>JAODAL010000170.1:0-391836 GCA_025379985.1 Phyllomedusa bahiana | reverse complement strand
CCCCTTCTATTGTATCAAAGGGCGCTCTATGAAAATTCCTTTAAGATCCGATCGGGCATAGGCCCCTCCTTTCTTTTAAAAATTTTAAAACCTTATTTGACTGTTTCATATTCCCAATAATCCAAATTTTTTATCTCTTTCTTTTTCCCCTTTTTCTTTTGGGGGTCAACAAAGCGGTCTATTGGAAGTAATGCTGACCAAAAAGGGGATTGTAATGTTTTTTATGGATATCCCCTTTCAAGAAATTTTTCTAAGCTCTCTGGATGCCTATGGAAGCTTCATCTGGAAAAATTTTTCCCCGCATCCAAATATGGCCCCTCGGATACCCTGTTTTGGGTTTGGGATGATGATTTTCCCACCTCAGCAGATTGTTGGTGCCGTGGGTTTTCTAAAAGGGGAGTCTGTACTGACCAAGTGAGTTATCCAGCCTCAATGTCCAAAAAAGACAGCCCCTTTTATTTGATTTCGGGGTTAAACGTAAACCAATATGATTTTGATTCAAGGCGGACAAAAAGTCATAAAAAGTTCTATTAGACCCCTGCCAAAATAGAAAACGTCATAAATTTAACCCCCCCAAAAAAATAAGGGAGTAAATTACTTTTTTTTTCCCCCCGACACCGGCTCCCCCCACCAGCCCCAGGAACAAATTCATATGGGGGACACAGGGGCTCCCCATTGCCGCCCCTGAGCGGGGGTTTAAGTCGGGGGCCCAAAGAGGAAGAATTGGATCAACGCGAACCCCAACAATTTAAGAAAAAAGATACGGGGGTGATTCCTATCTGGGTCCCCCCATGCTAAGAAAAT
Source organism: Phyllomedusa bahiana (assembly GCA_025379985.1). Classification (NCBI taxonomy): domain Eukaryota; kingdom Metazoa; phylum Chordata; class Amphibia; order Anura; family Hylidae; genus Phyllomedusa; species Phyllomedusa bahiana. The sequence goes on along the minus strand of JAODAL010000170.1, from coordinate 391,032 downwards.
TTCAACCCCTTTTTAACCCAAGCCCATGATGGATATACTGAGAGAGCTCCACGCAATGAACCGCTTCACATCTGATTCCACTTTAAATCCCTTCTGTCATTCGCAAATCCAGTACCCCTTATTAGGGGGTAGGCTATAAAAAAACCTCTCAAAACCCATCGAGTAAATTCCAACTTTTTTGGGGAGGGAATAAATCCTTCTCGGACTCCCTTAAGGGACTCGTCCCCTTAGGGACCTTTGGGAGGGAAAAAAAAGGTACAATAATAAATTAAAACACAGCAATACGAAAAGGGGTGTTTGTCACGCTGCATCACAGCGCGTTTAAAAAATCGCTTTGTTCACAAGCTACTTTGTAAAATTCAAACAGGAAAATTTAAAAAAAATGATTTACCAAAAAGTAAAATTGCTAACAACACAACCAATTTCAAGGCTGAATTCGCAAGTAAAACTTTCAACAAAACAATACCAATGCAGGGGGAATATTTCGAAACTTGTTTCAGTGAAATGTCATAGAAAGCATTCAAAAACACATATATTTACACAAAATGAAATAATGTACAAAAAGTCCGATCTTATTCAAATCTGCTGGGATTCTTTGCCTAATTTAATATCCGTGCCTCTCAAGCCTTTTCTTTTTTTGCAATCCCCCCCCGGTAGGGGCCATATTTTCATGCTGCCTCAACAACGTGTTTAAACGCTCTCCTGACCCATAGGGAAAAAAGTATTACTGCTTGAGAAGCACCTGTCGCTCCTTCTCGTATTTTCGCTATGTGGAACAGTGGGAGACGTTTTCCCTGAAAAACAACAGGGGTTTCCCTATTGGGGATTATGCCAGGTGAAGCTTGTTAAGTGCATCTAATTTTAAAGGGAGGGACAGTCATATTGGTCTTTCCTTAAAATTGAAGAGATATTTGGTAAGTTTTGTTTTCTCTGTATTTTTCTAACCTCTATCGATACTATTGTAAGGTCAGTAAAGCCGATATTGCGCTACTTTCTTTAGAAAAATTGTGCATTTTGAGTGATATTGCGTATATTGCGTTTTTCTATTCTTTTGAGTCTATCCTTTGTATATACCTTTGTGTGATCGTAGCTAATACATAAAACCCCCTGCCCCTTTTTTTTCCCCCAAAAATAGTCCCCTGAGGAGATCTTTTTGACATCTGGGGAAGATTGAAAACATTTGGGACGGGGTTTTCTAGGGCTATTTAGTAGAATTATTTTCCAAAGGGAATGCCCTTATGGGGGCCACCCCCCGGGGTTTTTGTTGGGTTAGGGTTAGTACAATATTGTGGGCTATTAGGGAATGCTTCATTTTGTATGGTTTTTTATTTTATTTATATCTGTTTTTTTTTTTATATTTTTTTATTCAGGCTTTATAAAAGTTAAATTTTTTAATTTTCCCCCATCTGTTTTTTAAGTGTCTTTTAAAAAAGGGGGGGGAACACTTGGATTTGCTTTAGCCATTGTCTGTTGTGTTTTTATCATGAATGTAAAAAAAATGCTTAAAAATACACATATTTACCCAAAACATGTATCAAAAAAATACAAAAAGTCCGATCTATTTTTCAAACCTGGGCTTCTTGTCCCTTTGATTTAAACCCAAATGCCTCTCAAGCCTTATTTTTTTTTCATCCAATCTCCCCCACGATAGGGACCAACAATTTGTTCATTAGCATAAAATTTAAAACTGGCTAAATCCCCCTCACGTTGTTCAATGAAATGTTTAGCATCACCTGACATCTGTCCTTTATGATTTTTTTTTCTTTGTATGTTCCCTTACGTACTTTTTTTTTTTCGTATGGGACTATTAATATTTTTTATTGCATAGTGTACATTCAATGATGTAGACAACGTGATGACTATTACAGTTTAAGAAAGTCTGTCTGGACAAACTTGCCTATTAGGGGAACTATTGACATTTGTTTTTTCTTTTAAAAAAAAAATAGTGTAGTCATAACCAGTCTATTAATTCCAGATATGGTTTTATCACTAATCAAGTCATTATTTAAATTTTTTAAACACAAAAAAGAAAAAAATGTTTTCCCCTTTTTTTTTTTGTGGGTGGGGCCTTCAATTCCAATATTTAGGGACAGAGCTTTTTGTATGTTTGTAATGTGGCCATACATTTTAGGAAAAAATAATATCCCTTAATTTTTATTCGTTTGAGGGGCAGAAATGGGTATTTTGTTATTCTCTTTTTTGTACAAATACAATGAATGGAGCATCTTAGTTATGAGGAGAGGTTAGTAGAATTGAACTTATTTAGTCTTGAGAAAAGACGGCTTTGTGGGACATGATTCATTTATATAAAATATAAAAATGGTCCCTACAAAAGTATGGGTGTAAAATGATTTCAAGTGAAGCCCCCTCAAAAGACAAAGGGACTTCCCTTGACTAGAGAAAAAAGGATTCAATCTCCAGAGGAGAAGAGCGTTCTTCACTGTAAGAACTGTGAATCTATGGAATAGTCTGCCTGAGGAGCTGGTCACAGCAGGAACTGTAGAGAGTTTCAAGAAAGGCTTAGATACCTACCTGGAACTAAAGAATATTAATACATACGAAGCTATGTAAAATTCTGGATCTGGCTGGTGGAGGCTCGGGGGTCAGAGATAGGGTCTCCACTGGAGCAGATTGGTTCATGCCTTGTGGGTTTCAGGGCATTAACCAGTGGTTGGGCTGTGCTTAAAGTCCTTGTCTCTCTCCCTCACCCACATTTTCCCCACCCTTGGTTGAACTTGATGGACAAGTGTCTTCTTTCAACCGTACTAACTATGTAACTTGGGTGCCAAAAGAAACTCAACTATCTTGTGATCACTAATACACTGCCTATCCTTGTTCTGTAAAGCCACTGTGTGCTTTCAATGTGCCACTTGCTAACAAGGACAAATAATGTTGTGCAATTATGTACAAAGCAAGTGTGTCTCAGATCTTGGAAGTAATCATTCCATTTCCTAACATATGTCATGTTGCTCTAAGAATTTTATTACAGTACTTTCTGTCCTCAAGCAACTGATCCATGAGCCCCATTAATTCTTACAATCATAACATAAAGTCATGAAGATAAAATGCATAATTTATTAGAAGAAGAAAATAAAACAATTATCAAAATGTTCAAATAAAAACCGCATAATTTTGTTTATCTTCAGTTAATAATTCTTATTCAGAGCAATTTTCCATAACTAGAATAAATTTGCTCTCACAATATTGTAGACAATCACTAAACAATCTAAGAGTTTATTAAGCTGTTTGTCACTTTTGGGAAAACAACAAAGGAAGAAGCAGAATTGACTAACAAAGAATGTGACTCTTTATATCAGTTACTTGGGGTTGTCACCGTTAAACTTCGTAATAGCAAATCGGCCTGGTTATGTTTGTAGCCCTAGGGAAAAGGATGCATCTTTTTGCATAGCTAGATAGGATTACCATTCTTTTCAGAACTTGGAGGCTGGGTGACAATAATATAATGTAACTAACTAATTGATGTAAAATAAAAAACATAGATAACTCAAAGGCTAACAATTTTCTGTTGTTGTTTAGGTTACATTGCATCCTTTGTGCACCTTGATGTCTCTGAGTTAAGAAAATGCAACCAACTCACATTCAGAACCAGGGTTTCTGGACTGAGCAGGGAAAAGATTCTTCTTTTGTTCAGTTCCTGTGTGTTTTCTCACCACACTTAGCTTTTAACATGTAGGAAAAGACAAATGAAGACTAGTACCAAATACATTGCTCTTTTGAATTTGCTTTGTTTAGAAGATAAAGAAGATTTTATTTACTGCTAATGTACATAAGTTTCTCTAGGTTACTGAGTACCTGTCCCTACTCTCCCATCTGATATCTTCACAAGCTGCTCTAAGACCATGATGAGTCACTCCCTGCTGAGTCTGATTTCTAGTATAGGAGTTTGTTTACCTAAATTAATGACAAGTTTAAACCCTTAGAGCTCTTATACAGATAATAAAGCTCTTACGCTCATATGACTGTAACAGGAATCACAAAGCTGATATGCCAGTTACTGCTACAGAGCCACCCACATCCTAACCAGGAAGGGTGAGTTTGAAGCTGGCTGTGGCTCTGTGAAACATCATGGTGAGAAAACCCCTTTAATGATTCAAAAGGTTTTCTAGATTATTTGCTGAATCAACTCCTAAAAATTGAACTGGTGAGTTATTGGTTCCAAAATCTGGTTGGGAAATTTAAAAAATCTGTTGTATTATTACATAAGAGACAGTCCAAATATGAACACGGTTCAGTGTACCATATACCCTTAAATATTTGGTCAAATGAGCAATTTAACTCTGCTTCATTACTATCCATAGATAAGGATTCACTGTCATCATTTTTGTGTTCTCCAATAACGGTATCAGTCAAGATAAATGTATTCTGGTAGTTAAAACAGCCGTGCATTGATGGGGCTATAGAGAACTATAGAGAAAACATAGTCTGAATTGGGCTATATTTTTCTTTTTCCCAAATGTATATGCTTTATGTATTAGGCACAAAAGCAGGTCCCGTCATGCTTCTGTGTCAAAGGCACAAACGGTATGCATTCGGTTTATAGGGCAGACAAAATCTAATTTGGACCACGTCTACTCTATTGATTTCTATGCCCCAGTCACAGTCCTGCCACATTACGAGTTGGGATAAAGTTTTCATGATATTCCAATGGAAACCATGAACAGGGACCCAAATATGATGTGATTGTGGCCTAAAAAGGCTGCACTGATGCTCCGGTTCAGATTAGCTACCATGAGAAAACAATAACACTGTTTTCCTGTTTCTTCCTCTACACTTGGTAGATTTGAATGACAAAAGCACTCTTCTTCTGCACCAAAATCGATTTGGAAAGCTTCCCTATAACAATTGGAATCCAAGACATAGCTTGTATGGCACTCATATTTCTGATGTAGATTGTAATCCGTGGTGCGGAAAACTTGCAGCTTCCATTGCAAAGTAAGTTGCGCGTCACTTATTTCACACAGTTTCTACGTGGGATCAGCATCAGAAAACAGAGTTCGCCCAATTGAATGTAGCTAATCCAATTTCCAATAGGCAGCGAAATCCGCTGCACAAAAAATATGAAATCTGCTGCACCGACCAATTGATCTGTGATTTCTAGCTTAACTACTACTAGGGAAGAAATTATAAAGTTGTGCACCATAATGATGAGACCCTGTGTTTCTTTTTTTTCAAATAATTTTTTGTTAATTTCTTTGTCATTAATTGGAGGGGAAGAAATGTTCTGGTGATAATTATTCTCCTGATTTGATTGACAACATACTGTCCTAGGTTGTGCTGTGTAACAAATCTGTTTCAATACTGTGCCTGTGATGCAACAAGTCTTATAACTTATAAGATGTATTCTGATACTTTTATATTTTGATGTATGAAAAATGTCTATCTTTGGAAAATTTTATAAATAGAAATAAAAAAAATAAAAATCTGCTGCAGAAATGTTTACTGATTTCTGTCACAGATATGTGGTGGATTTTTTTTAATGAAAAAATCCGTCATGTGAACGTTTCCCTATGGCTATGTCTACACTGCATCGGACAAAAAACGTCCTGAAAGCGGACGTTTTTTGTCCGATGCAGGAACGCTGCTTTTGTCACGCTTTGTGCAAAAACCGCGGTCGCTTCTCGTTTTCCTGATGTCGCCCATACAATTGTATTGTATGGGACGACAGCAAGAAATCGAGAAGCATCAGCGTATTATACGTGTTGTATAATACGCCGCTGCCAAAAGACATGCAGAGAAAAGATGAGCTGTGTACACTACAGCTCGTCTTTCCTATTGCCGTCTATGGGGCCGCAGGAACGATCATATCTTCAGCGCTTTTAAAAAACGAAAAGCGCCGAAGATACGATCGTTTTCCTGTGCAGTGTGGACATAGCCTATTGCTGCCTGAAAATATAGCTCAGCTTTTTCAATACATAAGTCATGTGTTTCTAATCAAAACAGAAAAGTGAAAAGAAAACTGTTTGTTCTCATCACTGTGCCAGAGTAAGAGGGACTGATTTTGGACCTGCAGGAGGAGGTTTGCTGTTTTACCTGCTCACGTCCTCTGTGTAGGAGTAAATGTAATGCATTGTCCTCTGGGCCTTTGTAGATGTAGCGAGCAATAAACAAGCTAAAGTTTTACAAGTCTCTCTTGAGGACCTGTACTTCTCTTTCAGATTTATTCATGTTATAATTCTCAATACTAGAAAGGGAAGATTAATATATCCATTACCAACAAAGCTGTCCACCTAATGATACAGCGATTAGATAAAAGGTTGAAATAAGAATACAGATATGCTGTAAGTGGCATTCAACGTGACATTGTCTCATGTAGACAATGATGAACATTTTGGGGAACATGTATGAAAAGTTTCTTGATCTAAGACTTTCTTTGTTGCCCATAGCAACCAATCAGAGCTCCCCTTTCATTTTTTCAGAGCACTATATGAAATGAAAGGGGTGCTCTGATTGGTTGCTATGGGCTTAGACCTAGACAGTCTTCATACATGTGGCCCTATATGTATTAAATAGAGAATTAGAATGCATAGACGGGAGATCTGTGCCGTTCATAGAAAGCTGGATTCAACTGTAACAAATCTCCAGCTGTGACAGGAGAAGAGATCAGTGCTCAGTCTAGATTGAATGCAGCCTGTGGTATGTATACAGCTCTTACAAAATAAGACTGATAGGGAGAGACACAGTGACATGTGGACTCAGAGGGGGGAGGGGGGGTAGTCTCGGGAGCCAGCATGAACAGTGAAGGGGGGATGATGTCACCCAGCTGGGAGGGGAAGAAACGCCCCTGCATTTCCAGAGTTGAGCAGCTGAGAGCAGTATGAATCAGCCGAACTAAAGAAGCGATAAATCCCCTTTAATAAATATTGCTAATAGTTGAGCCAATAACTGTAACCCTAAGATAATGTTATTTTAGGGATTTATTTACCAGTCCAGCGATACAACGCTTATATTGCAGCCTAACTTTTGGTCTTACGTCACTTCCTGTTGCTTCCTGATGTTGTGGTAACTGAAAGTGACATTGGACATTGCGTTCGACATCACTTCAGATTAGCATGACACAGGGCCTTGGTTGAAGTGACATCAGTTTGGACATTGGACCGGGAGTTAGACCACAATCAGAGCGTCACTGAACTGGGTAAATTAACTGTTTAAACAATCCTAACCCCAGTTTAGGGTTATGGTTAGTATGAGGGACAGGGTTAGGAAAAAAATAAGGGTTTGTGTCTTCCCAAACCTGATTTTTTTCTTCTTTTACAAGTTTGTTTGAACCAGACAGGGCCCCAGTTGAGCTACACTGTGCATTATAGTTCAATCCCTTTTAAAGTTTTCTATATCAATAGGATCAAACATTCGTCAAAGACATCCATCTGTTCAGAAAATCATTGACCTTTAAAGGAAGGCTATGTTTTGTTCACATCATGAGCTAGACATCCACATAGGGTTTTTGCACTATAGAAATATGGTACAGCCTGGATGTCATAAAGAAAGAAAGCATCATGGATGTCCACGATAGTGCTCAGTGTGCATCAAACAGGTGTATCTCATACTCTAGAGATTGACGTATAAGGCCGTGTTCACACGGCTTATTCCCGACGGATTTGTGCGCCTTATTGAGCGCACAAATCCGCCGTGAATAAGGGGAGGGGCGGGGCGGGGGCGGGGCTGGAGCGCGGCGGGGGCGCCGCTCCCGGCCCCATAGACAATGCATTGTTTACGGCGCGTCCGCGCCGTAAATAATGTGCATGTCACATTATTGTCGAATTTGCCGAGCGGGGAGGAGCGACGGAATCCACTGTTCTCTATGAGAGCAGTGGATTACCGTAATGACTCCGACGGATTGGCGCCGTATTGAAGCGCAAATCCGGCGCGGAATACGGCGCCAATCCATCGGCAAATAAGCCGTGTGAACGGGGCCTAAGAGTATTGCCAGCCTAGTTTTTCAACGGCCCCTGTTAACAAAACAGCACAGTCATAATCTTAAGACTGTGTTCCCATAGTCATCATGGCTTCTTGTTTTTTTTGTTTTTTTGTTAGCATAAACCTGGCTAAGAAAACCTTAAGTGACATAGGTTGTAAGCTATTATGAGAAGGGCCCTTACACTTTTTGTCTGATCTGCTGATAGGTTTGTTACTATATGATGTCTGATTTTTTTTCAGTACCTGTGTATATGTTGGCGCTATATAATTAAAGATTATAATTAAATGAGCAGAGACAACTATGACAGATGTGTTTTCAAACAAATCCTAATGAAACCTGAAAGGATCCCATTGAGTTATAATGGGGATGTCAAGTTTCTGTCATTGAAAAGAGGCCAATCATGGTAATTTGTTATCATTATTACCATTGATTATCTCCTGAGACGAGCCTGATTACAAGGCTTAATTTGTATTGGAAGATTAAGAGTACAGTGAATAGATGCCCCATGGGAGAGCTTTATGTTTCCCTCCAGGACTTGCAGTTGCTCACAGAGCCATGAGGATGATGACCCAGCAGGGTAGTTATCATCCTCTATTGAAGTGATTGTTTCCAGAATTATTCTTGACAACCTTTTATGTTAATAAAATGAATTAACATCAATTCATGTTTTAGAAAGGTTTTCTCCTTTTTATACTGGATATAGGAGAGAAGAATTAGATATCTGGTGGGCACCTGTTCAAGAAGGTCTGTAGCACTGTCATTCTTTTTGCATTTTCATTGAGGAAATTACCACCTCATTCGTTGTTACTTGTAAATGAACCGCCTTGACCGTGCCGCCAATTAAACAATGAAAGCAATTACTGTGTGGTGATGGCATTGAAGGAAAAAATTAGGAGAAATTGTACGGTATTTTCACAGATATGCTCTCTTTACTTTTTTGCATTAGACCTTTTGAAATGTGTGGCTTTAAAATGTTCACATAAGGGGGATATTAGGAAAGCGCTTCATATGTGATGCCTCATTATAAGGAGACTAAGGCAGGGAGTGGAGTCTGTATTGCCTGTCTGTAGGCAAAGTATAGGTTGTCAATTACCTGAATGACATCCACCGTCCCACCGGATCTCATAGCATATGATCAGGCTGATACTGTCTACCTGCTACGTGCCGTGCATAATACATATATAATATGATATCGCTATAGTAAACTTCACTTTTACCTATTTAATGTTCATTCAGTTGTTGCTCATATTTGTAACTTCTATTATAAGAGAATGATTTGTGTATATACAGTTTTTAGAACTGGACGACGGGGCTGGCTCCCACTTACCAGACTGAGAGTTGAGCTATGCAGTCATTTATCACTTCTTATGACACCCGCTGACTACTTTTCTATTGATTATGAAACAATCTATTAACCTTATTCTATGATGTAGTTGTGCAGCATTTATAATGCTGCTGCCAGGGATTTATTCTGGAGGTAGAAAATGGGGAGATAAGATGATATTTGCATTAGTGAAATTTAGCAGATTGTGAGCTGGATTTTAGGACTCCTACCTGTATCCTTACATGAAGAATATTTTTGACTTTATAAGCACTGTGAGACACATGTATGAAACGATTTTGGTCTAAAACTCACTTTTTTGCCCATAGGTTTCTATGGTGAAAAAAGTGAGTTTTAGACCAAAACCGTTTCATACATGTGGCCCTGTGTCTGTGTGATCAAGTCAGAAACGCCTTCTAAGCATGAAATGGCTCCATAGAGTGAAGAGGAGGAGAACAAAGCATGGCTTACTATTTTTTTGTAAATGAACATTTAGGGCGACATGTCAGAATTAGGCTTCATCATTGTTTGGTGTACTTTGCACAAAAAAACTGTTGTAGCCATATATATATATATATATATAATATATATATATATATATATATATATACGTATTATATTTATATATATATATGAGTTTTTTTATATATATATATATATATATATATATATATATATATATAACGTTTTTTTTATATACATATATACATTTATTTATATATATATTTATATATATATACCGTCGGACACCAAAACTTGGTGCAGTTAGCGGCAGGCACTACACATTTGAATGCTCCTAAGTTATGCACCGGAAATATGCTAGCTATGCACCTAAGATATATATTTGTGCGCACTAAACACTAATTTAATGCACCTCAAAACTGGCGTGGCAGCGCCTCTTCTCTGACATGTGGCCTTGGGAGAAATCACATATATATGGATTCTGCACCTGATTTATAACACAGGAGTTATTTAGTGTAAAGAAAAACTTAACCCGAACAGAGAATGCACACGGGACAGATTTACTCTGCACCAGATTGTGCAGGATTTTGGTATAGATTTTACCCCATTCAAGTAAATAGGGAAAATCTGCAGTAAATCTGTGATAGAAATTTACTTATGGATTTAAAGATCTGCACTGCAGGTAATTTCCACATGGAAAATTCTTGCCACATATATGTGAGATTTGTAAAATCTCATCCTCATGGCTGAATCTGTAACCCATTGTAAGTTTTTTGTGTGCAAATCTGCACGGAAAAGCCACAGCGAATCTGTCCTGTGTATATTCACAATATAGTGAATATTTCTCGGGACATGACTGGGTATATAGAAAAAAAACAACAAACAAAAAAACCTTATACTTGGCACCCATGGTAATTGATTCAATCCTGTGAGTACAGTTTGCACATGTGATGTGTAACATTGCTGGAAGCCAGCTGTACAGGGAATATGGTATCAATCTATGTACAGCAGACAGATTCTGGCAACACAATTGTAGTCTCTGGACAGAAAGTGATCAGACCTCCTAGGAACATGCACCCATATCAAAGTTATGGTAGGCAACAGTAGATGTAATACTAATAGAGTCTTCTCCATGCTTTCCAGATATAAGTCATCCCAGATGCTGAAAGGGACAGACTGGACCTAATAATACTAATGTCAGACAAAAGGTTTATAATCCAAATATGTGCTAATAAATAAGACTGGAACCATTTAAGACTGGAAAGCTATAGCCCCTGCTCCCTCGTATTCACCTCTCCGCCATGCATCCCTGTGCATCTCTACCTGCCAGCATGCATGTCCAATCTCCCTAGGGTGTGCGCGTGCCGCTCAGTGAAAATTAAAGGGCCATCACGCTGGCAATTGACTAATTTAAAGGCACTGACCCTATATCCTCTGGCCACTTCCTATGCTCCCTGCGTGATCTGTTGTGCTTATGCCTTTAGAGAGTTCCCTGTCCTATCATATACCAGACCCCTTTTCTCCATCCACTGAAGGGACTACCCTTCCTTGGGGCCAGGTCTGCACTTTGCCCATGCATGAGACACAGGTCATGGTGACTTATATTAAATAAAACCTCCCGAAAGGGTTCATCCACTAGTCCTTCTCTCCAGCCAGAGTTGGGTTCTTTTTTGTGAAAAAAAAGCATGGTTCTCTTAGCCCCTGCATTGACTATCAAGGACTCAATAAGATAACTGCTAAGAACCGATATCCATTGTCACTGATATCACAGCTCTTTGACCGTCTTCGTGGCGCTACTGTCTTTACTAAACTCGTGGGGTCCTACGATCCTACGATCTGATTCAAATTCATGAAGGTGATGCCTTCAATACTCGTAAAGGGCATTTTGAGTATCTGGTGATGCCCTAAACTCGGAGGTCTGGACACAACACAGAAGACTTCCAGATTCACTTCAGCTTGAAAGCAGCCATGCTATCATTTAAATGTGGCAGCAACCTAAGGTTACTGACCAACTGTATGCGACTTACGCCACAGGGGCTTTAAACCTCAGTGACACCTATCGGCCATCGACAACTGCACCTTGTGCCCCTTCACTAATATAAATAAATATATATATTGTACCAAAATCTTATTTTTAGTACATGGTATACTTTAAGATTATATGATAGCGGAAGTTTGACAAGTAAACTCAAACAGGTTGGTGAGCTAGTTTACCATATGACATGCTTGTAAGCGAGCACCACATACTAAAACCCTAGAACTGTTCTCTTAAGGGAAGAAATTAATTTTAAGATTATGACTCATCATTTTAACTTGATTTATAGCTTTGTTGTTCATTGCAGTTGGGTACATAATGGGTTAAATGTTAACGCTTGTTACATTGGTAAATTTAGTATTGTTTAGGGTACGAACAAGATACACGATTCTGAAAGTGCTATGAGGAAGTGAATAAAGGATGGAGATTAGGTAGCTAAAAGAAGAGTGTTACGTATGTAGTTCTATTGGGTTAAATGTCCACTGGGTCACAAGTGTAGCAGAGGGTCAAAAACTTCACTTTCTTCTAAAGTATAAAATCCATATACGAGTGCATGATGCAAGGAGGAAAAACATTATCCATATAGAGATTTAAGGAAAAGCATTATCCATATAGAGATTTTAGGAAAAACATTATCCATATAGAGATTTTGCAGTGCTGACATTTTCATCTTATTTCTTTTGAGCGTCATGATAACTCATTTAGTTGGTTTTCCTGAAGACCTTAAGAAATCTGAAACCTCTGCTAAATCTCTCACTATATAATTGTATTTTTCATTATGTCGAACAGAACCTCTGTTGTGACAGCCCTGTACTTTTGTACATTTGACAGCACTGAATGAGTTTGATACAGTGTTAATTACCATTGATTCTAAAAATATATGCTGGTTTAACCTGTAATTTCTTTCAAAAATAAAATATAAAGGAAAAGAGACCTGGTTTTGTAGAATGGAGAAGGAGAGATTAATGCCAGTGTACTGAAGCAACACCATGGAAATTATACTATTAACATACACCCCAATCCAACATTATTTAATTATAAGGGACACCAAGAAAAACAGGTTACAGGAACTTCTTGGGTCAGTAAATCTAATATGAAGCAATCCAAGAAGCTCAAGAACGATTTAAAAAAAAAAAAAAAGACCCTAACAGAGTCGATTCCAAGACCATCTTCACCATCTTTCTGATATGGAGAAATTCAGGTATTTCCAAAATTGTTTCAGAGATATAAACCATAACTGGCCTTTCTAATAGCACAGATACAGTGAAGGAAATAATTATTGAATCCTTTGCTGATTTTGTAAGTTACCAACTGACAAAGACATAAAGGGCCACATGTATGAATCCCGCCGGGTCCGGCGGAATCTGCGCCTGATTTATGTCGGGGCCGGGGCGCGCTCATACATAGCATGTAAAGTCCGCCGCGCCTCGCCAGTGTGTGTGGGGCACAGTGCGGGGACATGGGCGCAGTGCGGGACTTAGGCGCCGTGCGGGGCTGCGGCGAAAAACAGTTACGATGCGAGACAGGCTGGAACAGCGAGAAATCATTCCACATGTCGGTGCGGACTAAAAAATAAAAAATACATAAAACAAAATCACTTTCCAATATCCTAATTCAAGAATTAGGATATTGGAAATTGCCGGGAAATACAGTAATTCAAATTCAGAAAGCTATTCTGATTGGTCGGCAGAAACCGGCCAATCAGAATAGGAGCGACAGTGAACCATTAAAACCTATGGGGAAGTTTAGACCAATCAGAATCCACGGCGGGACAGTTCAAAATACTGTAAAAATGCTGAAAAGAGGTGATTGGCTGAGCTAGCGGGGGCTCGGCTAGCTCAGCCAATCAGAATAGGAGCGACAGAGACCCATTAAAACCTATGGAGAATTATTGACCAATCAGAATAGGAGCGACAAAGTCCCATTATATCCTATGGAGAAGTTTGGACCAATCAAAATCAAAGGCGGGACAGTTCAAAATACAGTAAAAAGACAGAAAAGAGCTGATTGGCTGAGCTAGCGGGGGCTTGGCTAGCTCGGCCAATCAGAATAGGAGCGACAAAGACCCATTCTAGTCTATGGAGAAGTTTAGACCAATCAGAATCCACGGCGGGATAATTCAAAATACAGTAAAAAGACAGAAAAGAGCTGATTGGCTGAGCTAGCGGGTGCTTGGCTATCCCAGCCAATCAGAGCGCGAGCTACTTCTCCCATTATAGTCTATGGAGAGATGGGCGCACTGAAATCTCGGCACTCAGCGCCGTGCGGCATGAAGTATTAATCAAAAAATTATTTTTATTAAATGTAAAACATTATCAGATAAAGAGCCGAACCCTTCTTTACAAATAAAGCAGTTAAAAACCCGAACAACGTGTTTGTCGCCGAGACCAGCGCTACATAGGGAATTGCAATAGAGAGAATTGCTGGGAAATACAGTAATTCAAATTGTTTAAGCTATTCTCATTGGTTGGCATAAACCAGCCAATCAGAATAGGATCGACAAAGACCCATTATATCCTATGGAGAAGTTTGGACCAATCAGAATAGGAGCGACAGTGGCCCAGAGTTAATAAAATGAAGAGGATGTACAGGATTAAAAAAAATGTCAGCATTCTTCCCGAAATACAGGTTGTGTCTAGTATTGCAAATCACCAAAGTGTACAAGATTGGGCTAAAGTACCCCAAACTAACTGTGGCCAGGAGTTTTTTTGAAGAAAGCTATATCTTCTGATTTTGAACAAACCCGATAAGTTGATTTAAAGGGTTTGTCTCACTATATCGATTCATCTTACCTCAGTCCTGTTTGCATTTAATTTTTTTAATTCAGGGAAGTGTTTACTGACTTTACTGGCTACTACTGGCCTGCAGCTGCTGAGAACACCAGTGCAGGCAGCCTATTAGGAGAGGATGAACAGGTCTGTAGCTATAAGGACCAGTGCTGACATCTTATCAGTAGAGAACAAATAGGTCTGTAGCTATAGTAACCAGTGCTAGCAGCTTATCAGGAGAGATACAACAGGTCTGTAGCTATAGTAACCTGAGGAGCTGATGCAGCCCATAAAAGAGGGGATATCTAGGAATATGCAGGACACTGTTAATGGACACATATTGCAAAGTGACATGTTTTTATAAGATCTTTAACATAAAAAAAACAATCTTTATAGTGAGGAAACCCATATAAAGAATAAAGAACACTGACTTGATCTTTTTTCCCCTGTCACTTGTCAGGACAGCGCTACTGGCCCTTTAAGTTTTTTTGTTGTAGCCTCAGCCAGGGTGTGGCTAAATGCTTGATGGGTTAAACACTTGAGCCAACCCCTGGCTGGGGCAGGGCATTTAAACCTATTCCTGTCAGCCTGGCCTGGCTGGTGATTCTGTAAGTAACACCCTAATCTCGCCCTGGCTTGCCCTGCCTAGGCAGAGTCCCCACCGCGAGAAGGGCGACCCCAGACTCAAACCTCTTTCTAAAATATACCCTAGTAAACAGGTGACAAACAGACAGATAAATGGAAGACAAAGCCGAAGCAGACGCAAACAAACAACAAATAGAGGATAGTCAGATGGGCCGAGGTCAAACCAGTAATATGCACGGTACCGAAGGACAAGACGAGAGAGTAACCAGAAAGACAGGCCAAAATCCAGAGAACCAGCAAAAACAAAATGGCAGCGCAAAAAACAAACCGTTAGAACACAAGAAGTAGTCACCAAGAGAGCCAGGCCAACAGGAAGAGGTTTAATTACCCCAGCGATTGGCTCAAGTTCTAAACCCATCAAGCGCCCTGGCTAAGGCTGCAACAAAAAACGTTAAAGGGCCAGTAGTGCCGTCCTGACATCACTATAATAAATCACTATAATAAATGATGAGCAAGAGTGCGAAATGCTCTACAATAATTCAAATTAACTCTTCTTAAATTCAAAGACATTAATCAGAAAAAGAGATTACACCCTCCTTGATTTCTGGACCTTTTAGAAGGTCTTACATTTAGGTACATATAACCTCAGTTGAACAAAACCTAAGACTGCTGCTACACTTTGGTCTAGCCTTTCCTAATAGATAATGACATTGTTTATAAAAGCAGAACTTTTGGACTTTTGCTGTTCTGGAGCACTGAAATGTTTAACACAATGTCAAAGAAGAAAACATTGTCAATGATCTCAGAGAAGCAACTGTTGCTGCTCAAATTGTTTGCAAATGACTTTATAACCTTTTAAGTTGATCCCTCTATGGAAATTAGAGATTATTCATAAGTGGAAAACATTGAACAGTTGACAGTGTTCCAAAGAGTTGGCTTTCTAGCAAATTCGTCCCCACGATCAGACAACACCATACACAGAGAAACTGCAAAAAAAAAACAAGAGCTACATTCCAGACTCTATAGGCTACAGCATGTTAAATGTTCGATGTGTTTCTAATTGTACTGTCATGAACATGAACAGGCATGATATGTTTTGAAACAGTTGATGAGAGAAAACATTCTCTTTAAAAAAAAAAAAAAAGCAAGGTGTATCAGAGTGAATGAAAAGATATAGCGCCGAGTTTGTTAAAAACCAAACACAACATACCAGAAACGTCCTTCAAATCTACTGTCAAGCACATTGGTGGAGGGGTGATAAATTAGGTTTGTTTTGTAGCCACAGGAACTGGGCACTTTGTAGTTATTAAGTTGACCATGAACTCTTCTGTATACCAAAGAATTCTAGATTCAACTGTGAGGCCATCTATCTAACAACTAAACCTTGACCTGGGTCATGCTGCAGGACAGTAATCCAAAAGAACATCAGGTAATCTACAACAGAATGAGTGACTCAGCTATTGCAAGATCTTGGCTCTTTTCTTTTTCAAAGTCTAGACCTAAGCACAATTTGAACACTGTGGTGGGACATTAGAGTTGTGCATAAACAAAAGGCCACAAACCTCAGTGAAATAAAGCAATGTTGTAAAGAGTGGGGCAAAATTGTCAAGTAGAAAATGATTATTGCTACCAAAGACGGTTCTACAAGCTATTGATTCATTATGTATAATTATACTATCAATGCTGTACTTCCTTTTTCGTGACAACTTTTCCAAGTATTGTGCTGTACATGTAGTTATAGAGCTTGCATATCATTTTATGTGGCTGCGTGGAGTAGCCCTTTTCTTTTGATTTTCCTCATCATTGGTTCACTAGAACTGACGTAAGGCATCGTTTGCATTGATAGTGTTACAACAGTAGAAAGATATTTATAGAAGTATCTGAAAGATTTGAGATAACGTAATTGTTAAATTTAGTGAAGCAGGAAAATAGAGCAGCAAAGCGACAAAAACTAAGATTCAAGACAGATCAGTATAATGCTGCTTTAAACCTAAAAATCAATGCTTGTAATGTAACAGTAGTTTAGTCCATATAGTATTAAGAATAGGTAAGATCAATGATGATTATAATTAGAGATGGGCGAATTTCTCAAAAATTCGGTTCGCTCACTTCGCCGAATTTCCCGACAAAAATAACTTCGGTCCGAATTACTTTGGGATGAATCACGTTAAAAAACAGCTATTTCCAGGCTGCACAGAGCCTGCAGGGTGCTGTAGAACGTTGTGCCATGCTTAAATATGCAGAGGGAGCTTGGTTTGGTCTTCATATAATGTTGTGTTTTAGTATGACACGCACATGAGTGCTGCCACTATTAGAATCGCTTCACTATAAAATTCCCTGGGCACTTAAGAGGGAAAAACTGACCAAAAAACTGAAGGGGGAATCTAGCCTGATAAAGTCATGGCAGCAACAGCTGGAAAAAACAACCTGAGAGCTCAGGTGGCAATATCAGTGACAGAGTGTGGAGGAGACGGCGGCAGCCACAGCAGCATGAGGTCAGAGAGTGGCACAATGACATTCTGGAGGTGGCAAAAACAGTAGCAGGCCACAGAGTGGCACAATGACACAGGGTGGAATTGACGGCATCAACAGCAGCAGCAGCATGAGGTCAGACAGTGGCACAATGACACAGTGTGGAGGTGGCAAAAACAGGAGTAGGCCACAGAGTGGCACAATGACAGGGAGTGGAGGGCATGGCAGAAGCCACAGCAGCAGCATGAGGTCAGAGAGTGGCACAATGACACAGTGTGGAAGTCACGACAGCAGCAGCATGAGGTCAGGCAGTGGCACAATGACATTCTGGAGGTGGCAAAAACAGGATTAGGCCACAGAGTGACACATGGATAGAGAGTGGCTGTGCCGGCGCCTGGAGCAACAGCATGAGGTCAGAGAGTGGCACAATGACACAGTGTGTAGGTGACTGCACCAGCAACAACAGCAGCAGCAGCATGAGGTCAGAGAGTGGCACAATGACACAGTGTGGATGTCACGGCATCAGCAACAGCAGCCACAGCATGAGGTCATAGAGTGGCACATTGACAGAGTGTGGAGGTGGGTGGCAATACCAGTCCCTGTAAAGAGGGTGGTAGGCAGTTTGGAGAAACTGTCAGCAGATTTTGTGGCATCAGGCGGGTGGCGGCATCAGAATAGTGGCTGAGGCAGGTAGTTTGAACCCAGACTCATTTCTCACAGTTTGGGTGAGGCGTCATGGCTGATGTAGTCTGACGCCTAATTGGTGTGTGGAAATCCTGCTGATCCACGCCTGATTCATCTTGAAAAGGTCAGTCGTTCCACAATTTCCCGTGGACAAGCGGGTTCTCCTTGGGGTAACGATGGCAACCGCTGCACTGAACACCCGCTCTGATGCCACACTACTGGCCGGGCAGGACAGCTTCTCCACTGCAAACTCGGCAATTTTGCGGCCACACATCCAGTTTGGCTGCCCATTAGTCCAGCGGATCTTCTAACTGGGGTGGCAGAGTGCTGTCCAACTAGGCCACCACCTTTGGTTCGGGGTCTGCTCCAGGTCCTGCTGCTGTTGCTGCTGGCGACTGCCCTCCTCACTAGGCGGGTGAAGGAAGCTGCTCATCAGTGACTCCAGACTTAGGTGCTGCTAATGGAGCTGGTACTGCTCCGACCCCCCCCCTTCCCCCAGCAGCCGTGGCAGTAGTACGTGAGCGCTGAAGAACCCCCCGGTCAGACCTGTCAGAGGAGGGACAATGCCGCACATAG
Source organism: Phyllomedusa bahiana (assembly GCA_025379985.1). Lineage (NCBI taxonomy): Eukaryota > Metazoa > Chordata > Amphibia > Anura > Hylidae > Phyllomedusa > Phyllomedusa bahiana. The sequence continues at coordinate 372,193 of JAODAL010000170.1, read as the reverse complement.
ACAGTGGCCAACTGACTACGGAGGATTTCCCTATAGTATTTGAGTTTTTTCCCCCCTCTCAATAGCTGGGAAAAAGGCTCCATTTTGGACCGGTAGTGAGGGTCTAATGGGGTGGAGAACCAGAAGTCATCCCCTGCCGGATGCGACTTTTTGGCTGCCCACTAGCCAGGCAAATCAGCATGCTGCGGGCCATCTGCACAAGTGACACCGAGGGGCTCCCTGCCTCCATCTCCACTGTATACTGCCACGGTGCTTGCGGGTCATCTGCCTCGTCTTCCTCATCTCCATCTCCCTTTCCTCCAGCTGCTCCTGCTCCTCCTCCTCCTCTCTTGTCACCTGGGTAGAAAATCCACTCATTGCACCAGACAATGCTTCTGCTCCAATGTACTCCTCCTCCTCCATTTCAGTCTCCACCGGACTCATGTGGCTGCGAGATGTAGTCGCCACGTCTCCAGTCCCTGCCCAGACAGATTTTTTCAGCATCTGTTCCAGGACATGAAGCAGTGGAATGACGTTATTCATCCCGTAGTCCTGGCGACTGACAAATAACGTGGCCCTCCCCCGAATGGCCTCAACAAAAGACAGGTGTCACGCATAGCTGCCACTGGCTGACATCAAAGTTACACAGGGGAGTACTCCTTCCGCCTGGATCATCAAAAAAAACGTTTAAAGGCCTTTCTCTGTTCATACAGTCGGTCCTACATGTGCAGGCTGGAATTCCAACGGGTGGAAACATCTCATATCAGAGTGTGTTGGGGGAGGCCGTTCTGCCGCTGCAACTCGAGGAGGGTGTTCCTGGCTTTGTAGGAATGGATAAAGTGCATGCATAGTTTCCTGGCCATTTTCAGAATGTTCTGAAGATCGGTGGAAGACTTCAGGAACCTTTTTACAACCAGATTGAACACGTGCGCCATGCAGGGCGCATGGACCATCCCTCCTCGGTGCAGCGCGGACACCATGTTCCTCCCATTGTCCGTCACCATGGTTCCGATTTGCAGTTGGCGCAGAGAAAGCCACACATCGATTTCTTGCTGCATGTCGCGGAGCAGTTCCTCCCCTGTGTGACTTCGTTCGCCGAGGCAAGCCAGGTGTAGAACTGCGTGACACCGCTGTGCCCTACACATGTGGTATGATGGAGCAGTACTTGTGGAGGCTGAGATGGTGGTGGTGGTGGAGGAGGAGGTGGTGGACATTGGCGCAACAGCAGCAGTTTGACAACGTGGAGAAGAAAGCGGCGTCTCCTGTCCAAGTTGTTGGTGTGCCTGGGCAGGAAGCACATTCACCCAGTGGGCCGTAAAGGACATGTACTGGCCCTGTCCGTAGTTACAACTCCAGACGTCCGTGCTGCCATGTACCTTGGAACAAATCGATAAGCTCAAGGACTGGCTCACTTTCTGTTCTACATATTTATGAAGTGCTGGTACTGCCTTTTTGGAAAATAAATTACGGCTTGGAACTCTCCATCTTGGCTCCGCACAAGCTATTAGTTCTCTGAATGGTGCAGAGTCCACCATTTGGAAAGGGAGGGACTGCAGTACCAGCAACTTGGACAGGAGCACGGCCAGCTGCTGCACCTTAGGATGGTTGGACGCATACTGTTGTCTCTTTGCAATCGCCTCACTGAACGACTGCTGGCGCCATGAGTAGCGAGGAGCAGGAGCATCTGGACCGGGAGATGATGTCAAAGAGAAACAGCTCCCTTCTGCAGAGGTGGTGGAACCTTGACTGGCAGGATGGACCACCACATCTGAGCCACGTTTCTCCCAGGCCACCGGATGGTGACACTGCATGTGTTGACGCAGGTCCGTGGTGCCAACGTTAGCTCACTGGCCACGCTTCACTTTCTGCCCACAGATTCTACATATACCCATATTCGGCTCCTCCGGTGTCTTAGCAAAGAACTGCCACACAGCCGAGTAGCTGATTTTACCGCCAACGCTCCGCACTGAGTGACTACTGCCGCCGCTGCCTCGCTGAGCCCCTGTGCCACTACTTTCTTGGACCTGCGAAGCGGGTTTTTTACCCCGTGGCCGCTTGGCTCCCGACTTCACACTGCTGCTACCCTGCTGACTCGCGGCCACACAACCCACTTGCTGGCTGCGCCGCTGCCTGACGCGCAAGCTGACGCCCACTTCTCCTGATGATGATGAAGCCCTTGCTTCACCCGGCTCCCAAGTGTGGTCGGCTACATCATCATCAATTTGTGTTTCATCGTCACTGCTTTCCTCATCATCGGTCTTGGTATGCAGAGGCTGACCCCTCACAACATGACCTCCCATGCCACTTTCCACTTCTATACTTTTCCGCCTACTGCAAGAAGCAGGGGATATTGGCCCCATTTCTTCGCTGCCAAGTAGCTGCTGACTGCCCTCCTCAAATTGTTCATCCTCGCTATATAGTGGCGCTGAGCCCAGACCACATAGTAGATCTCTGGCTGAGGGACCCGGATGGGACAGAGGCTGGTTGAGGACAGATGAGGGCTGCTCACCCCCTCCCGGGTCATGCCAACTAAGGGTTTTGTCTGACGGTCCCACCGACTCTTGGCTGGGGTTGTCAGATGTCATCTGGGAGGAAGTGGATAACTTAGTCAACCAATCAAGAACCCTTGGGTTGCTAGTCAACACACGGCCGCTAGATGACAGCGGCAGTTCTGGCCTCACCGAGTGACCGCTGCTGCGACGTCCCCTTGCTGTGCTGCGACCTGGGCCTGCTCCAGGAATGTTTGTGCTACTGCCACTCGCAGGTGAAGAGCCTGCCACCTCTCTGTCTGACATACTGTTTGTTCTAAAATGTACAGACACTGTTTGATGAAGATATCTGTATATGATAAATACACACCCTGTATTTAACTCCAAATGAACCCAGTAACAAGCTTGGGTAACCCTTGGATATAAATTGCGCTCCACAAATGGGCAGGAAAAATTGACTTGTATGTGTCGTTTAAAAACTGAATATAAAAGCACAAACAGGCTTAATTAACCTTCGGATATGAATTATGCTACAGAATTTATTCTGTGGCGGTGAAAAAGAAAGTTTCTTTTTCTGAGTACAACTGCAGAAAAATACATTTAACCCTTGGATGTAAATTGCGCAAAAGAAAATTTAGGGGCCACAAAAATACCAGCTTTGTAGCGTGTTACAATGGCATGTTTTTTACGCTACACAACAAGAGAAAAAATTTTAATTAACCTTCGCTTGTGAATTATACTACAAGAAAAATGTATTTTTTGGCGGTGAAAGACGGTTTATTTTAGTCACCACAGCAGCAAAACAACGCTATAATTAACCCCTGGATGTAAAAATTTCCCCCAAACAATTCGAGCAAAACCCCAAATACGAGCTTTGTAGCGGGGTTTCAATGGCAGTTTTTTACGCTACACAACAAGAGAAAAAAAAGAATTGAGCAGCCAAAAATGAAGTGGTATTTGTATTGTAAAAACACTGTTTCTTTAAATGAATACAACAGGAACAGGCTTAGATCCAGCTTGGATATTCAATGTGCTATGAGCAGATAGCATTAAAAGTATGCAGCTGCAGTGGACACACACTGGACTCAGATCCAATTTCCCCACAAAATCAGAAATAGAACGTTAGAGAAGCAGTTTTGAGACCAAACTGAGACACCCCCCAAAAAATCGCTGCATAAAAATGAGTTCTTTTAGTATCAGCTATCATAAGCACCGCGGCAGCACCTTCTCTAATCAGTACAGGAGAGCGGTATGAGCTCCCAGCGTCGCGCCCGGACTTATATAGTGCGTGACGTCACAGAATCCCGCCGGTCTATGATTGGCTTCATCTCTGCACATGCCCATGCAGGCTATGCCCTTCTTCCTCCCAGAGTGCTTTGCCCCATGTAGCGCCATGTGCTCGCAGCCATTTTTTCAATCAAAAGCACACTTCGTTCACCCGAAGTACCCCAAAGTTCGACTTCATTCAGAACCGAAGTTTTCCTGAAATTCTAAACGAATTCCACTTCGTTAGAATCAATTCGCCTATCTCTAATTATAATGGAACATTGTGTTCGATGTTCCAAATAACCTTATCTTGCAGGATGCAGTCACCTGACTTCTGACATTTACATGCACCTACAGCTTAGCAGCCACGCATGTTAAGGCCTTCATATCAGGCTGCCCTATTGCAAAATATTTCTAATCTATGTTTTGTCTTTATTCTGAAGGGAGAAGATGTATTGTCCAAAATAATGCAGAACTGGGCTCCAAACTATCGATAAGGCTCCAACCCTATAAGATCTGTAGTAGTTACCTAACCATATTGATTTGTCGTTCTCCTGTTGCTTATAGGAGGGTGAAGCAAACGAATGTTAGGAAAATGCCATCCATAAGTACAGACTCCTTGGTTTTTTTGGGCACTATTTATCACAATTATTGTTGCTCAATTTTGTCCCTGTTTACTTCAACAAAACTTGTAAAACTATTCAAAAGGTCTCCAAAAAAATGGGAATCTAGCAAGAGAACAAAGAGTGACTTTTAATGACTATATTTACTATTTTGCCATAGGCAAAATTAAACTCTATCAGTTCTCAAACTATAAAGCACTAAAACGTAACTTTTATTATGTATAAGACTTAACCTCGATACACACTATTTAAAAACCTGATTTCTAACCTCTCAATTTATCCCTTTCTAATTGTGAAGGAATAACTCCTTTTCTATTATCAAGTCTGGTGGAACGCCACCTATTAACATATATTACATTATATATACAGTGATTTACTAACTCCAATAAGGGATCCAAAACATCCTACTTGGGCAGTCATCCCTAATCCGATGGACATAAAACCTCCCCAACATGTTTCACCAACTAAATGGCTTCATCAGGGTACAGAGGCTTTTGGTGAAACATGTTGGGGAGGTCAGGCATGACATTTTAATTTGTGATTTCTTACCTCTTTCTACAGTCACCCGCTGCAGAGGGTCTCACAAGGAAACCCTATATCTTTTATGTCCATCAGATTAGGGATGACTGCCCAAGTAGGATGTTTTCCCTTACTGGAGTTAGGAAATCACTGAAAATATAAGGTTCCCCTGTTAATAGGTGGTGTACCAAAAGACTTGATAATAGAAAAGGAGTTATTCCTTCATAATTAGAAAGGGATAAATTGAGAGGTTAGAAATCAGGTTTTTAAATAGTGTGTATCGAGGTTAAGTGTTATACATAATAAAAGTTACGTTTTAGTGCTTTATAGATTGAGTTTAAGTTTGCCTATGGCAAAATAGTAAATATAGTAACTATTTAAAAGGATGACCATAACCCTAAACCTAGCCCTAATCAGAACCATTACCCGAAATTAGGATTAGGGATTTTTTTGTATGGGGTTTGAATAGATTAACTGACCTGTTACCCTTCTGGTCCTGTGGCACTGTCGCTCTGATGTCACTTCCGTCTGACACCACTTATGGTTCACTATGACATAAGTAACACAAGTGATGTCAGAGGGGAAGTGTTTAAGGAGTGAAAGCATCATAAAAAGGATAAATTAACCTATTCAAGCCCAGCAAAATGGGAGGAAAAAAACACTGTACCATAAATCCGGTTAATGTTGTGTATTTTCTTCTCTGTTTGCTTTTTTCCCTCAAAAATTGGGAGAAATCAATTAGGCTGACTTAAAAGAGTTCTCTGCTTTGGACAATCTCTACTTGTTAAAAGGGTCCTTTGCAAATAAATTGATAAGAAAATGTCCCGCATCTGGTATCCTCCAACAATAATGTGGGGAAATCTGGCAATCAAGTGTCCAGTTTTCCTGCATTGTCACCACAGAGGAGATTAGGTATTACGCTGTGTTCATTGAATCCAATGGGCTGTCTAAGTAGTGAAGGACAGGACAGGTCCTTCAGAGCAAGATATGTTCTTTGTAATCACTAACTCCTCTGCCTAAAAGATGAGGACCCCCCTCCCTCCGTCAATATGAACTTAGAATTTCATAACAGGTATCTAAAAATAGCTTTTTCTAAACCGAAGAAGCACTTTAAGTTGTCCTGAATCTGAAGTGAAACTCTTCTCACAATGCCCATTGGAGCTAGAATGGTGGGATAGCCCTCAACATAAAGCTTTAATGTTCACTTATACATGGGGATCTGTGATGAAAGAAAACTTATACCAACTGATACAGTAAACAGAAGTGCTAAACACAATATGAAAGTATCATGATGAGGTCTCTACACCAAAGTTTATTACAGGTCCATGCAACTTTTGTACCTATACTGAGGTTTTGAATAGATTCATATTAAGGGCTGTTATTGACATAGACGGCAAAGAAAACTATTCCAATGTAGCATTCAATTTTTTTCGCATGGTGCCTTACGGACAAGTTGAAGATTGCATAGATTTATAAAATGGTCACATGCATGAGGTTTTACAGACAGCCTGACAGACATTAGAAAGTCAACAGGGCACAGTGAGAATCTTCTGTCTACGACCACCTATTGGTAACCTAATTCAGGCTATCGCTGTAAAGTATTTTCAGTTCCTAATTAACCTGAAAAAGATAACTGGTAAATGTACAGCAGAGAAAGAGAAGGTTTAGTTTAGTTTAGTCTTGTTTTTTTTTTACCATATGACCTTAGGTTTGACATGGAAAATTTAACTTGTGTAATCTTTGTCTCTTATCACAGCGCTAAATTGTGCTTCAATTGGTCCAACGGAAGAAGCGCACTTATTAATACAGAATATATGAACAGCTCCTATAAATTGTATTAAGAATGTTATCAATGTGCAAACATTATTAATAAAGATACATCATTAACAAGGTTGTTATTGGTAATTTGTATCTCAACGTATAAGAAATAGACCCCAGTGGCAAGTAATTGGCAGCAAGTTCAGCTCCAGATGGCATTGTCTTCTGCTGCTTGCTTGTAGCCCATCTTTATGTCAGTGTTTGTGACCCACTGGAGGATCATTTGGTATTCTGCTTCTGTGTCATGCAGGAAATCTAATTTCTAATGTGTTATGTAAATCTTTTTGATGTTTATTTTTGCAGAATTTTGAGTAATGAAGCGATTATAAGCTTCCTTTATTAAAAACTAAAATCTTTCTAACAGCCACAATGAACTTCCAGCATAATTTCCTTCTCTATGGCAACTGTTGGGCCAATAAGCTTCTATCGTATGGCTGAAGTTATTTTTTTCCCAGAGAAAGAAAAATTTCATGGCACAGTGTGGTCTGCTCTTTAATCAGTAAAGTGGTTAACAACCCCAGTAAACAATAAATTTGATAAATGTGTCATATTGATAGCAGCAGGAGTTTTGCAGGCGCTGAATTTAGACAGTTGTTTGCAAAGGGATTATTATTTCAACTGCAGTACTTTCCTTTTAAAAACAAGAGACTATTCCATTTTTGCAGAACTAGGGGACAGATAATGGTGATGACGGTCTCTCCTGCAAAGGTGATTGGTTCCATTCACCTGGCCAGTTACTGAAAAGGAGGTCTATATACAGTTCTATGGGTTGTTTTTCAGGACAGACAGTGGACTAAGATGTAAATGGTTTTTAGGTTAGTTTTGTAAAGCTAGGTTTACGCAGCACAGAATTTTGGTCGGTTTTTCAGTGGATTCAATATTTTGAATCTGCTGAAAAATCGACTGTACCCAGCACTCTGTAGACTTTAATAGAAAATCTGTGCTGTAGTCTGTATATGTTCTATATCAGGCATCCCTCAAACTGCGGCCCTCCAGATGTTGGGTAACTACAACTCCCATCATGCATTTATATAATCTATAACAGTGGGAATGATGGGAGTTGTAGTTTCTCAACAGCTGGAGGGTCGCAGTTTGAGGATGCCTGTTCTATATGTTCTAATGTACTGGGCCGCAGGGAATCCAAAACGAGCAAAAAAACAGCGGTGCGATTCAGCAATTTGGAAATGCCATCGGATTTTGGGCAGCATTTTCAAATTGCTGTGTGGATCTAGCCTTGAAGGGGTTTTCTCATCACTGGATTTTGCACACTTGAGCTGCTTCTGTCTGTTACAGCTTCAAATCCAGGGGCGAGTCTCTCCTCCCAGTAGGTGTGGCTTCCCTCACTGAAGACTGATTACATCATCATTCTGTGTGAGCAGTGGAAGGGAGAATATGTCACAGCTCTGAAGACCTCCTGAAGTGGTCAGTTCCCATGCTTGGAGAGCTGTCACCTCCCTCCATAAGCTCCCTGTAACCAAAACACCTGTATTGGTGTAAACAGTTATACATACAGCCTGAAATGATGAAACAAATGTGAGAAATGCAATCTGTTCCCTCTCTGTTATCAGGCTGGAGGAAGAGGGGAACAGACTGTATAAGGCTCTGTAATATGGGGGGAGAGCAGTGTATAAGGCTGTGTTATATGAGTAGAGAGTGAATTTAGCAGCTAGACACTCAGTAACTGCCCAGATTCTTCACATAGAGCTGGGAGAGGAGCGTAGAGAGGAGCTTAGGCAGCTTTTATTACTCAGCCAGCAAAGAAGCTTTTTCACTTTCATTTTCCACAGCTCAGAGGGGAGTAAGCACAGAGTGCAGGCAGACAATCACAGCACAGGAGGCATGTATCACCAGACTGAATGAAATATTAGTCAGTCAATCACAGAAAAGGGGGCATGGCCCGACCGCAGGCTGCAGTTTCAGGTGTAGAACACACAGATTAGCTTATATCTGCTATACTAAATGATTTAGGTAATGCAAACTGATTGCAAAAGTGCTTATGTTTACTGTCCCTATCATTACAGATATGATCTTTGTAACGAGAAAACCCCTTTACTATTCAAAAGAAAATCAATGATGCATATTTTTGTATTCTAATACTTCCACAGTGTCCACATAGACTATACCGCCTAAAAATACTTCAGATTTATCACAGTGGTTCATGCTGTATGATAAATGTGGTGCATGTTTACATACTTTTGTCTAACTTTATACCAGTTACTAGTTGGCTTAGTTTGTGCCAATAATTACATATATATTTTGGTGCATTTTGTGACACACAGCTTTGCATGTTAAACCATGCTCCTTTTTGCCAAACCATGCACCTTTGCCGATGCAGTGCAAAAGTGTCTAAAAACGGAAAAGCACATTATAAATCCTGTGTCAAGCATTCACAACAATATTGTGACACAATTTTCATAGTAAATGTACCACCAGTATACCTGTTCCCAATATACCCAAGCCCTAAAATCGGCTCTGCAGCTACAGTAATAAATTTAACACTAAGGGCCACATGTATGAAAACTGTCTAGGTCTAAAACTCTTTGTTGCAAATAGCAACCAATCAGAGTGCCCGTCTCATTTTTCCAGAGCTCTATATACAATGAAAGGAGCGCTCTGATTGGTTGCTATGGGCAACAAAGAGTTTTAGACCTAGACAGTTTTCATACATGTGGCCCTTAATCTTTAACTGCAAAGTAGAAAAGAAACCTCCTTTAAGTATGGCACTGCCAGTGTAGATAGAAAGTTGGTCAATACCAAGTGCAAATGTAGCAAAGTTTATTTTTTAATTTTAACACGGGTGAGGCCACTTTCGAATAATGTACACAGTTTTCGACACCAGTGTACAAGAAGGACATAGCAGAGCTAGACTAGGTGCATAGGAGGTGGACCAAATTGGTTAAGGGAATGGGTTGATTGCAGTAGGAATATAGGCTGTCACACTTGGGGGCTATTAAGCTTGGAAAAAAATTGGCTTAGTGGGCGTTTAGCCCCTTCCTGATATTTGAGGTAAGTTTATGTCATGGTTGAGAAAGGGTTCCTGAAAATTTCCATTTATTTAGGTAGAGCAAGGAAAATCATGTGGGTTTGAAAATAGAGCCTGCACGATCACTGCAGGGAGTCAGCTGTATATTACAGCTGGAAAACTCCAGTCGCAACCGATTAACCCTTTAGATGCCATGGTCAATTGCAATCACAGCGATCACAAGAAAGACTGAGGAAGGGAGCTCCCGCTGTTTTCATAGGCACCCTGCAGCATAATCACGAGGTGCGGTTGGCTGCCGTGATGACGCAGAAGCTTAGCAAAGGAGGATGTGGTGGGGCATGGTGATTGACGGTTTCTAATACAGTGCAGTACATGACTGCAATGCCCCATACTATATTTTCAAATACCCCGGGCTCCACCAACGAAGTTCCTCAGGGACAGAAGAGCAGACACACAGCGCAATGTGCGTTACAGATTTACCATACAGGGTGCGACTTTAAACTAATTAGAATCACGCTCACCTTTTGGAGCTGTACAGGTATGGTACAGCTCACATTAAAGCTCAAAATTAAAAAGCCCACAGCTGATCCGCTGCACCTCGCCCTCTCCGAGCAGCTCAGAAAACCTCCAATCTCGCAGCCCAGCAGACTCCGGCAGCAGTAGTAGGAAAGAAGGACACTCGTAACACGAGTGACTTAGGAATTCCCATGGCGCTTTCAGGGGCAAAAACAATTCAAAGAAAAGCCAACTTAAGCGTCACCTGTGCCTGAGGAAGCAGGGTAGAGTCCCTGCGAAACGCGTAGCATTCCTGTTTTATATTTTACTTTAATAAACCAGCTTGATGCTTAAGTTGGCTTTTCTTTGAATTGTTTTTGCCCCTGAAAGTGCCACGGGAACTCCTAAGTCACTCGTGTTACGAGTGTCCTTCTTTCCTGCCCCATACTATATTGGAACAGTGATCTAAAGATTTATTGCATAAAAGCAATAAAGCATAAAAAATGTAAATTTGGTATCGCTGTAATTGTAGCGATCTGGTGAGTAGTTAGCATGTTATTTGAACCACACAGTGACTGCAGTAAAAAATAAAAATAAAAACACCACCAGGATTACTGATTTGTCATCAGAAAGCCCCGAGTCTGCCATAGTTTTTTCTTCAGCTCCTGGTAACACTTCTAGTGTCACATCACGTCTGGAATTGGCTGCGCCTGGTGTCATGTCTCCTGGTCCAGAATTGGCTGATTCTGGTTTCGTGGCTCCGGGTCCAGAATCCACTGCTTCTGGCATCACGCCTACTGATTCGGAATCCACCGATTCTGGTAAGATGTCTGTTGATCCAGAATCCGCTGCTCCTGGCATCAGGATCTGCCGCTCCTGGTGATACGCCTGTTGTCACAATTGCTGATCCAGAACCCGCTGTTCCTGGTGACATGCCTCTGAGTCTGGGATCCGCTGCTCCAGGAGTCATACCTCCTTCTCTGGAATCTGCAGCTTCTGGTGTCACGCCTTCTGGTCCGGAATTTGCTTTTCCTGTTGAGGTCCTTAGGCCCCTCATAAATAGGGGTTACTTTATTGTCTTGCCTACATTCATACCTTTGACACTGGGGGCTGCTGTGCTGGCTGTTCTAAGTTCTCCATACCTTCCAGCAGGACAACAGGTGACCTGCCCTCAGCACTCGCAGCTGCCACCCATCTCACTCTTTGGTGGAACGATTTAGCCCTGCTACTTGTTGCACTCAGTGTCTGAGTTTCTGATGTGCATGCTGGATTCCTGCACTGTTCCTGCTTGTTTCTGACCTCTGCCTGTCGGCTGGCCATCCGTTCCTGTATCCTGTTAGCTGGCCATTCGTTCCTGCATCCTGTCTGCTTGCCATCCGTTGTTCCTCCTAGTCCAAGCCAGAAGTTCCTCGGTTATTCTTCCCGGTCCAAACCTGAAGCTCTTCAGTTATTTCTCCTGGTCAAGTCTGCTCACCCTAAGGTCCGCTCCCTATTTTACTTGTTCATGGACTGTTTGTATTTTTTGTATCTCTTGCATATTCCTGCAATAAAGGCCTTTGGAGAACTTTCCACTAGGCCTGTAGCAATGACAATGGCGCATCCTTCACTATCACATCACAGATGGGGATTCTTTAATGTAAGATCAGTGAGACTTTGGAACTCGCTCCCACAAGAAGTTGTGATTGTGGATTCATAAAACAAGTTCAAAAGGGGCTAAGATCTCTTGAAAAATCTAACATTACAGATTCTGGGGACTAGATTCTGGAGATAAGGCGTTATTTCAGGGATTTATTCTCATTGCCATATTTAGAGTATGGAAGAAATTTTACTTCTTGTATGGGACAATCTGCCTCACAGAGGTTTTTGCCTTCCTCTGGATAACCACTGTAGGGTTATAGGTTAAACATTATGGACGTGTGTCTTTTCCAACCATACCAACTATGTAACACACTATCATACTGTGGCACAGATCTTTATACCAACCTTTTCAATGCTTTTTACTGGTTTTGTCGTGTGATAAGATGATTTATTTTTGAAGGTTATCTCTGCCATGTAATCTTTGCTACATTTGTACAATTACTCAGCATTGTGAAATCAGTTTTGCATTATCTAGTTTTTTGTGTCTTTATTAATAATAGTGATAGTGCAGGAAGAAATGTAATTTCTTTTTACTTACTATTGAGCTGGTTGTTATAATCCAGGCCAATTATATTATGTATGACCCTTGAAATGCCAGAAAAAAATGCCATAATTGTGTCCACAATTACCATTTTCTTGACCTCAGAACTTAAAGGAGAACTGCTGTTCTTTTCATTGACGACAAGTTGAAAACCTGGAGGAAAAAAAGTCCTTCTTGGTATTCCTTTCTCAGCTGATAAAGCGGGACTACACCAAATTGTCTAGGACAACTTTTTAGTAGACTAGTAGGATTTGGCAGTCATGATATACATACTTTCTGTAGTCCTGTCTTGAGTGTTTATGATTATATATTTAGCGTAATGGTCACAGGCCATTTGCCTCTTTCAGTGGGTATATATGTATGGCTGATGGATGACTTTTTCACTTCTAATGTTTTTGTAGCTTACTGAAAGTTACCTTATACCAAACTATTATTCAGTTATGCTTCTTTAGCAGACTTCTAATGACTTTTTTCCTCAATTTTGCATATTAAGGAGATCTAAATAATACACAATGGAATTTGTAGTTCATTAAGCAGATTGTCATTAATGATGCCAAAAAAGCTAAGAAGGCTATAAAAATGTCATACTTCCCACAATGCGCATGATTGCTGAGAACCTATGGTCACTAACATTTGTCTAATCGGTTTAGGCCGCACAAGATTAGCTAAAAGTCAGAGTTAATTAACATATACAAATTCCATCCAATCTACCAGTAACATGAGATAGGGAGCCATTAAAGAGATCATTTCCATCTGGGAGTGGAGCACTGATACTACTGTATGTTGGGATTTAACGCTACTTATCCACATTATCATTAGCATTCACAATAGCAGTTACAGAAAGTTCTATCTTTTCATCTTCGTGTCTCTATATTTCTCCGTATTGTGTAGCAATGTCATTAAGCAGAGCAAAACCACAACGAAGACAAATTTTAGATGTTTCGAGATATTTACATAATTTCTCCATTTTATAATCCTTAAATCAACAATGGAACTTGTATTAGTGTATGTGATTAGAACAAGGATCGGAAGATCTGTTTGTTGTCCCTCATTTCTTATATTTAAAATGGTTATCTCACTACAAAGATTAGCTTTAAACATGTAGGGAACGGTAATATATTGCTTTGTTTTGGTTTGTTGAGGAGATAAGATAGAATTTATTAGCTGTGAGTGCACACAGGTTTTACTAAGTTACCGACCTATTCTCCCCTTGATTCTCTGCAATGTCTTATCTTAGTGGTCACCACAGGTCGGGCTGCTGGCAGCTTGAGAGCAGTGTGTTATCTCAAAGAAGTAATTAGTCTTCTTTGTTTATTTTAAGCTCTGAAGCTCTCTGCACTTATAGATAACATTTCCTGCTCTCATGTCAGTGCTATTAGAACAGCTGTGAATTCCAAACTGATATACACAACCAGAAAGAGACAGGATGCCTGATCAAAAATTGCCTCTGGCTCAGTGAAACATCGTGGTACATCACTGTTATGTACATACAGAGGGTGACCTGTATGATTTTTGGCACCCAGGCGCCGAATTTTTTGCGAGCTTTTGAAGCGTGGAATGTGGTAAAATGGTCTACCTGTTCCAGCAGTAATACAGTATGCCTGGATTTGCCATACTAAAGCTATAAATGTGTAGCTTTGTACGGTTGTAGGTCGACACACCTCCAGCACCTCCGATCTCAGGTGCATTACAAAGTGCTGCAGGCGCTTTGTAATTGGCCTAATATTGGAGTGCACCTGCTTAAAAATAGAGCAATCTGGACTGCGCTAGTCTTTTGGCTAAAAAGACGGCAGACTTCATACATATTTCCCAGAATGTTTTTTTCTGTACGCTCTTTTTTTTTTATTTTTTTTTTTTAATAAACCTATGTTGTTGTTTTAGTAAAGTAGTGACCCTTGTTAGAGTTTCTTCACTACATTATGGGCCTCTACGACTTCTATATTCGGAGTTGCACAGATCTCAAAGAAGACAGGTAGCCAATTTACCAAGATAGACCTTTCTGATTTGCCAGTTTTTTTTTTTATTAGCTTTTTGTACATGAAGTTCTATAGAAAGTCTTATTACTGAGAACTTAAACAAACAAACTGAGTCCTTGTGTCTTCTCACTGGTTCTAAAGGTCTAAAGTAATTTGTTACTCTATCACTGTATGCGCCCTGTGTTATTTTGTGTCGAGATATATATATATATATATATATATATATATATGCTAGCAGAATTACCCAGAATTGTTTGTGTGTGTGATTAAAAACTTTGTTGGCTACTAGTCAGCTTGGAGATGGGTTAGAGTCTGCTGGGGATCCCTGCTGCTTGTTGACTGCATGCATGGCAGTCCCCTTTTCATTCATGGATTCCTCCTTTTTGACAGCCATCTTATGATTAGCTGTTTATGGATTTTGTGTCGATTGCTATTGTATTAATTGTGTAAATGCATTAAAAAGTTAGAGAAGCTGCTATCGGTAAATAAATAATAACCAAACTGCATATAAAAAATCTTAAAATGCATTTTGAAGATATTATCCAGTCATGTCAAAATGATGTATGAGTGATTTGTCTGCTTAATTACATCAAAATACTTATAGCCTAATGATTTTGGTCACCATAAAGGATGTGCCCAAATCTCTACAGAAGAGTATGATTAATTGTACCGATTCTTTAGGCTACAGCAATAAGTAACTGGAGAAGAGAAAGGGACAGTTTTCATGTATTAGATGATGACTAGATCATAGCAGTGAGCCACATCACTTAGGGCTTTTCTTTTTAAGTAGTGTTCTTTTACAGTTAGTCCCGAGGCTTAGTGTAAAGGAAGTAGGGGCTGGTGAAAAGAACAGGATTACAATGAGGTCAAGAGAATGAGTTGTGGTTTAGGAAAAAAAGAAAGTTCAAGAACTGAAGTCATACAAAGAGTTGGATCTGTGAAAAGAAACCATGAAATGCTTGTCATGAAAACCGTGCGATACTTGTGCTATATTCATAACCTTCTTTCATCTGAATATATTGGAAGAGCTATATAATAACGGACCAATGGTGGCGCTCAAAGCAGTAGGCATGCAAACCGAAATATTAAAGTTTTTAGCTGAAGCTGACAAAAGAGGAACCAGGAAACGTCCTAAATAAATTATAACAGTTCTAATTTTAGCAAGTAACAGTCATTAAAAGACATAAAATATAAAACATAAAAGAAATAAGAACAAATGTACTACGCGTTTCTCACAGTCACGTGCCGCGCTTTCTCAGGTGCAATGAGCAAAGTTTACAAGCCAACATCTTGCATAACTAGTACATATAATGACATCATAATGTCAAATGTTACAGGAAAAAACAAACTTTATAAATGTGAAAACATAGTAAACATATAAAGAAACATATAAAACATCACATAACCTGTACTAGTTCTATAAGATGTTGGCTTGTAAACTTTGCGCATTGCACCTGAGGAAGCGCAGTATGTGCCCGTGCGACACGCGTAGTATTTTTGTTCTCATTTCCTTTATGCTTTAGATTTTATTTGTAACGGTTACTTGCTGAAATTAAAACTGACATCATTTATTTGGGACGTTTCCAGTTGAAGTGCGGTGGATTCCCGGAGATGTTTACGGAACCAGGCTGCTCGCTACTTATATTTTGATGCTATCTACATGAGTTGTACCATCCTGCACAACCACAAAAGGTGAGCTGTTTTCATTACCCTCTCCATTACTGCTGATTAACCCTACAGTGTTACGCGAGGTGTGCTTGTCCTCTGTTTTCTCTTTTGCAGCGCACTACATATTTATTTGTGCTATATTAATTGCCGTTATAGATATTTTATTGATATTTTTATATTTTATAATTGTTTTGTTATATTTTATCATTTTTACATTTTATTTATAATATATTTATCTATTTTTTCCATGAATGATAGACAGAATGGTCTTCTAAACAATCTTTGATATCACTTCATGGGTTTATAGGCAAAGAATTGTAGAACTGCAAGCTTGTCCTGATATGGCAGAACTTCTATTTATAAAACATTTAGAAATCCTTGTTCTCTAATTCAGTCCATAAAAGCAGATAATGAGGACCAAAGCATCGAAAGGTTTACCTGTAGACATCATCATTAAGTATGGTGTACAGCCTATTCCAGATAACAGAGGAGGAAAGATTAAGGTGGCCATAGACACTACATGATTTTGGTGAAACTGGACAACCATATAGCGTGTATAGGAATATCTCCACCTGTCCCCTGATGGCAGAGGATAGAAGACTCGGGCAGTTAAATTTTGGCATGCCTGATACTACTTAAAAGAGTGATCTATTTTTATAAAATGGTTGTCAGTCAGTTGGGGAAGTTATAAAATGGAGGCTGGAGAGATTCAACTTTTTAAACACTCTCTATTCCAGCACCGCTGCTTCTTTCGACTAATGACGTCATGTTCATTGTTGAGGTGACCCAGCACCTATTCACAGACTGCAGTGGTCTCGTCCTGAATATATGGCTCGTGACCTGTGATTTGCTGCAACATCACGTGAGCACTCATCCTCGCCAAAAGCACTTTTTTGCTATTTTATATCATTCCTGTCTGGCAGCGGCTTCTTCCCTTTGTCCTTATTGACAACAGACAAGCATGCATGTGTATGGGAAAAACAAGTGTTCAGCTGACAGTTACATGCCTCTTTTAGGAACCTTGGTTGCAGAGTCTGTAATTTTTTATGGGAAATCAAAATTTACAACTGATGGGGACTTTTTTCAGTTGGTGAAGTCTAGTTGGAACAACCAATGGATGAGACAGATCTGGCACAGCCTCATAGCTGCTGTTAAAAATAGAAGATACAACACTAATGTGAAGAGCCAGTGTTTCCTTTTATTTAAAGCTTATTTATGGTATACTTTATGCAAATTTTCAATACACTTTGTCAGCAAGAAAATTGCATGAAATTGAAATGTTAAACTTGCACAAATAACACATTAATAGTTAATAAGGTCGATTAATGCTGAAAGCTCTTACATTTAACACACTGTCCATTGCCATACCATCAATGTGTTTTATTTATACTGTACAAAACCTGCAAACTATTAACTATTTCATTAATTTTTTATCTACAGTTTGCTACAAACAACTATCTGTTCACAACACAGGTAGTCAAGTTTGATATATAGAGTATATTCAGGGCAATCTCCCACTATAAAGACTTATGCCATACAGTGTTATTCATAGGCCGTCATGTTAAGTGTATGCATTGTACAATCTTTTTTTTGCTATGGCCAAATGTTTAGGAAAGTGCTGGATGTAGTGCTATCCTATAAGTAAAAAAAAAATAAAAAATCATATACATAATAGGTTGAAGATAATGCTCAGTTATTCACCACGGACGGACACGGACATTTTAACGGACACAGACATTTCATTGAGTGGTATGAAATGAAATAGTCCTAAAGAGTATCTATACATGAAGACTATCGGTTAAAAAAAAAGTATGAAATAACATTTTAATAAAATCCCACATGCTGCTAAAAGTTTAAGTTTAAAAAATACAGGAAAAATGGTAAAAACCTGCACCTATCTTGAGACCGAGACCCTGAAAGCCTCCGTTCAACACTGAGAGGTGGTTGGAGCTGTCCCATGGATTTCAATGGGAGTTCTGAAACTCTGAACTTACGTTGAAATCCATGGGACAATTCCGTGTCAAACAGAGACTTTCAGGGACTTGTTCTTGAGATACGCGTGGGTTCCAGAGGTGGGACACATTGATCACTATCACTAAAGGGGTTGTCTCATTACATTGATTCATCTTACCTCGGATTTGTTTTGTTGGTTTAATTTTGAATTCAGGGGTATGTTTACTGGCTTCTACTAGGCTGCAGTAAAAGCCAGGTCTGTAGCTATAGCGACCAGTGCTGGCAGCTTATCATGAGAGATTGAACAGGTCTGTAGCTATAGCGACCTGAGGAGCTGATGCAGCCCATACAAGAGGGGATATCTCAGAACAGGTAGGATGCTGTTAATGGACACATATTGCGAAGTGATTTGTTTTTGCAAGGTTTTTAACATAAAAAAGCAATCCTTATAGTGAGACAACCCCTTTAATGTTGGCATAGCCTATTGATATGCCATCAGTGTGTTTGGTAGGACAATCTTTAATTCTACTTACTGAGCCAGGCCTGTAACATTGAAAACACTAGACTGTTATGTGCATAACAATCATTGCACATTAAAGCAGTAATATAAACTCATGCTGTGGGAATATTTATTATCACTGTTAACATGGATAGATGTTTACAAAATACATTTATCTCCTCCACGTCTGATTTTGTGCATTAAATTGTAACATTTTGAATGTTCTTGTGACTAGTAGTCATATGCTCCATAGAGTTCTCTCTGGCAGTGAATCAGGGGCTGGGAATGAGCCACTTTGTTACTCCACAGATTTGTCATTCTGTATTCTGAGAAAACAGTGTGACAGCTGATATACAGTAGTCTACACAATATTAATATGTAACATACAATATTATATAACTGTATTATAATCAGTGTCGGACTGGCGCATCGGAGGCACGTCTTCATAAACATTTCTAATGACAGTCTTCTACATGTCGGAGTGCAGATTCCTGTTTGTGTCAATTTAAATGTATGCCCTAGGGGAGCGCAATCTTCACTTGATCCAAAAAGATAGCATTCATCCGATCCATTTTAATTCAATATAATTTGATTGGGTCTAGGACGAGACTGCATTCTTGATCAATCTCATCCATTACCAGTGTACTAAGCTCTCTAAGGTTAAAGAAAGTAAAATAATAAAAAAAAAAAAAGTGTATTCCTAGTGAAATATGTCTTTCAATGGACAAAACCCGAATTGACATACAATAAGTATTCTAGTTATGAATGTTACCGTTAGTGCAATTCCTTAGTGCAAGAACATATTGACTATAATATTCTGTTTAGGTGCCCATATACATTCGATGAAAGTCGCCAGAGTTGCCAATGTTGTTTGTGTCTATAGGGATTTCCTGACTCTCCCTAATGACAAATGTTAGGAGAAAGGAGGATTATGCTTGTTGGATTTAAATATGCGTAATCCTTTTTCACTAGGCTGAGCATGCATGTGTTTTGGAAAGGGGATCAGGAAAAATATCTGTTGACCTAATGGACATTTGGCTGACAGCGGTCCAAGATGTATGGCCACCTCTATTCTGTTACGAAGGCTTGGATTAGTAATAGACATATCCGTTATAAATGAGCCCTGCAGTTCTTTTTTCTTGTTTCTTGATCGAGAATTAGTCATGGTCTATCTAACCTAGATTTCGGTACCTTTCCACTATACTTTTCCTGGAGAGCTTGTTTTTCATTGAACTTATCATCAACAGTAAATATCTTATTTCCCAGAGTCAAAGAAGAGCAGAAAACCCAATAAAAGCGGTGTTCAAAATGTTTGTTTGTTATTTGGGGAATATTAGAAAATAGGAGAAAAAACCAGAGCTTGCCTTTTGAGCCTATTTACTGCAGTATCACTGCCAGTTCGCCCACTGATGATGTGATTGGCGCTTATGTGACGCTGCAGCCAATGCTGTATATTCAGCAAGAGACTGCTGTGGCCTGTGAATTGCTGCAGGTTCACATGAAGAATGAACATGACTTCATCAACTGGGGTCATTGGGACTAGAGGCGGCACTGGACCGGCGGGTTTAAAGGTCAAGTGGTTTGGTTTTTTTTTTCCTATTTTCTATCATAATGAGCATTTGGAGCTTTTGGAACACCCCTTTAATTATAGGTCCTAGCAATGGATTTCTTTTAACACTTCTAAAGTCTTCAGGTCAGGCTTTGGAATGGGCTCATTGTGATGTAGATTTATTAGGTTATATTCAGACAGAGCAGAATTATACCACCAGGGATTTTAAATTAATCTAATGTAGTTCTGCAATAACCACATGTTACATTCAATGTTAATTCAATGCAATTCTGGCCCCTTTTGTATCAAAACAATTCCAATATGCAGTATAGAAAGCCAGTAATCATTGGTCTGTGAACTGATGCATAGGTTGTGCAATAGGGGGAACTAGATCTGTTTACCTATGTTATGTGCAGAGAAGGAATACATCTACACTGTTAAACACATTTACAGTAGGAATTTCCTTCACTTTTACGGGCTCTACTTAAGGCTGCCAAGATATCTTCATTACAATTTACTCCAGCAGCAGACCTTACCTGTACACATGGCTTCAAGCTATTTTCAGCTGTTCTGTGCTTCCTCTAACACATCTAACATCTACACAGACCCCACGCCAAATCCACGTGAGTCTCTTTTTTTTTTTTTTTTTATCAATGTCTTAAAACCTATTTCCTGCACAACCTGTTTTTTTTTATCAGCCTTGGCAGCGACCCACCCTTTTAACTCTTCAATCATTGCTTGGGAAGCTCAGTGAGAGCAGGTAGAGAAGTCAGGTGTGTGCCGGGCTTGTCGAGACTCTGTCTACTGGCCCGGAGGCGGGATTTCCTGGAGTTAAAAGATAACTTTTGAGCCAGAAATCCTGTCTGGAATCATGATGGATTTTCTTAGGAACATTCTGGTGAGTCCTCAGTGTTTTATTTTGGCTATATCAGATGTGTACTTTTTTTCTAACTGATGCTACTGGCCTTGGATTTGCCTTTCTGCAGATTGTGCAAATGCCGGGCAAAAAAGAAAAGGCCAAAAAGCTTGTTCTTCACCGTAGCCATCTCATCTGCTTTTTATTATGTTTTTGTATAATATTTTATGTATTTTTTGCTTTATATATTATGTTTTTATGATAATAAATCGTAATGTACTTATTTATCATCATATCTCATATATTAAGTGGAGACTATATTATACTTCATAAATGGTAATAACTTATGTACAGTACTTTAGGTTTTAAGTTGGGATGAAGTTATCTCTCCTATACCTATCTTTATATACAGTATCTATTTGACTCATATCTATCTATCCCATACCTATCATTCTATGTATCTATCAAATTGTCATACCTATCTGTCTGAGTGGCATAGTTTATTTGGCAGTGACATCTTACTGCACTGTGTTATCTGATCTAAGAGCACAACAAAATTCATTGAAAAGATTTGAAAAAAAAGTTGATAACTTTCTGTGCCCCATTCTTCTAGTGCATTAAATGGCAAATTAAGCTTTCCTAGATCTGTATCCATAGCCCTATATGTAGACTTATATAATACACTTAAAATGACTGTTCATTTTGATGATCCTTTTCAACTGAAATGTCACAACAAAGTAAAAATTGTAATTATTATGCAAGTATGTCAGCAAAAGGAACGGTGACCTTTCCCAGGAATTGTGACTTGTTTGAGGCAGCTTATTTCATAAATGAGAATATTATATACAAATATGTTATTAGACAGATAGGAAAACAGATGTAGAGTGACATTACATGATCTCCAAACGTTATTTGGTTAATGGAGGCAGTAACATACTGAATACTTGTAGGATAATAATGTGAACAAGGCACCTGCAATGATCTGCTGTTATAAGCTCTATTGCTGCCTAATACCCATAACATATGTAATCACTTTCTTTACAGGCAGGATCACACTGCTTTGACAAGTACATTTTTACTTGTGCAAAGCAACTTAAACAACAAAAAAGAATACATTACAGAACATACATGGAAACGAATTAGGTTACTTCCTTGTTTTATGCACCTACAATACCATATAAACTAGAACAACCTAAACAAGACAACCCAAAAAAATTGTTGTTAATATGAATTATGGAAAGGTAAGCATTATGTGATCTAGGGTAAACAGTGCAGGTTTTTTGAATTTATGCTAAATCTATAACGGGGCCCACTAAGTTAGATCATATGTGTGTGTGTATATATATAATATATATATATATATATATATAATATATATATATATATATATATATATATATATATATATATATATATATAATATATATATATATATATATATCATCGCAGGTGTGTGTATATATATGTATATATATAAATATATAAATATCCATCTAAATATCCATCTATGTATATGGATAGATATATATAGATATCATATGTGTATATATATATATATATATATATATATATATATATATATATATATATACACACACCTGCAATGTTTCAGAGGCAACACACACATATATATGTCTCTGGAATGTTGCAGGTGTGTTGCAGAGTTTGATCAACTATGTGGAGTCTCGGCTAAGCATCATACTGGACATTTGGAAACACGTATAACATTTTGGAGGGAATCAACTAAATAGCAAATAATTTCTAGAGATGTGGTTATGTGCAATAAGTATTGTCTAGTTGCCAAGTGATGCAACATTTGGTTGGAATCAAGAAGTTATGCTACCCTTGAGTAAAATGTGGGGTCCCCTCCCCTGCGCTACAGTTTTGCACAGCAACCAATGTAAGAAATGTTTGATCCAAGATGGTAGCAACTATATTGTAAAAATGTAGTCTGATGAGACCAAGATAAACTTATTTGGTTCAGATGGTGCCAAGCATGTGAGGTAGCAACCATGTGAGGAGTACAAAGACAAGTGTGTCTTGCCTACAGTCAAGCATGGTGATGGGAGTGCCATGGTTTGGGGCTAGATGATTGGTGCCGGCTGTGGGGAGCTACAGTTCATTGAGGAAACCATGAATGCCAAAGTATACTGTGACATACTGAAGCAAGGCATGATTCCCTACCTTCGGAAACTGGGCCGCAGGGCAGTTTTCCAGCATGATAACGACCCCAACCACATCTCCAAGATGACCACTTCTATGCTAAAGAAAATTAGGGCAAACGTGCTGGACTGGGCAAGCATGTCTCCAGGCCTAAACCCTATTGAGCATAGTGAATCATAAACCACGGCACACCAAATAAATAATGCAAAATAGTGAACATTTATTGACACTGGGCAGAATAGCGTATCAAAAGAGTGATCTACATTTGTGTCAAAACAAACATACTGAACAAGTGCTCATACAAAAGTGGCAACAAGAGCCAAAGGAAAACTTTGATGTTGGTATAAGATAAGACGTTTCGGCTAATGCCTTTATCAAGTGACATCTGTATTGAGAAAACATACAACAATAAGTAATTATGACGTTAAATAGAGACCAGAAAAAAAGGGGGGTACGTAGAGAAATAAAGGGGGAAATATAAGAACAGGAGTTATGAGATAGATATAAAGTAAGATAATATATTAGAATATAAATAGGAGAAAACACTGTGGAGAGGGAGAGAGAGGACAAAAGTAGAACAGCACTCGGGTAGAATGAATAAGTATGTATGTATCTTACCAAACGAGGAGAGATAGGAAAATGCAACACATGTATTGAGTATAAATAGGATCCAGTATGTGCTGATAGGAATAAAAATAGAACATAAGATTATTGGAGGGCATACTGCAAGGCTATATGTAAGTTAGAAATAGGTAAAAATACATACCAAAGATAATAGAGAGAAATCTCCACAGGAGGTAGAGGCAATGAGTCCACAGATTTCCACGTTTAGCACCCAATTCTTTACCCAATTACATTTGGTGTGCGTGACCTTTTACCTTTATTATTAAACCCTATTGAGCATCTGTGGGGCAGCCTCGAATGGGAGGTGGAGGAGAGATAGGTCTAACGTCCACCAGCTCTGTAATGTCGTCATGGAATTTAGATATGACTTCCATATTTCTTAATAAAACAATATCATGGCTTTTAGGCAAATAAACGCATACAACCCAACCCTTGTTATCCTTTGTGTAATGTGCGGGAATATACTGTTCCTGTTTATCTGGATTCTTTAGGATTCCTAGAAAAAAAATAAACAGACACATAAACATTTTATTAGAGATTAACCTTAAAAAAACAAAAACAAAGAAAACCAGTGGCTGTATAAAATGATTGGCACATCGAAACACGTGTATACAGTAATGTGTATAATTATTGGCAGTTGTAAACTACTTGATCAATTGTTTTTTGTTCTTGCAGCCTGTAGCATTGTTTTTAGTCATTGAATACAAAGTGTTCTTTATTGTGACCTGCTTGACAACTTTATATAACATCTTTTTCCAGTGTGATTAATCTTAATGTGATATACTTGTCATGATAATCATAAGGGCATTCTGTTATGAGCTTTATATATTGTTTTAAAATTAGATTTTTTTTACTAACTTGGCTTAATACTCATTGCCCATATTGCAGAGTATAATGCTGCGAAAGTGTTAAAATAGTGCAATTGAAACGTGTTCATGTATCCGAAAATGTTTGTACACACTTTTATAAGCAAGTGTTACGAATGGCAGGAATCCTCCTGTTGTTTACGAGATCAAACAACTTTCAGTATTATCAGCTGAATATGCAGCATATGAGCTCAATTAGTGGGAATGATTGATTGCTAGTCCTCTATAAAGCCGAGCTTCACTTGCCGGCTGGCGCAGAGTATACTGTTAAGCTGAGATCTTGAATTATGTGATCTGCTTGCATTCTGTTTCTAGTTTCTAATGTAGTTAGTACTGTTTTGGTTTAGTTTTATGTATACAGTTAGCTAATTGCTTTAGTTCTGCCATGTGTCTGTTTTTCAGTGTGTTCTATTCTTGAGTTCTATTTGGTAGTTCTTTACTGTCTGGTTAGGGTCAGCAAAGTTGAGGCACATTATTAGGAATATCTTCAATGATGAAATAAGGCCAGGGGACTCTGGTGTTAGGGTCAGCACTAGGGACTGATTCAGTGAAAGCTAGTTGTTAGGATCAAATAATGCTTGCTCTCTTGCTGCTGGATTCAAGTAATTTATCATTGTGTCTCCATCTGTGCCCTTGTCTATACGTTAAGTTTTGATACACATTTCATATAGTACTTGCATGTGACTGTTGACTAGATTCAAATTTGTTCTAAGTTTTAGTAAACCAGCAACTTTAAAGCAAGCTAAAATTAGTCATTGAATTCAGTGTACCTGCTGACCAAGCGATCTCTGCCCAAGATATCCTGGTTATTTCATGTACCTAGTAGGCCAGTGATGTGTAAACATAGAACCGGTAAGGTAAAACTTAACTTTCTTTAATAGTTTCTTTTAAAAAACAGACATTAACCCATTGTTCATAGTATGTCCATATGAATAAATAGAAAGCCAATACTCAGCATTATAGTTGTGGCATAGCAAGCCGTTTAATGTCCGTCCATGGCGCCGCTCCCGGAGCAGGAGAGCAATAAAGTGTCGACAACCGAGCTGGACAGAGAGCGGCGCCATGGACGGACAGTGAACGGCTTGCTACGCCACAAATATAATGCTGAGTATTGGCTTTCTATTTATACATATGGACATACTATGAGTAATGGGTTAATGTCTGTTTTTTAAAAGAAACTATTAAAGAAAGTTACGTTTTACCTTACCGGTTCTATGTTTACACATTGTTGCCTACTTGTGGGAGTGGAGATCCCCGTGATCAGAACCGTGTATGGCCATACTCAATTTATTGAATACATCAGGGCTATATATTATTGATGTGCCTAGTAGGCCAGTGCCCAGTTTCCTTTCCTAATGATTCAGTGTGCATATCTAGTGGAGCCAAAGTGTAAGCTTGGTGGTCCGTGTCCTGCATGTATCTTTGGGTATCCATTAGCTATTCCTAGGGGTCTAGTGTTTAATTTATAACATGTTTTGTGGTCCACGCTATTTTAATAACATCTTTGATGGTTTAGTGGCTTTATGAATAATATCCACAATGGAGAAAAAAACTTGTAGTTTAGGGGTTAATATCTTTGTTGGTCTATGTCTTTTTAAAAAAAAAATAAGTTGCCTCACTATTTTTTGAGTGACCAAATACATGATTTTGAATTATGTGGATGACTTTGATGTTACAGAAACCCAGAGATGGGTTCTCCTTGTATATTTATCAACCTTTTGATGAAGGTAAAGCATCTCAAAAATCCACATTATCTCAATTATTATAAAAAAAGCATATTTACCATAGAGACAATGGGGTCCTTGGAGAGAGAGGCCCAAATCACACTGGCAGCACTGCTTATTTTAATAGCTAGGGAGATATTGCACAAAGATTACCCCTCCACTAATACTACAGACCAGGATGTGCAGAGTTAAACCCATGCATCAGGAAATGAGATGTAGGCACCAAATCCTTCTATCCCACATAGTTATGGGTGTTATAGTGTTAACCAGCTCTAAAAAGGAGTTCTATTTTCATACAGCATACTTCTAAATCTCTTTTGACTAATATGTTTAATGAAATACACCTCCATTAATATAAAGAATAGATGACAAAGATCTTAGATAAAGAAATTAGTACTGTCAACTACATAATAGCAAATTAAAATCTGTGCAAATCCGGATACACAACCTAACAGGAGATGGGAAAACTGTGAAGGGTTTTCTATGTTATTTTCAGTGCTGTCAAAACACATTCCTTTAAAAAGTAAAAATAATGGCACTAATTAAATTAATGTAGCTGTAAATGTAAAACAAATTGGTAATAAAGCATTGGGATCTAAACTGAGGAACCAAGTTGGCATTGTATCGACGAGACGAGTATCCCGTGGACAAAAGAGGCGCTATATTTGAAAAACAGATTTTTATGCTTTATTAAACCTTGATACTCTAGAACAGCTGTTATATTGTATTGCAAAAAAGATGGATTATTTTTATATCAAATTAATTAGATAAATCAATCTGTCTATCTAATATGGCATCAATTGCAGTTGTATTTTTTGTAACAGGTATTATGGATTTGGTAAATAAAGCTTATTCATTATCTATACAATTTCTAGTTTACTTTAGATCTCTGCTTGCAGTCATTCAAAGAAAGTCTTTGTTTTTAATACCAGAAAGTGCTAGTCATTTGGACACTCAGATACATGGCTTCAATGAGTCCTGCATTTGTATTTCAATCATACAACTAGGGTAGATTTTTAGCCTATGGTAGGAACCTTTGAAGGTTCAATAGAAACTCTTTCTACCTTCAAGATATCATTTATGGTCTTCGTCTTCGTCTATAGAAGCCAATGTTAACTAGTCATGTACCAGGGCCATATACATTAGTAAATAAGACATAGTCTTCAAGACTGAGCTCCATGCAGTTCATCATGCAACTTTACCTTGTTTCAGTATGTGTTAAAAATTTCATGAAAGAGCACGCTAGTCTAAATCTTGAAACCCCAGTGGTTCATTCTAAGGGACAGCTTGAAGCATGGTTTACATAGACTTCTCCTCCGGTCGCCCTATTCTCCTGCATTTTTAAACACTTTATAAACATGTAGTGCTCTTATGTGATTAATTTTATATGTGATTGGGAATAAAGTGGCATGTAAAGCAGCAAGTGAATTCTGGGCAATTTCTATTGTCTATTCTAAACTCTATTTTGTGATAGGAATGTTCTGAGTACTTCTTAAGGAACAGAAAAGACTATCTGTATTTCCAAAAATGCCTAGACAGAACAGATAAAAACTGCATCTGCCTTGTGTGTAGGGTCCCAAGTAGACTCATAGGTGCCTAAAATATGAATACCCGATCACCTGGGCAGCCAACTTGAAGCCTTTGTATGTATATTTTTACAATATAATTATATAGCTGAAAATTAAGAATGTTTTGAAAACTAGAACTTTCACACAATCTTTGAAGGAGCTTGGCAGGGAGGTTGCTCCAAACATCTTGGAGAAGTAACCACAGAATCACAGACCAAGTTTTTGGAATTTACAGGGCTTGAAAACCTTTGCTATCAAAAAGAAGGGATTTTACACTACTTAAAGTAAACTGTACAAAAAGGATGTGTATCCCACAAGTATAAAAAGTAAAAATTGTATTGTTTACTAGATTAAAAAAGGAATAACCCTAATAAATCCCTTATTGAAGAAAAATAATAAACCAACACCCCGCCTACACAGGGCCCGCGCCCCGACAAGGGCGACCCCATTCGGGAACCTTTCCCTGGCTCAAACGCCCTAGATGTACCCTAAATCCAGAAACTGGATAATAGAATCCTGAAAATAGGAATAACTAAGGAGCCTAAAACTTGAATGAAAATAGCTCACTTGTTTCCCAAAAATACCATAAATATTAGTAATCAAATGGCACACGACATTGAATATTACAATAGAACACATAAGCCAAGATCATTTATCTACTTCATTAAGTAATACCTCAAGAAGAAATAGGTTCATCAGGGAGGAAGTAAAGGAAAGAGCAAGGGGGAAAATAACACACCAGCATGAAAATGGAGCCCCAGATTGAGGGAGATTATCAGTGGTTTTGTATGTCTTCCAGTTATTGCTCCCAGTTGATTTCTTCACACCAAGCTGCTTGCCTATTGCTGATTCAGTCTTCCCAGTCTGGTGCAGGACAAGCCCTTAGTGTACTTTATTGGCATCAAGGTATTAGCACATAGCCCAGGTTCTGGAAAAAAAATAAATGACACTCTCTATAGGAGATGTCATTATTAAAAAAACAGAGAAAGGGAGCAAACAATTA
Organism: Phyllomedusa bahiana; assembly: GCA_025379985.1. Classification (NCBI taxonomy): domain Eukaryota; kingdom Metazoa; phylum Chordata; class Amphibia; order Anura; family Hylidae; genus Phyllomedusa; species Phyllomedusa bahiana. The sequence continues at coordinate 343,393 of JAODAL010000170.1, read as the reverse complement.
TACCCAGGCAACTAACTAAATACTGGCACTAAAAATACTATATGACTTCTGGAAAGAACATTTTATAGTTCAAAGTAGAAGCGTGAACAAGTAGATGGATTTCCATATCTGACATAGCTGAGTGGCTCTTAAAAGTACAGTAAGTTAAACATTACATCAAGGATTAGATCTCTCACAAATAAAGTATATTAATAGGACTGTTCTAATCTTGTTCCATGACTTCCACAACTATTGGGAAGACATGACCTTGGAGCCAAATCTATCCCAATGCAGCAGACAGCTGTAGTTTGCATACAGATCTCGACTTTGTACGTGTGAGTCTACAATGGTCTATTTAATTGTATGCTATATTTGTGACTTGTCTGCAACTTCCACTTTAAATAGCTGCTGAGCAAACATATTGTTCCCAGCCAAGGCTTACTATATCAAAGATGAAAGCATATGTTGAATAAGGTAGCCCCTTGCAATGCATAATTACACATAAACACATTTACTCTGTTATTTCTCAGGAACAGAGAAGACCGCTTGTTTAAAGAACAACTTCCCATCAACACAAAACTTATTTTGATGATTTCATTCCCCTGAGCATTTCTTTACATAATTATGCAGACGTTTAGATTACAATGTAACTAATTATTATAAAACGCCATTTTTATGCAAATCCTGAAATAGTTCATTATGTTGATGCCTGCTGAGGAGACACCATGGCTTCAATAAGTACTAAGGGCGACATATATGAATTTGCATATGCCCTTTTTTTGCCGTATATTGCCCAATGTGCGCCTGATGACACATTTTAATGCGCCAAAGTTTGATGCGGAACTGCCATACAAAGTTTGCCGCATTACATGCTATGCACCATACAAAGTTCTCTGCATTACACTCTATGCCCATACAAAGTTTGGCGCATTAAACTATGTAATGCGCCAAACATTTTCATACATACTGTCATATTCTACACTCTAAATCTATTTAGATCTGGGGTGTCGGCGCCAGGTAAAAAAAAAAGGTGCATTCAAATTCATGCATGTCGCCCTTCTTTTTAGACTCTAGACCAGTGATTATTATCCTTACTACTGCCGGGAAACCCTAAAAAAATTTTTCCACTCTAGAGTATCTCTAATGCCATTCCTGCCACAAAAAAAGCTAGATGCAGGGATGGATAAAGCGCTCTGAAACCTATACTATTCATTCCTGTTCTCATAAACAAGGGGCTTAATACATAACATAAGACAAACCGGTCCAATATCTTCAATTCAATGAGGGATGTACTGTACAGACGGAGTGAGGACTGTGCCTGCTGGGACTTAAGTTCATAAAATGAGGAAAGAAGCTACTCACATTCTAGTATTGTGCAGCTGGATTACTGTAGGGGACATCTTGGAGGTGGTTATATGAGGAAAACATAAGGACAATAATAATCTTTATTTATATAGCGCCAACATATTCCGCAGCACTTTACAATATAGAGGGTATAAGCACAGACAAACCAAACATTACATTATAAAAAAGCTACTTGCAAATGAGACATGAGGTGTGATGGTCCTGCTCGCAAGAGCTTACAATCTATTAGGGTGTATGGGTGAAACAAAGGGTGAGAAGTGCTTGGTTTACAATGGTCCAACCATGTTACATAAATATGGGGTAGTATACATAAAAAAGTAAATAAACCTGCCATTGCAACCATACATCTATATACAGATAAGTGCCTGTGTGTGTCAAAGTTCAGGAAGTGATGAATGTGTGACAGAATTTGGGGGGTTGACAATCAGGGATCTTGATAGGCTTGTCTAAGAAGATGAGTTTTCAGGGCGCACTTAAAACTGTGATGGTTGTGAGTGTGCCTGATCACATGGAGTAACATGTTCCAGAGAACTGGTGCAAAATCTTGTAGACGGGCATGGGAGGTTCAGATGTGAGGTGTGTAATCTTAGATCAGTAGCAGAGCGGAGAGAGCGACTAGGGTGGTAGACAGAGATGAGGGAGGAGATGTAGGGGGGTGCAGCGCTGTGGAGAGCCTTACGGTGTGAGTGATTATTTTATGCTGTATACTGTACTGAATGGGCAACCAGTGCAGTGACTGACACAGGGTAGAGACATCAGTATAGCGGCTGGAAAGAAAGACAGGCCTGGCTGCTGCATTCAAGACAGATTGGAGAGGGGAGAGTTTACAGAGAGAGAGACCAAAAAGTAGGGAGTTACAGTAGTCAAGATGAGAAAGAATAAGAGCAAAAATAAGAGCAAGGAAGATTAAGGAAGAGATGTATGGCGGAAGCAGGTTGTGGGTAGTCTTGTATGTCTTAGTTAATGTTTTAAACTGAATATCTGGACAATGGGTAGATGGGGAGGGGCATAACAAGTAGACAGAGTAATTAACTAGGCAGCAGCATTGAGGGTGAATTTGAGGGGTTGTAATTTTTTTAGTGCTGTACTTGGTTGAGAAGTTTTCAAAGCACGTTTTAGAAGGGTTAAATTAATTTCCCTCCCTATTGTGAGATTGGCAGGTCTTGTTGCTGGATGTTGTTGAAGCTTTGATCGGTGCTCAACTATCCTGGAACCCTAGTTGTGAAATATTGCACTAGAACAAGAAATTTGACATCTGTCAGAGAAAACATAAGATGGCATCAGATAGGGTTTAGTTGTAGAATTTTTGGGGTGATTTGATAATAAACTTGGATTTTAGTTGCCATTGGGATCTAATTAATTTCATATGGAAGTGCAGCGACAGCACCATTTTCAACCCCTCCATTCATCCATTCGTATGGCAGTATAGCTGGTTACAGAACATCTCGGCCTCTTTTGAATAATTTTAAGATTGTGTGTTCCAAGAAACGTCAGAGGTGAAGACAATATTTTATTCTCCACCTTGGCCTATCATTCAACAGCACACAGTGCAGACCAACCTGAAACCAGTTTGTCATGAAAGGAAAACCTAATTCATTGAACAATTTCTTGTTGCACCTGGAACCCAATGCAAAATTGTTAAGGCCAACCTACTATGCCATATATAGTACTGGTGCCTGATTGCAACCAGGTGTGTCAGGAACAAGAACCAGGTGTGTCTGGTATTTTAGCATTACCTATAGCCGGGTCTGGAACAAGATATGCTGGTGCCCTATTAAAATAATGCATCTAGCACATCCACCACCGACGAACCCCTCCCAATGGAAAATTCAGCCTATTCCCTGCCTTTTTTCTATCTGTTAAAGAGAAAGAATCCCCTTTAGTTTCCCTATAAAAACCTCTTAATGTAGAACACTAATTTTAAGTATAGACAATATCATATAAGAATAGGCGTGTTACTTAACACCCTAGTACCGCAATCAATATTCTTGTACGGATGGTGGTGTGTAAGGTCCGGGTTAGAAAGCAGCAACGATTCCTATCTAGATGGAAAATGGATTAAAGTATTCTATCCCTAAACTATTTGGGTACCTAACCTTACCCTACCTAAATGGGGCCACCGCTCTGAAAAGAGCGACCCACACTAGACAACCCCTAAAGTAACTACTCGCTATTCCCTGTAACTCCTATGGGAGCGAATAATTCATACCATTAATCCATAAATTACCCAGACGCGTGTCTCTATTCCCTGCCTCCTTGCGTTTTCTTTTCTGCTTGGGATGAAGTGGCGCCCTAGGTGGTCGCATATCTTCTGATGTACCAGCCCGGCCTTTAGCTACCCCCTCTGTGTCCTAGCTGCAGTCAGGGTTTTTACATCCTCTGAGAGCGTTTTTGTCACTTCTCCATTAGATCATTATCTGACCTGATAAAAATATGACCGGGTCACACTAATAACCACTATCAATGGAATTTATATCTAGCAATAAGATATACTTTAATCTTACACTAGTGAATAAACTATTAATATCTCAACACGTTTAATTTAGTGATTCAAATGTTAGTTTTTTTCTTTTTCAATTGTGAGATTTTCTGATAAAATGCACAAAATAAATCAGCAAACTTGAATTTGTTCTGCACTGAATGTACTAGCTGTATCCTTATTAAAAAAGTATTATTTACTGTATGTATGAATAGGAATTGATTATGTAACAAGTGAATATGTAAAAAAATAGCTCTGCGGCACTTATGTATCAGAATGTCAACGTTCCAGATATACTGCTGAGATGTTACATAACAGATGTCAGTGTAAGTACACTTATGAATAAAGTTGCAGGAATTTGCTTTATACGTACAGCAGCTCAAGGGGGTTGGGATTAAAAACCAGGGTTTGAATCCAAGGCAACTACTGCATGGAGTTTGTATGTTGTCTTTGTATGGGTTTCCTCCTTCACTCACCCCAAAAAGAAAAAAGTACACCCTAATATTTAAAGTTCAATTTGTAATGTAGATTATGATTCTGCATGGGGCAGATGCCGATATGAGGGATAACAATCTCTATACAGTGCTGTGGAATAATATTTAACTGGAGCTATGTGGGGTTCTGTGTATTGTCCATAGCTGATGCCAGGGACACACTTTCGGATCATTCTCATGCATATTTGTATGTATAAGACTAGCCTAATTTATTTTCATATCAGAGCCAAAAACATCAACTTTTAGTCAGCCCCATAGCCCCACGTTGCTGGGACAGTCAGCCAATGAGTGGCTGGTGACTTCTATTGCTGCTACTTTGTGGTCCTGGATTTTAAGAATTTAATTGAGGTCAGACATCTCCAAGAGTTACATTTGTTTTACTAGCTCTGGTGGTGTTTGTGGGTATATTTTTGGTGCAAACAGACTGCACAGTGCCTGTCAAGTGCTATGGATGTCTGAAGATATCGCACTACAGAGGAAGCAGTGCTCAATAATCTGTAGCAGCTGGCAAATGGAAACATGACCAACTGCTGTAACAGAGTTATACAAGCTCCACTTCTGTCACCGACTATAACGTGGAGTCCTCAACACTGGGTAGTTCTGCAGTCTGATTAACCCCTTAGTGCAAATGGATGTAATTGTATGTGCAAACTGCTGCAAGTGGATATGTAGCAGGCCCAATTGCTGAGCCTCCTCTATACGTGTTGTGTGCTAGATATTATATATAGGCGGTGACCGCTACCAGCTGCCAGGATCGGTGACTAAATTTTAACATAGAAAAAAATAAGGATACAAATGATCTTAAAAAATTAGAAATTCAAAATAAACCCCTGCTCCAATTTTAATTATTTTATATATATATAATATATATATATATATATATATATATATATATATATATATATGTTGGATATATATATATATATATATATATATATAATATATATACAATATAAATAAAAACAACACATCAGACGTGTGTGTGCATATATATATATATATATATATATATATATATACGCACATAAATACATACTGTGTATATAGTATCACTGCATCCATAAAGGGTTGATCTAATACATTATCATATTATTTAATCTGCATGGTGAACACCATAAAGAAAAGAAATAACACCAAAATTGTGTTTTTTTTGGTGATCCTAACTAAAATAAGAAGTATAATAAAAATAAAAAAGGATCAAAAGGTCGCATACGCTCCAAACTGTTACCTCACCTGGTCTAGAAAATGAAAAGAATTTTTTAATTACCTTTTTTTAAGTAGAAAACATAATTACAATAATATAAATTTGTTACCAACACGTAGAATCGAGATAATGTCATTTATACCAAACAGAGAACTCCATAAAAATGGAACCGCCACAAAAATGGCGCAATTGGGGGTTTCTGTCATCTTCTACCACACAAGGATTTTTTTTTTCAGCTTCCCAGTTATTATATGGTACAGTCAATGATACTATTAAAAAGTACATCTCGTCCCACCAAAAACAAGCCCTTACATGTCTATGCAGATAGAAAAAAAAAAGAAATGAGGGCTCTTGCACAGCAGGGAAGAGAAAACGAAAAAGAAAAGTCTGAAAATATCTATGTGTTGATGGGGTTAATGTAGGAGGTCTATTGTGGCGTCTGAACTAGGAATTTATCCTGGGACTTGAATTAAATCTGTTGTCTGAATAAATTTTGGGATTTATTAAATAATTCTGAGATCTGTCAATTGAAATAATTATAGTGTTTAAATTAATTTAAGAGGTCTAAATTAAGTTTAGGGTTAGGGGTTTGAATTAATTTTGGAATCTGATGTTTGAATTTGAATTATGGGTTCGCACATCTGGGGTCTAAATTAATTTTGCTGTTGTATGCTGTTTTTAGCCCATGTTTCTCTTAAAAAGAAGATACATTTTTTTAAGATTTCGCAATATAGTATTTTTCCAAAGGGTTTCCAGTCTTTGTAGCATTGGAGAGCCCTAATTGAATTATGTAAGCAGTATAGTGGGGAAAATAAGCATTTGATACACTAGCAATTTTGCAAATTTTCCCACCTACAAAGATTGGAGAGGTCTGTAATTTTTATCATAGGTACACTTCAACTGGGAGAGTCAGAATCTAAAATAAAATCCAGAAAATCACATTGTATGATTCTTAAATAATTAAATAGTATTTTATTGCATGAAATAAGTATTTGATACAATAGAAAAACAGAACTTAGGGCCACATGTATGAAAATTATTTAGGTCTAAAACTCACTTTTTTGCCCATAGGTTACTATGAGCAAAAAAGTAAGTTTTAGACTTCAACAGCTTTCATTCATGTGGCCCTTAATATTTGGAACAGAAATCTTTGTTTGTAATTACAGAGGACAGACGTTTCCCATAGTTCTAGTTTTCATGCATTGAAGCAGGTATTTTAGCCCACTCTTCCATACAGATCTTCTCCAGAACTTTCAGGTTTCGGGGCTGTTTCTTGGCTACATTGAGTTTTAGCTACCTCCAAAGATTTTCGATTGGGTCCTGGCTAGGCCACTCCAGGACCTTGAAATGCTTCTTATGGACCCAGTCCTTAGTTTTCCTGGCTGTGTGTTTCAGGTCATTGTCCTGCTGGAAGAACCAGCCACGATACGTCTTTAATGCTCTTACTGAGGGAAGGAGGTTGTTGACCAAAATCATGCAATACATGGCCCAATCCTCCTCCCTTCAATACGATGCAATTGTTCTGTCTCCATTGCAGCAAAGCATCCCCAATGCTTGATGTTTCTACCCCATGCTTCATGGTTGGGACGGTGTTCTTGGGGTTGTACTCATCCTTCTGCTTCCGCCAAACACAGTGAGTGGAGTTGATATAAAAAAGTTCTACTTTGGTCTCATCTGACCAAATAACCGTCTCCCATGCCTCCTCTGGATCATCCAGATTGTCATTGGTCATTGGATCTGGACATGTGCTGGCGTGAGCAGGGGGACCTTGCATACCCTGCAGGATTTTAATCCTTGACAACGTAGTGTGTCACTAATGGTAATCTTTGAGACTGTGGTTCCAGCTCTATTCAGGTCATTGATCAGGTCCTCCTATGTCATTCTGGGCTGATTCCTGACCTTTTTCAGAATCATTCTTACCCCACCAAGCGAGATCTTGCATGAAACCCCAGACCGAGGAATATTGACAGTCATCTTGTGCAGGTCTACAATTTTGTCCCTGGTGTCCATAGACAGCTCCTCGCCATGGTGGAGAGGTTGGAGTGTGATTGAGTGTGTGGACAGGTGTCTTTTATACAGATAACGAGATCAAACAGGTGCAATTAATACAGTTAATGAGTACAGACTTAGAGGGCTTCTTAAAGAAAAACTAACAACCGTGTGAGAACCAGAATTCTTGCGGATTTGTAGGTGATCAAATACTTATTTTATGCAATAAAATGCAAACTAATTATTTAAAAACCATACAATGTGATTTTTAGATTCTGTTTCTCACATTGGAAATGTTCCTACGATAAAAATTACAAACCTCTCCAGTATTTGTAGGTGGGAAAACTTGCAATATCGCAAAGTGTATCAAAAACTTATTACACCCCCTGAAAATGCTCTGTGTCACTGCCATTTCACCTGGAAATCTACCAAATAGAACGTCTCATGTTATAAATTGCTAAAAAGAAAGGTACCCCTTTGGCTGCCATGGATTCCATAGAGATGTGGCTGGTCTCTATACTGTGGACTAAGCAGTTCATGGCTGCTATATCTATGGCATTCTTTTTTGTTGCATTGTCATGCTTTGCATGTGTTTAGTATGGATTTAAAAATTGGAAACTATATATTGTGTAGTGAATTACCTTAAAAAGAAAACTCTCTATTACATGTTTTTCATATTTCTTTCTACTCCATTAACATGCTTGTTTTGCCAAGTATGATTGCCAACACGTGTCTGTGGCCACCTCACAGCTGGGATACATTAAGCAGTGTCTCCTGTATGTGGAGAGTTAACTTTTTATCTACACAATGTAAAACTGATAAGGTTTCTCCTACTTGCTGAAAGTCAAACAGGAATATCCTTGTTTTCATTGATTACGCACCTTTCAGTATGAGACTGGTGAGTGTTCCTATGCTTCACTCTAAATGTTTGCATATGTCATGAATGTTCCAGTCATGCCTGGTTTCCATTGAATTGTATAGTTGCAATATATATGTCAAAACTAGTTTTAAGGAGTTGCTAATAAAGTTAAATGCCCATTGACCCCATGATTTAAAGGGTCACACAAGACAGGACCCCAACCAATGTTTGCAATTGGAGACACTTTTATGAAGGCAACTGCATGGCATTTATGCCACCCTTATTTATTAGACTTGTTACAACATGACTGCTTGTAATATTGAACTGTGTACCATACGTGTGTGTACCTAGGTATTTTGCACTTGGGATGTACATTAGGTTTTGCGGTGATTATGCTATGTGATAGTGATGTGACTTTGTGTCTTACCTTTACTGCTAAGTTGGACGTGACCTAAAAAGTCAAATCTGTTAAGACCCAGATAAGGCCACAGAGAGGACTGCACAATTGCTCAGCTCTCTCATTGATGATCCACTAATCTGATGGGCCTTTTTCAGTGTATCCTGAGTTTAGCAAATTATGTCTTATAAGAAGGACGGGACTTCTTCTCCTTACTTCAAGTTTACCTGGAAACATTTAAGACGAAAAAGACAACAACAAAAAGTATTTGTAAAAGATATTTTCTTACGCTTGCTCACATAACTAATGTATTAAGGTACTGTTATTAGAGTTCCTCTTTTTAGCAATAAACACTGCATTGGTTCATTGGCAAAACTATAGCTGTGGCAGCTGCTCTGGGCCTAGCTAAGTGGCCCATGCAGGTGCAAGAACTTTTTTGCTGGAAATAACAAGTTGTTGTATATTATTTGGGTTCTTTGGCCTGTGGTGGTGTTATCCATAACTTTCTTGTCACATCTTGTTTTGTCATGGGGCCCTATGAATACTACTTACACCCCTGCATGGGTTATAACATTCTTCCAACTTGCCTGTTTGCTCCTCAGCAGAATACAGACACTTTGACTTTCTATAGTTTATGCCCGATGGTATACTACCATTGTAGCAGTCATGGCCATTTCTGTGGCCTGCCTTCACTATTACCCTCATTTAGAAAGTTGCAGTTAATGATAAACACGGCTAGAGGAGAAATAAATGGTATAGAAATCAATATGCGTACTGCACTAGCAGGGCAAGGAAAGATGAAAAACCAAGGCACAATTAAAGTAATAATCATAATAACAAAACATATCTTAAATAAGATCTGTGATATCTTCTAAAAAATCCATCTAGCAGCATCCAATTATAGGCTTTTTATCTTTTTCTTCCAAACCTCCATATTTACTAGTTATTTGTGCTGTTAGTTCCACCACTGGTGAACACCCCATCTGCAGTCTAAGGACTGCTGGAGGTGGGGGACCAATGAAGTAGATTTCTGGGACTCACCCATTAGCTATTGTATGTGACAGTACATACTGCACATGACTCTAGCGCTGAGCATCTTGCTTTCTGTCTCTTTCTGCCTTTCTCTCTGAAAAGCAGCCCAGGCCTGTACAGCCCAGGGGCCCACCAGCAGTGAGTCAGATGTTTGCTCTTTATTTTGTGGGGTGTGATTCATTAATTTTTAAACTTTTGGGTACTTTTTTTTCAAAATGCACCATGCCGTAGGTGTAGCTTTTATTTTTCAGGCAGTTTGTAGTGTCTTTTGTTTCTGTCCCCCTATAGACCTCTATTGTTTTTTTCTGCATCGAAAAAGCATGTGTACACAAAAACCCATGTATAAACACACTATGCTGCAAAAACTGCATGAAAAAATGTATGACGCCTTGAAAAAAAAAAGAAAATAGCATGCAGTTTTTGAATATTTTGCATGGGTTTTTTTGGTCCTCAGAAAAGTGTAAAGGGGGGCCCAATTCCCCTTTAATTGGATTGTGGCTGTTATTACTTTTTCAGGAAGAGGCACCATGGTTAATTTTTATGCCCTTTTGTGACCTTTTAACAGACTATATGCTATAGCCTATAAAAGATTGATCACTTACAGGGCAATAAATCCCTGCAAGGTTTTGTTCAGATCTTCATCAGAGGTTCCATTGGGATTCTCCATCACATATTCTGTTGGGAATGACCAGAGAAACTATTGACAGGTGCTGTTGGTGTCCATTGTCAACCTCTGCAAAGCAGATGTGAACCAAGCCTGACAGGAATGACCGAGTGCCTACAAACAGTGATCCTTATGTTATCATGATATTAAATATTGCTATTTAAGCAAATCCATGGTTCATTCTTGTAAATTGTCTCTTCATACACAGGATACATAGGAATATCATCATTATATCATCATGCAGCTTTATTGGGTTATCACAAAGGAAATGATAAAGACTTATAAGTCAGAACATCAGAAGCTGATAGGACACAGTAAGGGCCCGTTTACAAGGCTATGGACAAATACCGGTCAGTTTACCCGGCTGGTATTTGTCCTGTTTTGCGGGCGTCCCCACAGCTGTGGTGGGAAGGCTTTTCTCCGCGATGAGCAGAGAAAAGCCCTCCCCCTTCACATTCACATGCACAGATTCCGTCCGAAAATCGGACGGAAGAATGTACATGTTTAATGAAAAACAGGCTTCTATGGAATACCCGTGCGGTGGGGACTGCTTCACAGGTTTTCTATAGAGCCCCGTTGTGCTCGTTTGCGGTGGGTTTTTCAGACGGTCTGCAAACCCGCTTACAGTCTGAGAAACCGTCCGCAAACCCGTGCCGTGGGGACATGCTCTAACTGCTGGCAGTTCATTACCACAGCCTAACAAGTTCTTTTAATTTTTTTTACCTTTCATCCCATAAAAATGTGTGCACAGAAACCAGGATCAGATTGTGACAGGTTGCTGTGTCTAAATGCAGGTTCCATTAACATAAGGATTAAGAAAACCTTCAGGCTGTCTGTACAGGAATATGCCACAAATCGATTTAGTTATTTCCACCACATGAATACATTGCTAATGTTATTAAGATTCTTTCTTTATAGACTGGGCATGTTGTCAAATGCATTAGTGGCCCGGCTTTTCATGTTTTACTTGGATACTTTATTTGTTGTTCTAGTTAGACTGTGTCTAAAAATACAAGAACCATATACAGAAGCTTCACTTCTTACACTATATGCACTGTTTGGAGGTAGAAAGGAAACCGTCACTTTTCCAAATAATACATTGTAAATATAAATGTAGGAGGCTGGATATCTAATTTTAATGTAAATAAAAAAATAAATAAAAATCTAACAATAAAAATTAATACAAATGTAACAAAAAATAATATAATACAATAAAATATAATATAGAGTGATATGAGATCAGGAGGTTTGTAATCTGCAGTGCACAAGGCTACAGAGCTCTTAAGGGTTAAAGCTGGTCAGTAATTAATGTAAACCAGCTCCCATCTTTCAAAATAAGGGACACAGCTGAGATCATCCAGACCACTGCTTCAGCCTGTAAGAGGAGAGAGAGGTGATCAGTAACTAGGGAAACCTGTGTGCAAAGGCAGGAGATAAGTTTGAAGAGAGGCTAAATCAAAACAGCGATGTATTTGGTAATAGATCTGACTGAATATCTGCAATGTCTCTTATGCTATTGTACTTAGATACATTGATCAACCATCTTAATGGGTAAAGGTTTTGTTCTTGTTTTCTGCTTTCTAACACTCAGATTTTCCTATGAGTTCACCTGGGGTGAACTCTGCAGTAGGATAACATGGGACATAGACACCATAAGGTGAAGGTAATTAATACTTTGTTACACTATGTGCAGTGAAATAATCTGTTATTCCTTCTCATACATATCACTCTAGGCAGGAGCATAATGATAGTACTGATTGCAATGAAAGCTACTGGAAACCAAGTGCAAATATGTGGGAGGTAGAATCCAGGTGAATGCTTTTCTACATGTATGCAAGAAAAGCTCTTATCTACATCTCAATAGAAAGGTTACTTTATTATTTGAGGTCTTTGTTCTTCAGTGTGTTTTATTGTTGTATGTGGCTTTTCTAATGCTTGTTCTTTCATTAGGAATTGATCGGGACAGTCTCATTGTTGACTTCATGCCTCAGGCGGTTGCAGACTGTTACAATATGTTTCTTTTGTAGTTGTCTGTAATCCTTGAATATCCTCTTAAGATATTTATGAGGACTGGCAAGATAATTTTTCTAATTAGTTTTACTTGTTTTTAGTAGGCCAGACAAATTGTTTTAGGGAAGTGACCAATTATGTTGGGTGGATTATTTATGTTGAGTTAGACCGCTCTACAAGTATAGCTTCTTTAGCTTTTGTGCACTTAAAGGGGTGTTTGGTAGTTAAGAAAGGTCATTCGTCCATTGGGACATGATAAAAAATAGAAGCTAAGAATCGTACTTACCTCCTGGACGCTTCCGTTGAATCCCATCCATCCCCACTGTACAGAGAACATTCATGGTTCACGTGATAGGTGCAGACCGCTTTGGGGCTCGGAGGGTGCAAAGAGTCCTGCAGGTTCAAGAACGTTGTTCCTTTTTGTAGGGAACAAGAAGTAAGTGGCTTTATGCTCTCCATAACAACTATGTGGGTTCCCTGATATATGGCAGTATGAGTTATACCTTTAATTATTGTTAATTATGCTGCTATTTTAGTTTATGGTCATTAGGTGGTGGAGCTCTAATCTCATTTTGCTATGGGGCACTGTGAATCCTAGTTACACCCCCGAGAAGGCTGCATATCATGAAATAATATGATGATATCAATTACCTTCATATATAATATGAAAACATCTCTCAAAAGAAAATAAAGAAAAATTAGGATCCAACTGGACCACCAGAGCACCAGTAGGTTTTCTGGTGGGGCTCTTACATAATAACAATACTGCAGGGCCCCAAAGGTCCAGCATAGAATAACCCTATTTGTAGTGGATTTTAGAGCTAACTACTAGCCCCTATGGATTGATATACAAATGCTTAAAATTGTTGAGTCTTTTTTGACTCGTGTTATTGTTGCTTTTTCCTTTGCATGTTGTATTGGCTAAAATTCAAATAAAAATTAATTTTGAAAAAAACAAAAACAAAAAAAAAACAAATTCTGTATTTGGAAGTTGAGCATTTATAACAGAAGTTTCCAATGCAATTAAAATATATCTGTATGTATAGATGGTGAACCCTCTGAATTATGTCCTCTAGAGGATCAAGAAACCTCAATCTAACACTTAAAAGAACAAGTGCTTATCTAGATAACATTGTAGACTTAAGGTCTAGATATGAATATAGTACAAAAGCTGTATCAGCCAGTAAATCAATAGAACAAATTGTTTACTGAACCATTATAATACAAATCCACGATATAAGAGCATTAGGATTTGTTACCATTTTATTGACTTTTGCACACAGCTGACTTTACTTGGACTGCTATGGGACCCAGAGGTTGAGGGGGCCCACTAAGGTACACAAACATTGTTCTTTTTTGTAAGGAACAAGCAGTTGGTGACTCTCTGCTCTCCAGTACTATTATATGAGTTCATTGATGTATGGCAGTATTATTTATACCTTTAATTATTGCTACTTATGCTGCTGTTTTAGTTTATTTATAAGGTAGTGGAGCCTAATCTCATTTTGCTATGGGGACCTTTTAATTCTAGTTACACCCCTGCATATGCTGCATCTTATTTAGATAATTACTGGTATTGTTTCTTGTGTTTAGGCTAGTATTTAAGTCTGTGTATTTTTGTTATTCATGGCCATGTAATAGTGCGACAGCTCATAGTTTTAAAGGTGTTTTCTTACCATATTGATTAGCTTTAAACATGAAGGCAAAAGTAAATAATAAATATTACCAAATACATTGCTCTTCTGATTTTGCTTTCTTTCCAAGTTAGAGCAATTCTTAACTTCTGCTTGTTTATAGAAGCTTTTCTACTTATAGACCACCTATCTCTGCTCTAGAGGCTCTGGCTGGGATGGTGATATCACTCCCTGCTGTGTCTGAGCAGAACAGGAGCTTGTTTATCTTTCTTAGGGGCCGTTTACACGGCACAGTACAAACACCGGTGGGTTTATCCGACCGGTATTTGTCTTGTTTTTGTGCCATGCACACGGCCGCTGGGGGGTGGCTTTTCTCAGCGGTTTGCTGAGAAAAGTCCTCCCTCTTCACACAGATATATTCATCTTCCGTCCGAAAACCGGATGGAAGAATGAACATGTTCTATGTTTTTCGGACTGCCGGTGGGCTGAAAAACTGCCGGGCGGAAAATCCGTGCAGTGGGGACTGCTGCACGGATTTTCCATTCAGGTCCGTGAAAAAGTTTTTCAGCCGGTTTGCAGCCGGTTTTCAAAACCGAGAACTGGCTGAAAAACCGCGCCGTAGGGACATGGCCTTACTGTCAAAATGTAACCCTTTAGAGCTCTGTAACCTTGTGCCCTGCTCTTACAACCCCTCCTTAACCAATGTCCTTCTAACATTTCAGCTGTTCTATTCCTAACTGATCCTATGAGTCTCTGCTGTAGAACCACCCACAGTCTGAACAGGGAGCCTGCAGCTGGCTGTATAGTGCAGGCTCTGTGAAACAGCCAGGTGGAAAAATCCCTTTACATGGTGTCATACTTTTTTTTTACACTGTTCAACTTCCATATAACCTCTGTACTCTCCAACATCATTGCAGTGTCTCTTTGTATTTAATTGCTTATGGTGCTCCAAAAAGGAAATATACTACAAAGGTAAAGAAAGGGGAATATCAGTACATGAATAAATAAGTCTCAGCAGTTTTTGGTCTTTTGGGAGGCTGAGCTTTAGGCCCCCAAATATGGGTAAAGCAACTAAATAGCTTGTAGACACAATCTATGTTACTTATATTTTAACATGATATTTTTATGAAAATTAGTGTTTGCTGTATAAAGATAGTGTAAAATGTAATCTGGTTTTATTATGATCCATTCTCAATCAGATTGACTTATTAAAAGGAATTCCAAGCTCTACTTTCCATGACAGGGCTCAGAATCGTTGACCTTCTAAGAAAAGTAAAAGCATAATGTTATACTTAGCTGCACTTTGGGCACTGCTATGGATTTAGTAAATTACAGAGATGGCTTGGCATCACATAATGTACTAATTATCTCGATATAGATATTACCCGATCTTGTCATAAGTCAATGAAGCAAATATTTTAAAACGACCTTATAACCTTGTACCGTCCATCATTTAAATGAATATTCATGAACATTTAGTCTATGAATTCACTTTGATATAGTGACTCTGAGGCACACAGTAAATTCAGTTTCCGAGTTCTGTAACTAGGTCTTCATTTCATCAGCTGAATATAGATTGAGGAATTTGCCAATGGCTGGATCTGTGGTAAGAAAGTGACAGATCCTCTTTAGGAGTGAGAAGATTTTGCTATGTGAAGTCCTAATCCCAAAAATCATTGTAAAGCCACAAGCAAATAATATTCATCAAGCTCTTCGTTGCATTGCAGCAAGATGAGTTCTGTTAGTTATATTAGTTTTTAAGTTTTTTTTAGCAAGCACGAAATATAAGCTTGTTTTTGAACTTTCTAATACAGAGCAAATTGACAATCTGAATAGTTTTTTGTGGTTTTACATCTGTTTTACAATCTTTTCAAATCATCAGTCTAAAGCTCTTAATATATTTTTAGTTGTATCAAACAACAACAGTAAACTATTCTAGAAAAATGTTATTTTATGTTAAAAGGGAAACTGTAAAATATGACGTTCATCAGAGAGACATTGAGTTTGCACACGCCATCAGGGTATTCTCCAATTGTGTGTGACCGGGGTTGGACTGGCCTAACAGTGTATTAGGAAATCCTCTGCTGGTTCCAGGCATTGACACAAAAATGGACGATACAGGTTTACTTAATCAGTATAGCTGGATCCTGTTACCCATAATTGGCTGCTTTGGCCCAAGGAGAGGTAAGTGTTAGATCCGATTTGATGAGGTTACTTTGACATAGCAGGGAAGCATACATAATTTGATCAAAATGTGTGCTAAAAACCTCAGTTTTATACATATAGTAAAGATAGCAGTAATGCAGCTTAAAATGGTTGTGCATGTGGATTTTTTTTAAATAAACATATGCTGGTGCTGCAGTCCTAAAATAAAAAAACTGCCACTCCCCTCCTTCCTCACCTGTAGCCTTTCGGAAGATGTGTTTTCAATGAGTATTTCATGTAGATATTGGTTGTTTTTTACAGGCAGAGCAATGCAGATTTACAGTCAGAAAACGAGTCCCATTCATTTCTATGGATCTATATGGATCTGCGTCCAAAACAACATTCAAACATTTTCTGTCATGTATTACACACAGTTTTTAGCCATCCCATTAACCTCAATAGTAAATTTTCCATGTGGAATACGATGGAAGAATAAACATGTTCTAACTTTTTTTTTTTACCAACAAAATACGTGTTGTTTGAACTACAGTGCATATTTTCTATTGAGGTCAATAGGGATGATTTACTTTTGGTTTTAGATGAGACTTCAACTCGGTATCCGCATGCATTCTGACTTGAAATACTCGGCATTTGGACATCGCCTTACTGCAACACAGTTATTATGTGTTTACAATATAATTTAAAGCAAGGGCCTTAAACATGTAGGCCATATGTGGTCCATGAGACTGTCATCTGCGGCCTATGGGGCACAAGAGCTCCTGAGACAGGAGGACAGCAGAGAGTAGGTTGAAGAAGCACGCCGGCACCCTTATTTTTTCTCACTCAGGAACACAGTGTGACAGAGTGGAGATGTCTCTTTCATGTGCTACTTGATCTCTGGAAGTAACTGAGGATGTAGAGGAGGTTATATTTTTTAATACCTTCCCAACATTCACCACATCGTACAGGCAATCAAATGTACTTTCTGCAGCATGATATACCTATATGTTATGGCGCTCATGCATGTAATTGACAGCCAGGGTTCTGCTCTTACTGCTTGAACCAGAATTTATTCTGATTCTGGTCATCTCACTCCTTTGATGCAGTGGTGAATAGCAACCATGGCATGCAAGGGATATAACAGAGTAAGGGGGCTCCATGTGTCCTCCATCAGCACCGCTTGTGTGATGGGGGTGGGGTGGGTGCTGATGTGTCATGGACGCCCTGATCTATTCCAGGCTTAACCTGCCTAAGCAGAGCAACTGCCCAAAAAGGGCGACCCCACACTGGAACCTTTTCCTGACCAAATCCTGGCCAAAACAGGGAGAAAACAGAGGAATGACAAACAGAACTCAAACAATATTGAAAAAAAATTGATGGACAACATCAGATGGGGTCAGACCAGGAGAGCGCTCAGTGCTGAATCAGAAAACAGTAGAGTTATCAAGACACGAGCCAAATTCCATAGCCAGAGAAATCCAAATAGCAAACACAATAGTCAGGTTACAAGAGCAATCCAAGCACAGTGTAAATGGAGAGGTTTGAATAGCTGCATCAGCCAGGGATTTGGCCCAGGAGTTAACCCACTAGGTACTGAACAGAAACCCTGGCTGAGGCAAAGAATAAATGGGAAACCTTAAAAGGGCAGTGACATACTGCTTATATGTTGGTTGCTATGACAGCTGGAGCTCTAACAATGGCCTTTTGTCTGTCTGTCACCTAAGCCTGCCAGGCCCTGCCCTGGAGTAGAGCTTGGCGGGCTGACTGACAGTTGGCATGTACTGCAATATATTATATTATAACAGTGATGATAGCCAAGTTCCACATTTTAAAAAGTAAAAACAAAAAAATCCCATTATAAATGCTTATCACACAAAAAGTAAATAAGTTTGGCATTGCCCCGTGCATAACGACCTGGGCAACAAGTTTTTAGCATATCAAAAATTGGAAAGAATGCAACTCGTCAACTTTTACCTATTTAGCCGGCTAAATTTGAGACCCCTGGCTTACCGAATAAGGTGCCTAATTGTGAATGGAGTTCTATCTCACACACATTTCTATTTTCCTTTGTTATATACATTTCTTTCCACAATTGTTATTTCTATTGCCTGGGCAACCACCATTCTTAGAGCTCTACATGTGGATCTGCGCAGCTCCCCTGAGTGCATTAATACTGCTCTCTTTCTTTCTCCAGCAATTAAAAGACAATCCCACCACCACTAACATAGATCGTGCTGCAGTTTGATGTCTTGTCCATCAAAACCACAGGATATGCACTTAATCACTGAGCAGGAAACCATTATGTCTTGTTAAAAAAGAAATGTCACATGGCAGTTGAATAGACACATGTTTTCCCGGTGGCTATCAGTTCTTTGTCTGGGTTTCATTCTCCATCTTCCCATCATACACCCACATCTCAGCAGCCATCATTTGTTTGCTTTGTGTTTGTGCAAATAGATGGTAAAGAGAAGGGGAAAAAAGCAGCAGGCAGTGTTTAACTGAGCTGTTCCCGAGTCCTGTTTACACGCTTCCCTCCTTGCAAATATCAAGTTACAGATTCGGCATTTTCGGTATGTAACGTGGAAGTCTAGAGAGAAAATAACATGTTGTAGAGTAAGAGCCTTGTCAGGAGAGAGAAAAGTGAAGACTTGATTTTACTGGGTCCCTTATCATCAATAGCTGTAAACAGGGAGAGTAAATATAGGTGAAAAAGTAGTCCGCTCACCTAAAGTCTATGCGACAGTCCTTGTTTGTACAAATCACACTTCAAGTGATTGTACTACAATAGCCTCAAAACAGCAAATCCATAAATGTATAGATATAAAAAGTAGATTGTTTATTGATGCATATCCATAAAAACAGCCAACGGGACAGCATCACAAAGGCAGGCTTACACGTTGCGAACCAAATTTATGGAGACATCTATGAAGGAACATACTTCAAAGTGAATTGTCATGTCTCGTTTTCAGTGTATATTGCGCCTGAATGCATGAAAGTGGTTTTTGTGTGATTATAAAGGAGGTCTAAAGTTTGACGAGCCTCGCCTATGTGTTTGAAAAATACTTTGAGATTCTTAGTTCACACGTTTTGATCACAAAATGTTTAAGCCACCCGTGGCTTACAACGGGATCTCAAGGCGGTTGGTCCTACGCTATCTTTACCTCTCAATAGAGCCAAATTCAGTCTTCTCATTGGGCCAACCGACCTCCATTATCCAGAGAGAAAAATAAGACACCAACCTTGCAGACATGCTGCACTTATAACAGCCTGTGAAGGTGGGTGGAGTGCAAGAAACCAAAATGGAGGCATCCCTTCCTCCCTAAATAGATTAAAAGCAATATATGCCAAATACAACATATAGTTCTGCACAAAAAAAAATAATTTCTGAAAAACACACTGTGAACCTGGGTGCCACTGGCAGGGTTGCGGCATATATATATACACACGCCTATGTGTTTGACGCATTATGGAACTTAGGCGCATTACTAATGCGCCTAACATGTATAAAGGTTATAGATAGGCTGGAAATAAAAGAAAAGTCATTGGAATAAAATTTCAGTGAATAGAAACTATGGCACTGATCCTGCTTGGAGGACCACAGATCCCAGCAATACCTGTGCTGTGCTGGCTCTTGCTGTATGTAGAATAAAGGGTGAGAGCAGCAAAAATACATTTCAAATTTAATGTAGTAAAAATTAAAAACCTGAACCCATCAGTGGGTTATTTAATGTATTTTTATAGAAGATATTTTTCTATTTTTGGGATATTATATAATTTTATATTAATTTTATATGATTTTTTATTACATTTAAATAACTTACATTTATATAGTTTGATAATCAGAAATTACTCTTTATTATTGCACTGGTTGAGGTTGAGAAATATTGGACATTTTTTTCCCTAACAGTAGTTCAGCTCCATTTCGACTCCTCAGGCTCTGGCAGACCACATTAAAATAGGTCTGCCTGTTCGAGCAGTAATGCGCCTAGTTTTGCCGAACCACATTCATATATGGTTCTAATATTATGAGTGGGGTGCACCACACCCCCCAGAACACCCCCTCATATTAGGTGCATTAGAAAGTGTGGAGTCTTATGAACAATGCGCCTAACACATTCCTTAGGTGCATTAGACATGGTAGACTGCTCACTTAGGCGCATTTTATGCCAGAAAAAGGTGATAAATCCGATCATACATCTCTCCCTTAGTTCTAAGTCATAGCACATTACGTCCTTGCAGAGCAACAGTTACATATACACAGGGAGAGCAAATACTAGACTCTAGGAGCCAGTTACCCCATTTCGGGAGTCAATGTGACTTTTTTTTATCAGCCTAACAAAACTAAATTGTATAATGATGGTATAATGATAGTCCTCGATATAAAAGAGTTTGGAATCTCATATATTGACAGAGATGTCTTAACATCTGAGCTGTGAACGAGTTAATTAAGTCTTTGTTATAGTAAAGATAAAAAACCTGTATGTATCAGAGATCCCTAGATGCACCATGTGTAGTAAAAAATTGCACTTCGCATCTGTAGAGATGTTATTAGGGCTAAATGCCTGCCAATCCTTGTCTCCTGCAGTGACACTTATAGAAGTTATTTCACACAGTGATTCATATTTAAGTAGGTTTTCCAGATGGGATTAGAGGAGTATTCGCTGGCTATCAGCTGGTTCCCATGGGTCTGGCAGTTGAGTGCTATAGGTTTTATCTGTTAACCACCATTGCTGCAGGGAAGATGTGGTAGTACATGGTGCCTATTCACATTCAGAATTTTCTTTAGCTGGAAATGCAGTTTGCAGCAGCTCCGTAATCTAGCTAAGGAGATGTTGACACATCAGATTAAAAGATTAAAATCTAGTATATATTTCTGCAGTGAAAATCCAAGGCGGAGGACGTGTTGCTTAAACGGCCCTAGATTTGCATGAGTGTCACTCAATAAGGCTAGTTCTTTTCCATGCAGAATTTATGCTGTTTGCTATTAAAATACATGCTATTTATTTCCCTACTGGATCTTTTTCCTGTATGGTGGCAAAAATCCCTGCAGAAATTTTCCATTGCATATAAATGGGATTGCAAAAAAATACCATTTACATGGTGAGAAGCACATTAACTTTTGATGCTGATTTCGGCACAGACAAAAAGCTATCACATGTGATTGGGGCCAAGCAGGGGTGTTCTTAGTGGAGAAACCTCTTAATAACATCCAAATTCCCTTTAAGAGGATATTGTAATTGAACAACCACTTTGCCCATAGGAGTGTTCTGTTATGTGCAGCATTTCTCTGAAGCTCATCCATTTGTGCTCTGGACTGCTCCTGTGCTCCATTGTTCGACTTGGAAGCAACTGTGGGAGAGATACTGACAGCCACATAAAGCTAATGAGTCGACTTTCGCTATAACCCAGCATCTGCAATGAGAGGTAGGAGAACTCTGATGTTATTAAATGAGGGCAGGAAACTACTGATTGATGGCAGACCTTAAGTGAAAGAAGAATAAGCTATAGACTGTAACAAATATAGGAGGTCTTCAAAACCTATAGTAAACATTAGATACCAGACTATAGGTAGGCAAAAAAAAAAAATAAGTTCAGACATTAATCTAATTTAGCAGCAATATACAAAAATGAACATGAGCCCACTCTACATTTCACACCTACTTATTACGATTGGATACAGAGTCCTAAAACACCACCTATAAAAGTCAGTGGGACCCTACCAGTGTTTGACTGGGATGCCTGGGGCCCACCACTGGAGTTTATTCTGGGAGCCCACCCTTCAGCTACTGTACATGACTCTTGCACTCCACCTCTTGCTTTCTGCCTTTCTTTCTATGGCTTCATCCTTGAAAAGCACATCTAGGCCTCCGATACCCAGGTTCCCACCATGCCCTACTTCCCTGTATGCCACTTTGAGCCTGGACCCTACTATACCTCTTTGTGCCTCCAATTTCATACAGAGGATTTAGGATTGCTTATAGGAGAAGGTTTCATAACATGGCTTCATACAAAAGCACTGTAGGATCACACAAAAGTACCAGTGGCTGCATAGTACAGATCCATAAGGGTTCATTATGCCTCCAGAGAGGCTCAGTGGACATGGCTCTACTTTGTTAATAAAATCTGCACATTGAATGATGGCTTATCATTGTGCATGCAAAAAAACAAGACAAAATTAGCCAACATATCCAAACACAAAGGAAACAAATACTGTTACGGCTGCTGTGTAAAAAGTAAACTCTTCAACACAATAAAAAAAGCCATCTGCACCAGAAGACAGTAAAATCTATGTAAACATGGAATTTATGTAACATTCAAAATTGTATTACCACACTCTTTTCTGTATGTAAGAAGCTGAGGTTTTTGCAGATACTATCCAGATTGTGTATACCCATTGTGGGGGTCAGCTCCGTCACAGGGACCATAGACACAGGTAATGTCAAATAAAACAGGTTTTTATTGACAAAAAATCCAAACAGAACAGAAGGCAGCTTTATCTTCGGAAGGGTGCAAAAACGGAACATAAAACGTAACCTTGCTTCAGGCAGTGACCGGATAACAGAAAATGGGTTCAGCTTACCATCCAGACTGAGCAGCACATAAGAAGAGCAAGTCCAGCTGCTCTGACAGAGACTTCACATAGGAGACCTTTCCTCTACACACTCCAGTCTTGGAGTGGCGTACCACATCCAGCCCATCTGACTTCCTGGCTTTGTAGGCCAAGGAACTCCTGGGGTGGATATGTGGGAGCAGTCATCCCACCCAGCTCTAAGACTGCTCCAGTAAAAGCCAGGCCCGGAATACCACTGCTTAAAGCAGTGATGCAAAACATAAACAAGGTGTCTGCAACCTAAGGTTGCAGACCTATTTACGTGGCTTACTCTACCTCAGCCCTAAGGTATGGCGGCACATATCGGCCCTCGATGACAAGGCCTTGTGCCTTGTCACACCACCTACCACATCAAGGTAACCTCATCAGACAGGACCCAATCTATAGACCTGCCTCTTCTGAGGTGAGAATTGTGCAATATTGTTTAGAATCTATGTGGTACTTGGATACTGTATAACGTTATTATTTAGACATTGGCAGTATTATTGGGTACTGAATTGTGGTTATTTTTTATCTTTGTTTGGCAGTATTCAAGCATAGATATTCAGTTAAAAAGTAAATGTATCAGTGTTTTAAATCTCTCTTAAGAACTACTGTCTAAAATGGCAAATTTTTTTATTCATTTTCTGTAAAACAAGCTAAATACCTACGGCTCAAAACTAAGCCCTGTGATACTAAGCCATGAGCTCTTAGACCCAGTGCAGCCTTCATCATAGTGATTTGCTTGTTTGGCATTTTACATGAAATTAAAATGTTTTCGAAGTGAAGCAGTAAACTGTAGTTTAGAGTGTATGAAAATCTGTTGAAAACATGCTGTCCTCTGCAAGGTTAATGCCACATGTTACTGTCTGACGGCATACACGCACCAGTCAGAACTGTGCAAATATTTATTTCCATATAGGATGTTTGAGTGTTTGAGCTGATACTTAGGACTGCAGGAAAATCTCTACAGTTTATTCTTAGTTGAAAAGCAAGGCAGGTAATCACATTGCAAGTTTTGAAAAGAACAGTAGCGTGAAACAAACAGTGTTACAGACATATTTACCATGATTGCCTCATTCCTGTGAAAACAACATATCTGCATTTTGCAGATCACAATCTAGTAGGCTATTTCATTTGTGACCAGGGCTATCTTATCCACTGGGCACACCAGACAGTTGTCCGGGGGACCCACAAGCGGGGGAGTCCCAGGTGGTGAATGTATTTCACGGGAATCTAGGACATATGCTCCGGATCCATGCATTTGCGCTGTTTATTTAATGGCTTATGTTTTCTTAGGGTGTACAAACAGCTCCCTGTAATGTTGATTAGTCTTATAGGCCATTGGAGGTCTACAAGATGTCAATGCGAAAACCTGTACTGAGAAAACCCCTTTAAGTTCTGAAGCCATACTGACTTTTAACAAAGGAGCTTCAGAACTGAATTGTTTTCATTTTCTTATCAATTCATTCAATGAGCTATTTATTTCTGTGTCAACAATGCAGTAGAAGGAATTTTTTATTCTATTTTGCAAGAAGAGTTATTAATTTACAGAAGGAATAGAAAAAAAATTGATTTTATTTCACCATATTCTTTATTATACATATAGTTGAAACCAGAAGTTTACATACACTGTATAAATATATGTAAAGACACATATGCATGTTTTTCTCACTGTCGGACATGAAATCAGAATAAACCTTGCCTGTTTTAGGTCAATTAGGAACCAAAATTATTTATATTCGCCAAGTGCCCGAATAATCAGAGCGCCCATATGATGATGTCATGTCTTTGTAAGCTTCTGATTTATTGGCAACATCTGAGTTAATTAGAGACACACCTGTGGATGTATTTTATTGTACACCAGAAACATACTGCGTTTGTGTGTAATATCATGGGAAAGTTTAAAGAAATCAGCCAAGTTATCAGGAAGAGGATTTTGGACTTGCACAAGTCTGTATCATCCTTGGGTGCAATTTCCAGATACCTGAAGGTGCCTCATTCATCTGTACAAACAATTATACGCAAGTACAAAACAAGATGGGAATGTCCAGCCATCATACCGCTCAAGAAGGAGACAGGTTCTGTGTCTCAGAGATGAACGTGCTTTGCTTCGACATGTGCAAATCAACCCAAGAACAAAAGCAAAAGACCTTGAGAAGATGCTGGAAGAAGCTGGTAAGATTGGGTCCTTATCCACAGTGAAACGAGTCCTGTATCAATATGGGCTGAAAGGCCACTCTGCCAGGAAGAAGCCATTACTCCAAAATAAACATATAGAAGCCAGATTAATGTTTGCAAATGCACACAGATACAAACACCTACGTTTTTGGAGATGTCCTGTGGTCTGACGAAATTAAAATTTAACTGTTTGGTCATGGCCATCGTTATGTTTGGATGATAAAGGTTGGCTTGAAAGCCTAAGAACACCATCTCAACTGTGAAACACAGGGGTGGTAGCATCGTGTTGTGGGGTTGTTTTGCTGCAGAAGGGACTGGTGTACTTCACAAAATAGAATGGCATCATGAGGAAAGAAGATTATGTACCAATATTGAAGCAACATTTCAAGACATCAGCCAAGAAGTTAAACCTTGTGTGGAAATGACTCTTGCAAATGGACAACGACCTGAAGCATACTGCCAAACTGGTTACAAAGTGGCTTAAGAATAACCAAGTCAATGTTTTGGAGTGGCCATCGCAAAGCCCTGACCTCAATTTTATTCAAAATTTATTGTCAAAGCTGAAAAGGCAGGTGCGAGCAAGGTGACCTACAAACATGGCTCAGTTACACCAGTTCTATCAGGAGGACTTGGCCAAAATTCCTACCAACTATTGTGAGAAGATTGTGGAAGGATATCCAAAATGTTTGACCCAAGTCATACATTTTAATGGCAATGCTACCAAATACTAATGAATTGTTTGTAAACTTTTGACTTTGCGGAAAGTAATAAAAATGCATAAAAAATTGTCTCTTTCATTATTCTGGTATTTGACAAATATAAATAATTTTGGTTCCTAATTAATATATATATATATACAATATATTATATATATATATATATATATATATATATATATATATATTATATATATATATATATATATATATATATATATATATATATATACATGTGTATTTATTTGTTTGGATAAAACAATATGACAGTTTAAGATCATGCCTTTAAGATGCTGCATAGTAGTAGTAATTTTGATTGCTAGATCACGATTGTTTGTGCTGTTTACAGGTAAAAAAATCACAGGAAAATATACCAAATCCACTCTAAAATATAACTTTTAATACTTATCAATTAAAAATACACATGTCATATAATTATATCATTTGACATCCTACAACCCAAACTGGAGGAAAAAATGTGTGTACTATATGTCCTGAAAGGCAATAGGTTACCTAATGACCACCACACTGTCCAACAACTCTATGGGCAAAACAGTAGATAACACTCATATAGATCTATTCTGGCCAAAAAGGGCGGCCCCACCACTATAAGGTTTTCCCTATGAAGCTCTCATACATGTACAACTCTAATGGTGGTCACCAGATAGCTCTCCAAAACACAATTTTTTCAAATAACCATACCACAGAAACAGTGCAGTGCATAAAGTAGATACGAATGTTTAATAGAATGGTTCTTACTGTCCTTATAAGCAGAGGTCACATTCCGATGCGTTTCCCCCTCCAAATACGCAGAAGGTTCCTCAGGGGATCACATGAAACTCCAAGATGCGGAGCGTTCCACCAGCTGGTAGGGTAGTGAGGTCTGACAAGACAGTGTGGTGGTCATTAGGTGACCTATTGCCTTTCAGGACATATAGTACACACATTTTTTCCTCCAGTTTGGGTTGTAGGATGTCAAATGATATAATTATTGGACATGTGTATTTTTAATTGATAAGTATTAAAAGTTATATTTTAGAGTGGATTTGGTATATTCTCCTGTGATTTTTTTTTTCGTTTTTTCCAAATCCCTAATATATATTCCTTTTTTCTGTGAGTAATGCTGTTTACAGGTGTCATGTGTAGTATGAAGTGTGTCTGGTGATATGTTCCTATAAATTATATGACTTCATCTACCATACTGTTATTGGATGTGTTATTATCTGACAGGGAACAACCATTGGAGATGTGTTTTGTCATGCATATTCTACTATTGCCGTTCTATGTCTGTGCAGTCCATTAATATATTTCTTGTCTTCTTTTCAGTCGGCAGAGTTTTTTGAGATGCTGGAAAAAATGCAGGTAAGAAATATTACTTAATGATAAAAAACAAAGAAGCAATATAGTTTGGTTACTTAAAGGGGTTGTGTAATGGGGGAAACATCTAAATAATATAGTTTCCTTTTGTTAGGCACTTTTGTAGTTTTCTGTGAGCTTCCTGCAGTTCTGCATCAGTTGTTTAATAACAGGAGGCTCAGTGGTTCTGTGTGTCTGGCAGCACAGGAAATGGCACTGTGTCAAGCTCAGGAGATTAATGAGGTTTTCAGGGCAGACTTTGGTCCTGTCTACCGAGGCTTTAAACATGAGGTAGGAAGCAGGGTCGGCACTCAAGTTGGAAGGAAGATGGACAATGAACAGTAAATCCCGGGGCTTGCAGTTTTACAGGACATAGGGAAATTGCTTTCAAACAATAAATGCTGCTGATCGGCTGCAGAAAAGGGAGGCTACACACAGCCCATTAAGAGCACAAATTATCACAGGACAATAAAAGAATGATTCCTCCAGGCAATCAGAACTATTATTTTCTTAGTTTACCAGAATTCTATGTTTAATTGGCTTACCTTTCCTGTGAAGTGATGGCATATTACTAGGATAGCACATGACTTTATGATCAGTGAAGGCCTGACTCCTGGGATTCCCACCAATTATTAGAATAAAAGGGCCAAAGGTTCTCCTTTTACACTTTTTTATGCACAGCAGCCCCCAGCTACCCAGCTATTTATGAAACAGCAGAGTACCCTATTAAAGTGAGGTTAACCCCGCCCAACAACTATAAAGGGGTGGCATATCCTAAAATCACTCATAAAGCCCTTAGTAACTGATATGGAGGCAGGTCAAACCATTCCCAACAGGATGCAATAAAAGCCCCAGTGTTACATGGGATCAGCTACATAGGTACACAATACTGATGAACAATCACTCACACAGCTATTATTCAATAGGGGGGCAATTGCTTAGTACACAACTGCACATAAGATAAAAACTAGTTTACACCAGCATGCAGAAGAGTCGCAGCACCATGTTGTGATGGCATATACAACAAATATGCAATTATTTTATGAAACTGGAAAACCCCATTAACTATTTAGCACCTTAAGTGTCCTTACCACCCAAAAGTTATAGTCCCCACTAAGTTGGCACCAACAAAACCCCCCAAAAAATCTAATTAATTAAAAAATTACCCACCCACAACGCTACTGTAGTAATCTGCTCTGCCCATAGGTAGGAACTCAATGCAAGATGCAAAAAAGAGGAGGACTTGGTGATCAGCATGGATGTAGAAGCAGTGCTGTCTTAAAGGGGTTTTCTCAGTACAGGCTTTCACAGGCATCTTGAGCTTTCTCTCTTTCTTACAGCTTTAAATCCAGGGGCAGGGCTCTCCTCCCAGTAGGTGTGTCTTCCCTCACTGTGTCTGCTCTGCTCCCTCCTGAGTAGTGATTAGCGATTGTGTCAACTATCGTCATCGGATCGATAGTCGATATCGGCAATTATCATGACGATATCCGATAATAGATAATCGCCAATGACCATTAAAGTCTATGGAAGAGGAACAACAGCTTCATTCTTACACCGAAACAGGGGTGGAGAAGCTGGAATTAACATCCACAACAGTAAACTGGATACGTGCTACATCTTAGGCAAGACAATTAGGCAACAAGAGTCACAGAAAAAAAGTCACAGACCATTCATTATCCCTGTCCTGTACCACAGCATGACCCTTAAACCTGCATGACCCACAAATTAAAAAGTGCCAGAAGCAGGGGCATTGCTAGGGTCCCAAAACATCCGGGGCCCGGGCCCTGTGTTAAGTTTTTCTCAGTAGGGCGGGGTTCACTCAGCATTTTTCACGCCCCATGACCCGCGGCGTGTGTTTTTACAGAGGAAAAACTGTGGCCAGCGCGTCCCTCTGAAGCTCTCACTGATATTTATTCTCCCCAGAACTGGTAATAATAGTTCTCAGTGAGACCTATGAATTACCATAATGTCGGCCCCTACGTCGGGTGTATTGAAGCGCAATTACTCACCGAAGTACAGACCGACATTACGCTGTGTAAACATACACAGCATATTTGTGGGGCATAACTGTGCTGTAATGCGCCCAAAGTGTGCCCCGCCAATATGGTCAAATCATAGCGGTGAGTGCTATGAATACCTGTTTTTCCCTGCACACAGAACCCACCCATAAAAATAAGTGACCTCCCGTTTCTAATAAGGGGACTGTCACTTCTCTCCTTCAGCGTACAATACCATTGTTTTGTACATCGACATGGTAATTCATAGCTCTCATAGAGAGCTATGAATTACGCAATTGCGGCGATGCGCATGTCGGGTGTATTAAAGCGCAAATACACCACAAAATGCATCCCGCAATTACGCCGTGTGAACGTACCCTTTGTCTGGCTGCAGCAGCTAGAAACATATGCAACCCTGACAAATGACAGGTATAAAAAAATGATATTCAGATACAATTCATCATCAGGTTGTAGTTAACATGTATAAAAGACAGAACAGGCAGGATTATGTTTAGTGACACAAATGGGGCAATATTGTTGATATGTGTGTTTATACACATAAACACACATATATACAGTACATACACATGTACACACACTCCCACATAGATATATCCATATATATAAACACATATACATACACATGTATACACACATATGCATGCACACACAAATATATATATATATATATATATACACACACACACACACATGCATACACATATATACACACATACATATATACACACATACATACACACATACATGCATACACATATACACACACACATGTATACACACAATACATACACATATATACACACATACACATATATACAAACACATGTATACACACACTTATATACATTCAGCACAGTTAATATTCATGAAGATTATGTGGTGTTCCCCTTATTATTGTGGTGTTCCCCTTATGGTCTCTACAGTGAGGCTACTCACTTATTTGAGACCTCTTTGGGCACCTGTGGATGCTGCTGCTGTTGCCTCCAAGGCTGTGTAGTTGCAGGGACCTGGGAGCAGCACAGCAGGGGGCGGAGCTCCTCACTCACTATGTGCTGCTTCCTGACTGCCAGGCTCTCTTGCTGAACACGGCTACAGCACATGAAGTCCTGACAGTCAGGAGCTTCAGTGAGTGACAGGCGCCCCCCTCCTCCCTGCTAAGCGCCCGGCACCTCACGCAGTCGCTCTCCCTCCCCCTCCCTGCACTGAAGAACGGCTCTGAGCTGTGTGTCTAGAAGACGCACACACAGCTCAGGAGATCGTCGGAGCTGCAGGCACATAGCAGCTGCCTACAACCCGACGGGCTGAGACTCGGGGCACAGGCGGGATTGTCCGGGGCTTGTGCCCCGAATAAACCTGCCTAGCGACGCCCCTGGCCAGAAGGCAGTATTATTTGAACCATCATTTTACTTGAACTGGACATTGATTATCCCTGTCCTGGGCCACAGCATGACCCTTAAACCTGTCTGACCCACAGATTAAAAAGTGCCGGAAAAAGGAGTCTTTCAACCACCATTTTAGTTGAACTGGACATTGACCATCCCTGTCCTGGACCGCAGCATGACCCTTAAATCTGCATAACCCACAGATTAAAAAGTGCTGGAAAAAGGAGTCTTTCAACCACAATTTTAGTTGAACAGGACATTGACTATACCTGTCCTGGACCGCAGCATGACCCTTAAACCTGTCTGACCCACAGATTAAAAAGTGCCGGAAAAAGGAGTCTTTGAACCACCATTTTAGTTGAACTGGACATTGACTATCCCTGTCCTGGACCGCAGCATGACCCAAAAATCTGCAAGACCCACAGATTAAAAAGTGCCTGAAAAAGGAGACTTTAAACCACCATTTTAGTTGAACTGGACATTGACTATGCCTGTCCTGAACCGCAGCATGACTCAAAAATCTGCATAACCCACAGATTAAAAAGTGCCGGAAGAAAGTAGTCTTTGAAACAGTATTTTAGTGAAATGGACATTGACTACCCATATCCTGTAATGACCCAAAAACCCGCACAGGTGCCCTTATGGACCTTCAGCAGAAAATTTAGCAATAAGAAATAAACTATATTAAAAACAACTAGTTTTCCAATACTGCTGTGGCTAGAGGTAATTGCCATTCTACTGGTGACATTGTTCCACCGTGACATTAGAATGTGAGGAAAACGAAACAGATGTCCCCAGTAGGTCAAGGAGGCCTGTCTAAAAAATCCTGAATTCGACTGTCAAGTGGGTTGAAGGAAATTACTGATCAAGGCAGGTGAGGCTGTAAACGTGAATCACGCAGGTTCAGCTAGCAGGGCCGGAGTAACAGTGGGTGCGGTGAGAGCCAGGGCTGGTGTTCGTCATCTATTAACACGCAGGTTCAGCTAGCAGAGCCCGAGTTACAGTGGGTGCGGTGAGAGCCAGGGCTGGTGTTCGTCATCTGTTAGCACGCAGGTTCCGCTAGCAGGGCCGGAGTTACGAGGAGGTAAAACTGCTGGATGCAGGTTGCATTAACCACTGAAGAACAGATTGGCGACGCTGTTCATTACTGAGATTCACAGGGCACCAACCCAGCGATGACAGGCCTGATGGTCCTGCAACCGACGATCCGCTGGCTTGCATGTTGTCGCCAGCACTGGAAGGAGCACCTTCTCTCGTACCTCTACCTCCATGTCCTACACCCCTCTTTGCTCGCTTACCACCTGCAGTTCGCTCCATGTTCAGAAATATAAAAATTTAAAAGTTATGGAAGAGTTTTTGGCAGTCTCTTATTGAAAGACGGCAAATCACAGCTATTCTTAAATCCCTCTAATTTCCAACAGCCAACTAGGGATAGAAACAGAATTGTTTCTATCAGATATCTGTGAAATGCGGTCTGGTGGAAGAACCGTAACATAAAATCAGCAGTGTTCTTCCTTCAGTCCCTGAGATTTACAACTGCCCAGTAGGACTAGCAATTGATAGTTTTCAACAAACTATTGTACAAATGCACGATTAGCGCCAAACTGAGACGCACTGAGTGAAATAGAAGTATTAAAAAGTTATATGGATTAATATGGCGGCCTTCGCACCACTGTCAACAGGCGTAATTTACTATAAAATATGTATAACACAATATGCGTACAAGTGAGCTCTTTGCGGCATACAGACGCACGGACTGCAATAAAAGAGTATTTAAATGTTATATGGATTTATATGGTGGTCTTCGCACCACTGACTACAGGCGTAATTTACTATAAAATATGTATAACACAATATGCGTACAACTGAGCTCTTTGTGGCAAACAGACGCACAGACTTCAATAAAACTATTTAAAAGTTATAAAGATAAGTTATGCCGGTTTTTGGGAACACTGACACGCAGTGATTTCAATAGAACTGAAAAAACAGGGACAATTTCACCTCCTATCACAGGTCTGCTGGCCAAAAAAGTGGTAAAAAACAATGCTTTTTCAATTCAAGATCACAGAACACACTGAGCTGCAAAATATCTTCCTTTATTTTAAATGCCTCTCCTGCTGCCACCCCCCCTCCCCCGCAGCCCCGCGGCTACACACACCAGAAGATATCCTTAAAACTTTCTCTAACTAAATAAGAAGTTAAATTCTCTAATCTAACTCTCTTCTAAGCTGTAGGTCGGTGGATGGTTTCTTGTATTAGAAGAGACTCTCTCTCAGAGCTGTTAGAACAGCTATTGGTTTAAACGCAGACACGTCCTGTTGTGAAGTGGCATAGACAGAAAATGAGCTAAACAGGAAATGTAGTTGCATAGATAAAACGAGGCCACGTGATTTTTGCAGCCAATGAGATCCATACACCGCAAAGTGGTAACGTTGTACATCCTCCTCATCCCCCGCTATCCTCGGAGCTGATTGGCTGGCTGCCAAAATGACAGGAAACGCTGAAAATGCCGCGATAGTACTAGATTATCTGTCAGATTGTCACCTAAAATATCGCGTGATCAGAAATTTCCGATAAGCCTAAAGACCGTGCCGATTTCAACTTTTGTCGATAATATCGCTCATCCCTACTCCTGAGTCATCATCATTCTTTGTGATCAGTGGGAGAGAGAGGATGTCACAACTCTGACAATGAGAGCATAGACACAGACAGCAGCTAGCACAGAAAACTCAGGCAGCCAGTTTCACTTTCATTTTAATACAACTCAGAAGGGAATAAGCACAGAGAGCACAAGACAGTCAATCACAGCAAAGGGGGTGTAGCCCGACCACAAGCTGCAGTTTTAGCTCTAGACACTAACAGATTAGCTCATATCTGCTATACTAAATGATTTAAGTAATACAAACCAATTACAACGGTGCTTATCTTTATTGTCCCCATCATTACAGATATGATCTTTGTAGCGATAAAAGCTCTTTAATGCATGGTTACGCTGGGAAGTGACCTGGGGGCCCCACAAACGTAGGCACCCTATGCTAATCTATGCACAGATCAGAATTTAGCACTCATTTTCCGATCAAACTACTTTCATTTTCAAATCTCTTGCTAACTCGGTAGAAAGAAAAAAATTATGAGTATAATTTGTGAAAGGAATTTTTCCATTTGTGTTGCTTGCAATTATCACAAATGCAGAACAGAAATTTCAGCCCACATGAAACATCAAAAAAGAAGTTAGAAGCAAAGAGAAACAAAAGTTCAGTGTCAACGTATAGCAACAATTGGTCAGAGAGAGTAAAACTGGTGCCTGTCCATTATTTTCTCTGACATTCTGATCTCTGGCTTATACTCTCTTCAACTTGCTCTAAGTAGTGTCCCTTCACTTTGGCTGAGTGGGATGTGCAAACTGTAGGTCTGCATAGGGCACATCAAAGTCCAGTTCAGTCCTGTACAGCAGTGATT
Source organism: Phyllomedusa bahiana (assembly GCA_025379985.1). Classification (NCBI taxonomy): domain Eukaryota; kingdom Metazoa; phylum Chordata; class Amphibia; order Anura; family Hylidae; genus Phyllomedusa; species Phyllomedusa bahiana. The sequence continues at coordinate 309,441 of JAODAL010000170.1, read as the reverse complement.
TTCAACCTGTGTGCCGCGGCACACTAGTGTGACACGACACATGGTCGGGTGTGCCGCGGGGAAAGTTCCCCAAACTATGGTGCGCCCTGTGTTTTGTTCAGGGCCGTTCCTAGGGGCGGGCAGGGCGTGCGGTCGCCCGGGGCGCCGAGGCTCCGCTCACCCGCGGGGGGCGCCGCGGCCGCCCTGCCCGCCCGGAGGAGCGCCCCTGACTCTGCGCGACTGTTTTATAACAGCCACGCAGAGCCAGCAGCTGCAGGGAGGAGGCGGGACGGATCGTTCCTGTCCTGACTCCTCCCCTGTATTAGCGTCACAGGGGGCGCACAGCTCTCACTGCGCCCCCTGTTACACTGGGTCTCCTCGGCTGGCAGCTCTGCCGCCGATGAGACCCCTGGGAGCTGCGTGACTGTGTAAGCTGCGTGATGACGTCACGCTGCTTACACCGCTCTGCAGCTCCCACTGCTGAGCAGTTCCGGACCGGGACGCGCGCACCCAGGTGAGTAATCTTTTGTTATTTTATAATTACTTACAGGGGCATCACTGGCTACAAGAGGGGCACACTGGCTACAAGGGGGGCATCCTGGCTACAAGGGGGGCACACTGGCTACAAGAGGGGCACACTGGCTACAATGGGGGCACACTGGCTACAAAGAGGGCAAACAGGCTACAAGGGGGCACAATGGCTACAAGGGGGCACACTGGCTACAAAGGGGCATCCTGGCTACAGTGAGGGCACACTGGCTACAAGGGGGGCACACTGGCTACAAGGAGGGCATCACTGGCTACAAAGGGGCACACTGGCTACAATGGGGGCACACTGGCTACAAGGGGCACACTGGCACAAGGGGGGCACACTGGTTACAAAGGGCATCCTGGCTACAATGAGGGCACAGTGGCTACAAGGGGGGCACACTGGCTACAAGGGGGGCACACTGGCTACAAGGGGGCATCACTGGCTACAAGGGGGGCATCACTGGCTACAGGGGGCATCACTGGCTACAAATGGAGGCACAATTGGTTACAAGGGGGCATCTCTGGCTAGAATCGATATTATTAACTATATGTATAATATGTACTGTTTTAGTGTCATTTTGTGCCATTTTGGTTGGTGGTGTGCCCCGGGATTTTTTAAGTGTAAAAAGTGTGCCGCGGCTCAAAAAAGGTTGAAAATCACTGCTGTACAGGACAACTTAAGCGAAAGAGCGGCCAATCAGTGTTACAAAAACAACCAACGTTTTGGGAAAATGTTTATTTAGTAGATAACCACAAATCTAATCTGAGTGCCCCCCCCCCCTACTCCCACTATTAAAAGGATAAGCCATCACTCCTGATAGGTGGATGTCCACCATCAGTAATGAGAATAAAGGGCCTCTGCTAGATTTGCGCTGCAGCTCTGGTAGAGATTGTGCCAACATATTGCTGCTTCAGTAAATGCTCTGTGTAGGGAACTAAAACATGATGGGGAAAGGTCTCAGAGGTCATATTCGCAATGTCATAAACTAGTTTCAAATAAAAAAAATGTTGTAGACCCTCATTAAATAAAAAAGATAAAATATCAGAGATTTAACATAAGTGATATAGTGCTTGTGCAACTGATACCCGTTTGCCCCTGGTGCAAAGTTCTAGTAATGGAATGACCTCATGAATGCTACTAGTGGACAAGAGTATCTAAATCCGCCACCTGCTGGGTAGCCATAAACAAGGGGCCCAAAACCTATGAATTGGGAAACACGAAGGAAAATCAAATAACATAGCCCTGAAGTCCTAAATACTGTATTTCAGCTGTATTTCTTCATAAAACCCACATGAACTTAGTGTTGCAAAATGCTTAAGCGTACAGTGTTTAATTACTGTGTAGTCAAGAAAAGCATTTGGTCTATTGAAAAGGTTTAATGAGCTGTAATATTTGTTATGTATATTCCCATTTATAGTTGGTGTTTGTCACAATCTGTATGATCCTTCATTTGTAGTTATCCATGCATGTGTTGCTAAAATTTGCCAGAGGGTATATAGCATTGTGTTCATTATTTGTCTTGCTGATAAATTAGAAATCTTAATTAGATTTCTACAGACATTTTGGCCAGGTGCAGAAGAATTTAATTTATATTGTTAATGATATCCTAATATAACACAGCACCCAGCAGACAAAAATGTAATATCATTAATGAATGTGTCATTTTGTGCTATTAAAGGGACCACAGCTTTTTACCCCATTCCAGATCTCTTACATATTTGAAAGCAAACTTAATACAGTGTACAATAGCTTTGTGTAATAATATCCTTCCATTTAAGTATCCTGAGACTCAGGGCTGTTCCTAGGCTAAATTGCACTCAGGGTGAAGGGAAAAATGTTCGCCCCCCCCTAATAAACATGTCGCACCCCACTTTGACACATTGCATGGTGATGGCTGTGAGAGACACACTGAGTAAGGGGTGAAACTTCGCCTGAAACACGTATGCGCCTCTCAGTGTGTCTCTCACCACGCTTGATGCTGCACAGATTTTCATGTGTCTGTTTTTTACTGTTTTGGAAATAAATGTTACAGTTTTATATTTGAATATTCTTTGGCCTCGTTCACACGGCTTATTTGTCCGCGGATTGGCATCGTACTCCGTGCCGGATTTGCGCTGCAGTACGGCGCCAATCCGTCGGAGTCATTACGGTAATCCACTGCTCTCATAGAGAACAGTGGATTCCGTCGCTTCTCCCCGCTCGGCGAATCCGCCGCGGGGGGAGAAAGTGACATGCACATTATCCAGGCGCAATACGCACCGTGGATAATGCAAGTCTTCGGGGCCGGGGAGCGGCGCCCCCGCCGTGCTCCCTCCCCGCCCCTTATTCACGGCGGATTTGTGAGCCGGATTGCGCTCACAAATCCGTCGGGAATAAGCCGTGTAAACACGGCCTTTATGTGCTGGATCTACATTTTTCTGTTCATTGCTTGGATGGACTTCTGTGCCGGTACATGTGGGTGGAGCTGGTGAAACTTTTTTTGCTATAGATTACATAGACTGCATCCAGTCTGGAGACAAACTGGCTGATACCAGCAAGAAATAGCTTTTCAATAAGGGTCCAGGTACTGATGAATCAGCAATGATGAACAGTATTAGCACTGCCCCTTACTGTTGTTACTGACCACTACTGTATTGGCACTAAACACACAGTAATGACTATAAAAACCCCAAAAAAAAAAATTATATTTTCTGTGGCACTGGCTGTGGGGTGAGGGTCAGCAGGCAGGCAGCTGCTGTGAGAGATCTCAGGCTGGCCATGCTGCAGAGTGCATGCACTTATCTCTATAGGTGTGTGCAGTCTGCCCAATCAGTCAGAGATCACTGACACCCTCTGCCAGAGTGAGCCAGTGGTCTATGGCCGGCCATGCAGACTGCACACACATATGGAGAGGTAGCGAACACAGCAGGAGTCAGGACACCATCACACTTCAATTCCTTCATAATGCACTGTGATGTCACATTACACTATTCTCACCTCTGCTCTACAGTAGAGCAGCCTGGTGGCCCGAGCATGTAGGGGGCAGCAGGAGGAACAGGCAATCACTGACTGTCTGGCTCCACAGAAGACGGCACAAGAGAGCTGGGAGGGGCAGACTGTGGGGGAGAGAAGAGAGGTAAAATGGAGCAGGAGCACTAAGGCACCGAGAAAAATTATCCTGTTTTCTGATTGCAGAAGTAGTTATATGGTTACTGTGAAGCTGCTTGGCTGTGCACAGTGAAAATCTCCCGACCCCTTATTCTCAGTGAGAGAGTCAAGCGGCGCCCCCCTGGTGGGTGGTGCCCCGGGCCACTGCCCGTCTCGCTCACCCCTAGGAACCGGCCTGCTGAGACTTATACATCATGACTGGTCAAGACTAAGACTGGTGCAGGAAAAGAAAACAGAGCCTGCTGTCAGATGACAGCCTATCCATTCTAATCAGTGGAAGAAGGAGTCATTTCCTTATGTGTAGTAGACAGCATAATGATAGACAGTGCTTCTCTGCATTCATCAGCACCTTGTATTCATATTTTAGCATACATACAGGTTTAGTAGCTACAAAAGACATTTTATTGTTTATGGTTGCCTTACTTATTACATTATAAATGACTTTTGTTGTAAAGTTTTTGATACACCTTGGTTGTTGCTCTAGTGTGATGCCACTATGTATTTGTTGATACTTAGGGCCACATGTATGAACCTGTTTAGGTCTAAAACTCACTTTTTTGCCTATAGGTTACTATCGGCAAAAGAGTGAGTTTTAGACCTAAACAGTTTCATACATGTGGAGTTAACCATTCAGTGTACTAATACACTGTGAAGACTATGCAGTGTACATAACTTTATAGTACATGACAATTTGTAATAATGTATAGCATAGAAATCCATATAAATATCCTGAGAACGTACAGTAGAATGTCTTGTATTATGACTAGACCATCTAAGACCTTTAGCAGATGAGGATCTGACATCAAAATAGGAGTTTCTATGTTGTGTAGACTATGCAATGTGCATAACATCCAGATTCCTATGGTAAACATACACGGTCTATAGGTAATCTATGATTGGTCTTTTTTTTACCCTGTTCACCCGACATCTATAGGGCTGTATTCAGGGTTCAGATAGGGGTAGGTTTCGGCACAAAGTTGCCCCTTTTCAGGGTGATTGCCCTGTTAGGCTAAGGTTAAGGTTGAGGTTTGTTCTAGGGTCAGTGTTAGTCCACATTTTTATTATTCTATTAAAAGTTATGTTTTAAAAGGAATTTACACCTCCATTCTCTGATTTGTAAACATACACTACACACAATAAAATAGGTTGAAATTTCAGGATGAACATAACATTTAATTTTTTATTTTTTTTTAAAGAACTCACTGATACCATCTTTTAGCTTTAAAATGCAGATGTACAACTCTTCAGTCTTTCAGTATTTTTTGCACAACTTGCTGATCTCTAAGAAGGAGCTTAATGGCAAAATTCACAACAGGTGTTCGATCCCTGAAGCGCCCAATAGATTTAGAGGATCAATGTGAATTGGGATTTAAACAGTCCTCCTCATCATGCCGTTCACATTTTGACATCATGAGACCAAGACAACACCTTACAATTGACCAACAGTACCTCATCACTGTGAGACTTCAAGTAGGTTGTTCTCAGATGGAAGTGACCACTGAGCTTAGCGCGTCATCAGCAGGTTGCAACAGAGATAAAGAGAGACTGGAAGAGTAACAGAAAGGTAAAGAAGTGGACGTCCTTTGCCTACATCACACACTAATGACTGCTTCATTGTAAACAAGGCCCTGTAAACCAGATGATGAATGCCACACAACTTCAGGCACGTTTAAGGAAAGTAAGAATCACCTAAGTGTCATGTGAGACCATTCGTAACCATTTACATCAGCGTGGTCTGTGTGCTAGACAACTGGCTAAGGTACCTGACCAGAGGCACAGGCATCATTGTCTATCATGGGCCAGGGAGCATCTACGCTGGATGAGGGACCAGTGGTCCTTAGTGCTGTTCAGTGATGAAAGTGGATTCACTCTGAGCAGAAATGATGACTGCCAATGATGCTGGGAACATTCAGGAGGTTGCTATGCATCAGCAAGGTCAGGTACCCTTGCTGGTCGTCTAGCATGCAAGCCATGCTGATGTAAACGGTTACAAATGGTCTGATGTGACACATGAGTGCCTCTCATCTCACTTAAACACACCTGGAGTTGCATAGCATTCATCATCCAGTTCCGTATTGTTTACAATGAAGCGGTCATCAGTGTGTGATGTAGCTGAAGGATGTCCCTTTCTTTGCCTTTCTGTGACTCTTCCAGTTTCTCTGTATCTCTGTTGCAACCTGCTGATGACAATCTGTGACACTCTAAGCTCAGTGGCTACTTTTGCTTGAACCCTCACAATGGCAAGATACTGTTGATCAATTGTAAGGTGTTGTCTTAGTCGAATAATGTCAAAATGTGAACAGTGTGATGAGGAGGACTGTTTAATTCCCAAATCAAATCCCCTAAATTAATTGGGTGATTTAGGAATCACACACTTGTGAATTTTGCCATTAAGCTCCTTGTTAGAGATCAGCAAATAACATAACATCTCTGTACAGGTAGGTGCCTATAAATGCCTAAGTGCATGGAATGTCATAAGTGGGTATGACTGAAAGCAGGGGATTAACAATAAGAGATCTAAGTAGGCCTGCCTAAGAAGATGTATTCTCAGGGTGCACTTAAAACTATAAGTGTTATGAGTGTGCCTGATTTTATGAGATAGCATGTTCCAGAGAACTGGTGCAACATGTGCAAAGTCTTGGAGACAAGCATGGGAGGTTTGGATGATTGAGGCATTTAATCAAAAACCATCAGCTGACAACAGAGATCAGGTAGGGTGGTAGACAGAGATGATGGAGGAGATGTAGGGGGGTGAAGTACTGTGGAGAGCTTTATGGGTCAAAGGAATTAGTTTATTCTGTACTGAATAGTTAAGCAGTGCAGTGACTGACATAGGGCAGAGGTATCAGTTTAGTGACGGGAAAGAAAGAGAAGTCTGGCTGCTGCATTCAAGTTAGATTGGAGAGGGAAGAGTTTACAGAGAGGGAGACAAAAACAGCAATAATAGCAACAGTAATAGTTTTTGCTCTTTCCACAGTGAGAAAAGAACGGATTCTTGAGATGTTCTTGAGGTGCATGTGACAGGAACGGGCAAGGGATTGGATATAAGGAGAGAAGGACAGATCAGAATCTAGAATGACCCCAAGACAGCGGATCTGTTAGCTAGAAGTTATGATAGTATCACACACTGAAATAGCAGGGTGGGGTTGGTTAGTAGATGGCAGAAGGACAAGAAATTAAGTTTTAGTGAGGTTTAGTTGGAGATAGACGATTGAGTGTCATCAGTGTAGAGATAGTACTGAAAGCCAAATTCGCTGATGGTTTTTCGAATGGTGGCTGTGTAGAGTGAAAAGAAAAGAGTACCTAGAATGGGTCCATGAGGAAGCCCAACAGCAAGTGAAAGAGCAGAAAAAGGTGAACCTGCAAATGAGACACCAAATGAGCTGTCAGAGAGGTAGGATGAGAACCAAGAGAGAGCGGTGTCCTTGAGGCCAAAGGAACTGAGCATGCTGAGGAGAAGTTGGTGATCTACTGTGTCAAACACTGCAGGGAGATCCAGAAGATTGCCAGTAGTTGCCATAAGATTTAGCTGTGAGGAGATAATTTGAAACGTGAGCTAGAGCAGTTTCTGTGGAGTGTAAGGTGCGGAAACCTAATTGCAGAAGATCAAGAAGAGAGTTAGCAGAGAGATAGCGGATCATACAAGAGTAGACCAAGTGTTTCAGGACTTTATAGATGAAGGGCAGATAAGAGACGGTTTGGTAGTTAGCAACACAGGATGGGTCCAGCGAGGATTTTTTAGTAAAGGGGTTATGACAGCGTGTTTTAAGGAAGATGGAAAGATCCCAGTGGAAAGAGAGAGGTTAAACATTGCAGTTACGTGAGAAATGACAGCTGGAGACATGGACAGGACTAGGTGGGAGGGAATGGGGTCACTAGAGCAGGTAGTAGGGCGAGCAAACAAAAGAAACCTGGATACTTCCTACTCTATCATTGGGTCAAGACCTTAGAGCAGACTAGAGGATTTGTGGAAGGGGACAGGATGGACATTATTTGCAGACTGAGTCATGATATCTTGCTGGATAAAGTAAATTTTATATTTAAAATAAATGGCCAGGTCTTCAGCACAGAGGACAGTGAAGAGGGGCCTGAACTGAAAGTGTCACTTTGGGTTATTGTGTAATGGTGATATTAAAGGAGTTTTGCCACAATCTCATTTCATACCTCCTGCATCCAGCTCTTCAGCTCTGTGTGCTCAGAAGGGGGCGTGTCATTTGTTTGAATTGCATATCATGTGACCCAGCAGGCTGACATCACCAGGCCTTTCCTCTCTGTAGTCAAAGAAAGATCTGTTTATGTAAAGCATTGTAAGTAGCTAAGAGGTAAAGTTTTTGCCTCTAGACACAAGGGTCCTGGGTTCAAATTCCTGTAGGAACCAAACCTTTTTTTTTTTTTTCTCTTTATCAATGCACATACCTCATTATTTGCACTGTTTGACTAATTACGAAGGAGCACAGAGGACGGGAGTAGAGTGACAGCACCTGGGGTTTGAACACTCAGTAGCTGTCTGAGAGGAGAGGTGATGTCTGAGCATGTCTGACCAGGACTGAGGAGCTCTCATCACTGGTCGTATCCCCTGGAGATGAGCTGTAAACAAAGGATCACTAAAGGAACAGCTAAAACAAAAACGGTTCAGAATTTTTAATAATAATAAATGGTGAAAATGTTTATTTCATTTGCAAGCTTCCCATGTCAATTTTACTTCATGACAAAACCCTTTAAGGAGGTAAAATATTCTTGGTCAGTGTGGTAAGTCCTAAGCATAAATTTGTAGTGTATATAGCTTTGACTTTCTCCACAGCATCTGGCTCTGGTGATATGGTGTGTAAGTGGTGCCACTATGTTCAGGGTGGTTAAGAGTGTTTCATTGTATTGTTTAATATCCAGTTCAAGACAGGAGATGGAATGAGATTGGGGAGAGGGAGGACTGTAGAGTGTCTATGAGTTACTGAGTGTTTATTGTGAGTAGATTATTGAATTTGTGATGGGCAGGTGTGTCCAGAGAAGGCTGAGAAAAGTTATAATCAGAGAGCGCAAGAGGAGAGTTATTAAAGTTATAAATTGAGCAGAGTTGACAGAAGACCAGATCAAGCAAGTTCCCATCCTTGTGCGTGAGAGAATCTGTAAATTGCAAGAAACCAAAGGAAGAAGTTAGTGAAAGAAACTGAGAAGGAGAAGGAGATATAGGGTTGTTACTGGGGATGTTAAAATAACCCATAATGGGAGTATATATAAAAGAAAAGGAAAAGCAGAAAGGCGCACAATAGTGAAATATGTTAGGCAGGAGTGTATGTGCAGAAATAGGTCTGCTTACCTTGAAATGTTGTGCTTTTAAGGTCCGAGGCACAACTCTCGTAAACGCTTACTGCTCCACGTGGAGCTAATGTCATACGGCTGCCCAGCGTCCAAGGATCCCACAAATAGAAACTATCGTGGTAGTAATGTAGATTCATGCAAAAGAAAAACGGATCGCGGCACACGTATGTATAAAAAACGGGTGCCAAAGTGGGAAATTACTATACTTATTAAAAATTTATTAAAAGGGAGACGGTAGTCTCACTTATAAAAACAAATTAATGCACGGCCCGACGCGTTTCGCGTGGCACACCCACGCTTCATCAGAGGTATACATGTGTGTGGTAAAGGATAGGTTTATATAGAACACAGCACAATCCTAAAATGGCGGCTCACACCAATCAGAGAAAGACAGGAAGTGTTACAAACAGGAAAGACACAGTTGCCAAATAACCCCAGATGCAAGTGGACAGGATACCTGTCAATCAATTGTGTGTCAAACTGATGGGATAGGGGCGGTCTTGCTACGAATGGACGAGATACCTGTCAATCACTGGGCAGGAACCTCCATTGTCCATTTGCAACTGGTGTGTTAAAGGCAAGTAGTGTTGCACAAGGAAAGGAAATACGTTTACATAGTGACATACAATCTTATTAACAGAAACATTACCAGATGCGAGTGGCCACGATATCAAAATATTTGTAGTGTATTGAACTGCCGAACTACAAAAAGCCGAAAACATGAGATGCATACGTCTTACGTGTGTCATCTCAGTTACCCAATAAATAATATATTATGTCAGCAGGCAAGGCTTGTGCAACACTACTTGCCTTTAACACACCAGTTGCAAATGGATAATGGAGGTTCCTGCCCAGTGATTGACAGGTATCTCGTCCATTCGTAGCAAGACCGCCCCTATCCCATCAGTTTGACACACAATTTATTGACAGGTATCCTGTCCGCTTGCATCTGGGGTTATTTGGCAAATGTGTCTTTCCAGATTGTAACACTTCCTGTCTTTCTCTGATTGGTGTGAGCCGCCATTTTAGGATTGTGCTGTGTTCTATATAAACCTATCCTTTACCACACACATGTATACCTCTGATGAAGCGTGGGTGTGCCACACGAAACGTGTCGGGACGGGCATTAATTTGTTTTTATAAGTGAGACTACCATCTCCCTTTTAATAAATTTTTAATAAGTATAGTAATTTCCCACTATGGCACCCGTTTTTTATACATACGTGCGCCGTGATCCGTTTTTCTTTTCCATAATGGGAGTAGGTATTTCAGTAGAGAGGGAGTGAAGGAGCTGGACAGAAGCCAGGGGGTCTGTATATACCCGACACTTTTTGAGAAAGCAGAGAATGTCTTGCTTTCTGATTGGATCATCTAAGACCTTTAATAGATGAGGACTGGACATAACATACGTTTATAAATTATGCAGACTGTGCAATACACCACAGCAAATTTTAACTCCTCATCGACATGTGACATACTTCCATAAGGAGCTATGAAGTGGGCAGCAAGTGCTGGATGAGTATTACAGCGGACACCCAACACTAACAGTAGAGACCAGAGCCGACTCCAATCCCTGCAGTTTACCATTTTGAAGTCATGGTGATCAAGGCTGCAGTATCTAAATGAGTGTGGAATGGTGCTGCACAGCGTTCCTTCCACCAATTGCCTCTCCCCCCCATGCAATTAAATAGTGTGGTGACAAAGGCATCTATAGTAACGATGTATGCGATTCTCTTACGTCCTGCTACAAGCTTGGTATACCCTTCTGCATCATTTATATAATGCAGAAGAGTGTACAAGCGATATAGCCTCCTAGTGGTCACATACCCTTGGGAGACTGTAGAATTTTAAAAAAAAGTACTTAAAAATATTTTAAAAATCAAATCACCCCCCTTTGCCATTTTACAAATAAAAAAAGTTAAAAAAAAAGTTAAAGCATAATTGGTATTGCCACATCTGTAAAAGTCCAATCTATTGAAAAATAACCTCTTTCAAACCGTACACTGAACACTGTGGAAGTAAATGATTCCAAACGGCAAATTTGGGCGTTTTTATGGTCATTTCAGGTCCCCGAAAAATTGGAATAAAAAGCGATAAAAAAGTCATGTTTCCCAACATGGTACCAATAGAAACTACACTAAAGTCTACAAAAAATAAGCCCACACTCAGGTCTATAGGTGCAAGAACAAAAAAGTAATTAGCTGCAGAAAATGGTGCTGCATTGTAAATTTAAGAAATAGAGAATGTTTCTAGTACTTAAACATAACCATAACCCTAAATATTTGGTATTGCTGTTATCATACTAACCTACAGCATACAGATAAAATACAATTTATTCCGAAGACTGAACAAATCCCCTGCAAAAATGGCGCTAGTAAGTTTTTTTTCACATTTCACCCCAATTAAAATTGTTTTTCAGTTTCCCAGTAAATTCTATGGTATGATCAATGGTACCATAAAAAAGTACAACTTGTCCTGCAAAAAACAAGCCCCAATGTGTCTATGTAGATGAAAAATTTTAAAAAGTTATGATTCTTGGAAAGGGGGGAAGGAAAAATGAAGAGTCAAAAAATTGTGACCATGCAGTGGGAAGGGGTTAATGTATGTAAAAGTATGGAATGCACTGTCCACTGCACATGTGAAGACAGAATCAGGATATAGACACAAATACATTGCGGCTTCCTTTATGAGCTGATACCCATCTTTTATCTAGAGCATTTTCTTCTGAAGCGTTCTTCAGGCATGTTTGAAGTATCCTTTCAAGGTGGTTATTTGAATGGAGCCCTGTTCAAAGCTTTAGAAGTGTGTGTCTCTGCATGCACCTCATTCAAAAGCTTCAAAAGTGGATTTTTCTGCCTGTACCCAGCTCAAAAGTAGGGATTAATTATCATACTCATGTGACCTGGAGAGCCCGGCAGTATGTGGAACACTGTTTAAGAGACATTTTATAGCATATCGACTTAAATATCCAAGTCAATGTCCCTTATAGATATGTAATACACATTAAAGAAAACATAAACATATCTGTAAGTAATGTTTGTATCATCACAATATTCTGAAATTAGAAAATTTTACGGAGAAGAGTAGCACTACTTAGAAATTAGTAATCCCCTTCTGCAGAAGGGGACTTTTGAAGATCACTTTCAGAAAAAATGTAGAATTTTGCATCATTTTGCCAAAAATAAATGCTGTGGACAGATTTTAGTGTAAATTAAATAGTGAAATGTAAAATGCACTACAAACTATATTTAAAAAAAAATACTTTTAGTACATTTTTTGGATCCTTGAGGGGACATGTATGAAAACTTTCTAGGTCTAACACTTACTTTGTTGCCCATAGCCACCATTGAGAGCATTTTCAGAGCACTATTTGAAATTAAAGTGGTTGCTATGGACAACAAAGAAAGTCTTACTGCTAGACCGTTTTAATGTGGCCCTTATTTGTTTTTTTTTTATAATGCAGCAAGTTTTAGATGTAGCATTTGTTTCTGCCATCTTCTCATAGGCCTCTATAGACTAGAAAACAGCTATTTGTACAGGGGGAAAGAATCATTTGCTTTATTAAGTTTTCCACCTACAAAGATTAGAGAGATCTGTCATTTTTATCATAGGTGCACTTCAACTGTAAGAAACAGAATCTAAGAAATAAATCCAGAAAATCACATTGTATGATTTTTAAATGACTAATTTGCATTTTATTGCATGAAATAAGTATTTGATACAATAGAAATTTAGAACTTAATATTTGTTACAGAACCCTTTGTTTGCAGTTACAGAGGTCAGACATTTCCCATAGTTCTTGACCAGGTTTGCACACACTGCAGCAGGGATTTTGGTCCACTTCTCCATACAGATCTTCTCCAGATCGTTCAAGTTTTGGGGTTATAGTTGGGCGACATTGAGTTTCAGATTTTGTCTAAGATTTTCCATTGGGTTCAGGTCTGGAGACTGGATATGCCACTCCAGGACCTTGAAATGCTTCTTACGGAGCCACTCCTTTTTTTCCCTGGCTGTGTGTTTCAGGTCAGTATGCTTCTGGAAGATCCAGTAATGACCCACCTTCAATACTGTTACTGAGGAAAGGAGGTTGTTGGCCAAAATCTCACTGTTCATGGCCCCATCCATCCTCCCTTCAGTACAGTGCAGTTGTCCTGTCCCATTTGCAGAAAAGCACCCCCAAAGTATGATGTTTCCACCCCCAGGCTTCACGGCTGGGATGGTGTTCTTGGGGTTGTACTCATCCTTCACAGTCCTGCCACTGCTCTCTACACTCTTCTGACTTGGCAGCATATCTGGACCTAGTTTAGAACAGCCAAGTCCTCACATAAATCATGTACATGAACGGCAGTCCCACAATAGGCGTTACACACAACAGGAACAGTCTTTCCCAGTTCCTGGTACATTGTGGGCATCTCCTGTTGACTGTCCATGTTACCCATTGGTGAGGCTTCAGGGGCTTGGGGGTGCAACCTCTCTGGCATCCTCCTGATAGGACAGTCAGGAGCACATCTGACTGCTCTGTGACACCTCTAACAAGGCTCCTTCTGCTAGACAGTGGCAGCAGCCTCCTGCTGCTGAGGTTGGTTGCTCCGTGGAATGGCAAAATCCACGTCACACCACTGACGTTGGTTACTCTTGGCAGCCGTCTGTTCCACCTTTCCTTCTGGACTCCCAGACCGTGGAATAAGACTGCCAATTGCCTTTATTGCCTGTGCATGGAGCAATTAGTTGTCCTCATGCTGCTTGACCAATTGCTGGGTCCATCGCTCATTCATTCCTCTCTGCCAGGCATTTGTTTCTGTGAGGTATTTAATCAGCTCCTCCATGGCCCATACAAAAAAAATATTTCCACCAACAACATCCTGTATGCTGGTATCTCTCTCTATTCTAAGAGACGAACCCTTGCTAACACAGAGCTAATATTTAGGCTTACGGCCCTTTAAATGTCACTGCAGCAGTCCTAAGCACTTTGCAGTATTCACACCGTGCAGTCTTCCTTCTGCATCACTTTGTGCACATGTCAATTAGTGTCAGTCTTGCAACACTGCGCCAATCTTGCCCATCTCATACCTCCACTATATGTGAGACTCACGCTCATCCAGCCATCATCTTGGACCGTCTCAGGGGGTCTTAAGCTCATGGGATCGACGTTTTTAGTAAACAGTTAACAGCACACTAACAAATGTTACTCCGACACTAGGCTGTACGTTGACTCAGCCAACTTTTTTCCTCAGAAAGGATGAGTACAGGAAAACAAACATAACAGAAATAAACTCCTCAGCCATCTGGCCATTGACTACACACATACACATTCCATCTCTATATGTGGTCTGGGCCTAACATCCAGCCCCACCAATACACACTAGTACAATCACTGTACTAAAAAGGCTTTCCTCAAGCTTCTGGGGGCCAGAAGCCTATCTAGGAACGTGGGAACGGCCACCCACCCATTGCTATAGCTGTTTCGAGAAAAGCTAGCCCATAATAGCTGGGTATCAGCCATACTATTTACAACCTACGGCTACTGACACAAAATAGCTGTCTTCCTCCACCAAGACCAGGTCCTCGATGGTACGTCAGCAGCAGTATATCTGCTGTATTCCACCTAGTGGCAGAAACATGCGACTGCCAAAGGTCGCTCCACAACAATATATATGTCCTGTGGTCTGACAAAACTAAAATTGAATTGTTTGGCCATGATGACCATCGTTATGTTTGGAAGAAAAAGGGAGAATCTTGGAAGCCTAAGTACACCATCCCAACAGTGAAACACGGGGGTGGAAGCATCATGTTGTGGGGTTGTTTTGTTGCAGGAGGGACTGCTACACTTCACAAGAAAAATGGCATCACGAGGAAAGAAGATTATGTGGCAATACTGAAGCAACATCTCATGATGACAGCCAGGAAGTTAAAGCTTAGGCGAAAATGGGTCTTTCAAATGGACAATGACCCGAAACATACTGCCAAACTGGTAACAAAGTGGCTTAAGGATAACCAAGTCAATGTTTTGGAGTGGCCATCACAAAGCCCTGATCTCAGTCCTATTGAAAATGTATGGGCAAAGGTGAAAAGGCAGGTACGTGCAAGGCGACCTACAAACATGGCTCAGTTACACTAGTTCTGTCAGGAGGAATGGGCCAAAATTCCTACCAACTACTGTGAGAAGCTTGTGGAAGGATATCCAAAACATCTGACCCAAGTCATACAGTTTAAGAGCAATGCTTCCAGATACTAATTAAATGTATGTAAACTCTTGACTTTGCAGAAAGTCTCGTTCTCATTATTCTGGTATTTGGCAAACATAAATAATTTTGGTAATCCTAATTGACCTAATACGCAAAAGGTTTATTCTGATTTCAGGTCAGATAGTGAGAAAAACTTGCACATGTGTCTTTTTATATAAACTTCTGGTTTCAACTGTGTATGTATATATATAAAAGCTTATATGTATAGCTTGAAATCTATGCGTGAACAGAAATCTATGCGTGCCAACCACTGAATAAAGCTTAGCATACGCTAAAGATTTTTTGATGACTAAATACTACAATTTTGAACATTTTCTGCTGTTTGTATCTGTCTAAAGATTTTTTGATGACTAAATACTACAATTTTGAACATTTTCTGCTGTTTGTATCTGTCTCACTTGTTTGTGTCAGAAATGGTGCAGGCTGAAGGCAGTTATCTGTAGGAAAGTTCACATCAATAAAGGCCCAGAGCAGGTTACACATCAAGGTAGTGATTGATTGGTTATTTGTCACAGAGTGGTGTTGTCCAGGTCTATAACCTTCACAGACCAACTGCCTAAGGGTGCATTCACATGGCAATGGACAAATACCGGTCGGTTTATGCGACCGGTATGTGTCCTGTTTTGCGGCCGTCCCCACCACATTGATTGCAGCCCTCCTCCATCACATTGATATGCACATATTCCGTCTGAAAACCAGACAGAAGAATGTGCATGATCAACGTTTTTATCGGGCGGCCCGTGGGCGGAAAAAAAGCCGGGCGGAAAACCCATGCAATGGGGACTGCTGCCTGAGTTTTCCATAGGAGCCCATTGTGCTAATTTTTGGCCAGTTTTTCAGGCGGTCTGCAAAACCGCAAACCGCCTGAAAAACCGGCCGAAAACCTGTGCTGTGGGGACATGCCCTAAGATTACTTATAGAAGAGTGATGAAGTCAAACAATATCTTGGTAAGCTTTCTTCATCAGACATGATGTTGTACAAGCAACTAGAAAAGTCACAGACTGATTATACACATAAGAAAGGGGTCTTCAAAGGATCTTCAAAAATAGCAACAGCAGAACACATCTCCCAATGGTGGAATGTTTTTTTTTTGTTTTTGTTTTTTATCAGAGACCACCACTCAATTGAAGATTTAGGCCATGTTCACACGGCTTAAAATGGGCCGTATTTCGGTCCGTAATTACGCGCCGAAATGCGCCAATTACGGGCCGAAAACGGCCCATTCATTATGGTAATTCACAGTTCTCATAGAGAACTATGGATTAAGTCTCCTCTCCCCGCCCGGCGAAGCCGCCGGGCGGGGAGATAATTGACATGTCACTTTCTAGCGGCGTATACGCGCCGCTAGCAGTGATTGTCTATGGGCCGGCGAAGTGCCGGCACCCTGCTCCCTCCCCCGCTCCCGCCCCGCCCCCGTCCACACGCCGTAATTGCGGGGCGAAATTACGCCCTGCAAATACACCGTGTGAACATAGCCTTATAAGTTTTGTTTTTACTGGGACATTTCAAGATGCAAATGGAGAGGAAGGAATGGGAATAGAAGCTAATGCAAAAATGTCAATCTTTGCGATATGGGCTTAATGTCCATGCTAGTTTCATGTCACACTATGTCTGAACTATGATGGCTCCAAGTCACCACCTGATAGCAGACAGATAACAGCAAGAGCTAATGATCTTCGTCACGCCTCACAAGTTTGCAGATAATTTCTTGACCTACTGTAAATAACTTCTCTGCTTGTATTACATTTTATTTTATTTTTTAAGAACCTTTGGTGTATAAAAAGTATAACATCGTATCTGACAGAGTTAGTTTTCTCGAAAGCTTACCATAAAATATACTCAATTAGCCTCTAAAAAGCATCTCCTAATTTCTCAAGTCT
This sequence comes from Phyllomedusa bahiana, assembly GCA_025379985.1. Lineage (NCBI taxonomy): Eukaryota > Metazoa > Chordata > Amphibia > Anura > Hylidae > Phyllomedusa > Phyllomedusa bahiana. The sequence goes on along the minus strand of JAODAL010000170.1, from coordinate 292,341 downwards.
TCTACTGTTTTCAGTGGCTAACACAGTATATCATTATACTACGAAGATTACTTATGAATAGCCAGCCGGACATGCACCCTCTGTTTTAACTCTTAATGCTATGCCATATAAATATCCAAAAGGCCTATGGGAAAAGAACTGTAGCTCTTCAATGCCATCTAAATATTCATTGAGAGTGAAGGTTATGTCGCGTCCTATGAAACCAGCAGCAGAAGCCCAGCTGATACATGTAGCTGGGTTCAGAGATCACTCAGATCCCAGAAGAACCTTAGAATCATCAAGTGATCATATAGTAAAGTTGAAAAAATGTTTCAATATTATATATTTAAAAAAAAAGTAAAAAGCTAAACACTGTAAATGTGTCTCACTTTACACGTATATTTACACACACACTGCTCAAAAAATAAAGGGAACACTTAAACGACACACTAACTCCAAGTCAATCACACTTCTGTGAAATCAACCTATCTAGTTATGAAACAACTATTTTTTTTTTTGCAAATTTTTTTTACCCCCCACCATAAAAAAGTATTTCAGTACATTAGATGTACCTTAAAAGGTTGCCTTTAAGATATATTTCTCATCCTACAAAAACAAGCTCTTGTATGTCTAGGTTGACAAAAAATAAAAAGTTGTGCCTCCTGAAAAACACTGATAAGAAAATGTGCTCTGTCCTAAAAGCTCAAAATAAGTGGATCCTTAAGGAGTTAAAAAGAGGTTCTTCAGCAATCGCAGCACATGTTGTACAGTTCTGTGTCTCAGCTGTGGAAGAACACACACAAGGCCATACTTACAGCTCATTGGCTGGACAATTAACTATTCCCAGTAGGAGGCAATAAAGGCCCCAGTGCTACATGGGAGAAATTTAACAGGTGCAGCTCACTAATGAACAGTTGCTCACATACCCATCCATGAGGGGGGCAACTGCCTAGTAAAAAACTGCACATTGAATAAGTACCAGTTCACACCAGTATGCAGAAAAGCCACAATAGGGGAGTTTGTATAGGGGAGTTTGTACAAATGCAAAAATAGTAATAAACAACAACGACATGCCTACTATCTATGGGGGGGTGGGGGTGTTTCAGTATCACAGTTGCATATAGCTAAGGCTTACAAAAGGTGCCAATTCTATGGTTATGTGTGGTGCACCATGCTGACTTATTAATTAATTGGTGACGTCCCTACTGATCGATTGAGGGGGTTTCCCAGCATGTTTCAAGTGTTCAACACAAAATACTGATAACCTCTGCTCCCCAGTATTACAGGGCAAAAATACACACTGGAAAAATATCAATCATGAGGTATTATTTAATATGTTGGCCAGTATAAGCAAGTTTGCAACCCACGTCAATGGCCATAAACTAGCCTTACTAACAATTTACATAAAAAAAAAATCACAGGAAAAATAACATTATTTGCTTAAAAACACAGACACAAGACCACACTTACAGCTCAATGGCTTGACAGTAGGAGGCAATATAAGCCCCAGTGCTACCTGGGAGAAATTTAGCAGATGCAGCTCACTAATGAACACCCTTTGTAAGCCTTATCTACAGAATGTGCAATTGTAATACTAGCAATCACCCCCCTCATGCATAGTAGGCGTGTGAGTGGTTGTTTATCAGTATTTTTTTGTCCTCTACTCTGTATGGTACTGTGGCTTTCCAGCATACTAATGTGAAATGGCTCTTATATAATGTGCACTTTTTTACTAGGCAGTTTCCCCCGTAGTGGATGGATGTGTAAGCAACTGTTTATTAGTAAGCTGCACCTGGTAAATTTCTTCCAATAAGCACTGAAGCTTATATTTTCTCCTATTGGGAATAGTTCATTGTCCAGCCATTGAGATATAAGCATGGCTATCTTTTTTTTATTTTGTATTTTCTCTAGTTGCTGAAGAATCTCCTTTTTGAAAATGAGGAGACCATTTGATAGTTGTCAAGTCAATGAAGCCATTTTGTAAAATGAAATATTTTTGCACCTGAAGAGTAAATTATAAAGAATAGCATACCGCCTACAACAATTTACTAAGTCTATTAACTTTCTATGACTTTTTGTAAGGTCGGGGTCTTAGCAGAGCTGCAACCCTGTCTCAATTTTTTCAGTTTTTAAAAAGTAGCATTTTAACAACTGTCTAAAGGCCAAGCTTTAAACCATGTCAACACCTAGGTTACACATTATTAGGTCCTATGTGTGACTGCAATATCCACAGCCTTGACTGCTACACTCCAATTATTAGGAATATTTCATTTCCCGACTTGTCTGTTTTAGTAAATCTATTACTTTCCAAAAAATACCTAGTCTAGAAATCATTCACATGATGTTTCCCTGCTATTACATAAAATGATGAATCAATTGAAAACTGGGAAGTACCGATCTGAGTTGTGTGACTCTACACAGTCGTGAAACAAATCTGTTCATTTACAATTAAATCCATAAATGAATAAAAATACTTATTTTAAACATTGTTATTGTGCAGATCAAATATTATAACACTCAAGATATACAATGTCAGCAGGACTGGATGATTGGGTGGGGGGTTGAAAATGGGAATTGACCTTAAAAATTATTGAACCCAATCAGTGACAACTTTTTATAAACACAGATCTCTAACAAAGGGAAAGTTGAAGGGATTTTCCTATCTGACTGTTTCACAGAGCCAGTTCTTCATAGCCAGCTTCAGGTTTCTACTTCCTTGTATGGCTCTGGGTGGTTCTTCAGCAGTGACTGACATTTCAGCTCTGCTATTCTTAGCTGAGCCTGGGAAATTGGTGATGGATGGGTTTTAACAGCAGTGCACAAGGCTACAGAGATCTAAAGGGTTAAATGTTTTCAATAAGTAAGATAAACAATCTCCTGTGCCACTAAGACAAGACACAACATGGAGACCATCCTGACCAGAGCTGTGAAAGAGGTGGCCGACAGCCTAGGAAACCTTCTGTAAACAAGCAGGAGATAAGAACTGCTCTATCTCTGAAATTAAACAAAATCAGAACAGCAACTATTAGGTAGTTATTGTTATTAACCTCACCTACGTGTTTAAAGCTAACGAACAAGATTGGAATATTCCTTTAATTTATTAACACATTTCTAGAAGAAATAACAAATGAACGGCACAATATAGAGTTCTAAGAAAGGATGCTCCAGAATTGTCTGCTTTAGTAAATACTTGTGTTTCTCATGAAGCAACGTGTTAGGACAGGTGACCGATCAGCTTAAAGCATTCGTGCATTCCCAAATAAATACAATATTTTAGTTCTCTTTTTATTTTATTATAGGCCCCCAAGCTGTAGGAGCAGAAAAGTAGCAGCCAAAAAAATAAGGTAGGTGGATAATTAGCAAAAATGTCTATTTACTGTTGTCCATGTGACTATAATCTTATGAAACAGAAAATATCAATGTTAATTTTCCCATCTGCTGGGACTTCTGATGCCCTTTTTGCTTGATCTTTCTGATTCCAGCATTGTATTTTGGGTTTGATATTTAAGAACAGCCCTCCAATACTGATACTTCTGTAATCAACTGGAATATGGCAGGCTGCAGAAGCCAAATGGTAGAAATATGCAATGGGTTTAATTTAACTCCTTTCCACCGCAGAGAATATGGTTTACATAGTGTTTTGTTTTTTCCTCCCCAGTCTCCAAAAACCAAAATAAATTTTTTTTATTTTGTGTCTACATAGCCATTTTAGGGCTTGTTTTTTATGGTACAAGATGCACTTGTTTTTGTGGGGGGTTGTTTTTATGGCGTTCGCTGTGAGTTATGACATGTTGTCTTTGTTTGGCAGGTTGGTACTATACAGGCAAGAACAAATTTGTATGATTTTTTGTTTTCTTTAATCACTTTTTAAGGAAAGAAACAGAGTCCAGGTCACCTAGCGGTCCTGTATTTTCTGTTTTGCCATGTCTTTCAAGTTAAAATAAACCAGTTATTTTATTTAAGACACTGGATTCTATGTTTTTTTCCTATCTAATCACTTTTTATTCCAATTTTTTGGAAATGCAATTGTGATGTTGTATTTTTTTCTTTAGTGTTGACTGTACAGGATATAAGTTATATTTTAATAGATTGGAACTTTTGCTGATGTGGTGATACAGGTTATTTCTTTTTTTATATGTAAATGACAAATGGTAGTGATTTAAACTTTTTTTCTTTTTTTTTACATGTTCTTTAAGTCCCCCAGTTTATTTGACCACCAGAGGTGTGGTCACTTGTTCACTATTCTTCAATACAGTAGTATTGCAGAATAGAATCCTTATATGGCTCTCCTTACACCCTACATTAAGAAGGGTGTAATAAGAGTACTAAGATGGCAGCCATATATGTCTTTATAAGGCCTCCAGCTGCCAATACAACTGGCTGGCACCCTACAGTCATGTTAACTCCAAGCAGTTCAGGTGACCAAAGGAGTTTGGCTTTTTCCAGAGCAGCCTTTGAAGCTACATATCTTTGCTCCTGTCTATCTCCTTTCTACTGTATATGAGGAAGGAAACGGGGATCATGCACCAAGACTGAGGTTGTGACGGAAGAAGATAGACAAAACAGAGCAAATAGCATCGCGTGGCTTTCAATACCGTCTGTATGCTGATGATGCCCAACTATACATCTACGGCCCAGATATTACATCTCTACTCTCCCGGATCCCTGTCTGTCTTTCGTCCATATCTTCCTTCTTCTCCTCACGTCTCCTGAAGCTAAACGTGGAGAAAACTGAATTCATCATCTTTCCACCGTCCCACTCCATCCTCCACCTGATCTCTCTATCACAGTCAATGGCTACACTCTCTCACAAGCTCCACAAGTCCGCTGCCTTGGGATAACCCTTGACTCCAATCTGTCCTTCAAACCGCACATCCAAACCCTCACCTCTGCCTGCCGCCTCCACCTGAAAAATATCTCCCGTATTCGCTCATTCCTTAACTTCGAAAGCGCAAAAATGCTGGTCCATGCCCTCGTCATATCCCACCTAGACTATTGCAACATTCTTCTCTGTGGCCTCCCATCTACCACCCTCGCTCCCCTCCAATCCATCCTTAACTCTGCTGCCCGTCTGATTCACCTTTCTCCTCGATACTCCTCTGCCTCTCCTCTCTGCCAATCCCTTCACTGGCTTCCCATTGCCCAGCGAATCCAGTTCAAGTTAGTAACCTTGACCTACAAGGCTTTCCATAACCATTCTCCTCCATACATCTCTGCCTTAATCTCCAGATATCTCCCCTCACGCAATCTCCGCTCCTCACAGGACCTTCTTCTCTGCTCTCCCCGTGTCAACTCCTCACATAACCGTCTCCAAGACTTCTCCCGTGCTTCACCCACACTCTGGAACTCACTGCCCCAACACCTCAGACTCTCCCCCACTCTCACCAGCCTCAAAAGCAACCTGAAAACCCATCTCTTCAGGATAGCCTACAACCTACAATAACCCTGCTGTCACTACACTATCCACAACCATGTCTGCCCCTCACCTTCTGTCTCTTCCCACCTTCCTTTTAGAGTGTAAGCCCTCACGGGCAGGGACCTCTCTCCTTCTGTACCAGTTGTTAGTTATTAATTTGTCACCTTTGTACTTGTTTGACCCATGTTATGTATGAAACCTGAATATACAGAGCTCCGGAACCAAGGGCGCTCAAAAATAAATAATAATAATAATCATAATAATAATCATTTAACCATTTAGATATTGCAGTAATCTCCAAACCCAACTGGCAGCAGCAGCTCCTGTCTGTAATTAGCCTAAGAATGGGCGGGCTATATGACTGCGTTTGGATCCATGCACCCTTATTGATATCACATTTTTAATAGTTTATGCAATTAGAAAAAAAATATGGACAGCAGGTTGCTTAGTCCATCTGGCACATGTTTGGCTGTCTGTGTGACACAAAGAAATTGATGCCAGCTATCAGCAGCTATAGATGTCTGCTATAACTTATACTAATTTTTGCTGTAAATTATAGTAAGGCTGAGTTCATAGAGTGTTTTTGGGATGTATTTTGCAGTTGTATTTGTAAGACAAAACCAGGAATGGGACCAAAACACAGAAGACGTACGAGTTTTTTCATTATATTTATCTCTGTGTAGGCTCCGCTCCTGATTTTGGCTCATAAATACTTTTGCAAAGCATGCTTAAAAAGCACAGTGTGAACCCACTCTAAGTCTTTTGGGCTGGGAGAAGCCGGGTCTCTATTATAGAGAGTTTATATATTTGACCACTGTGATTTTTTTCAAACCGTATAATTCAAAGCCTGCATCAAGCTCACGTACTTAAAGGAAAGTAAAGTCACTTGTGTCCAATAAGCATTCCTTTACCCAATACACATGCCTTTTACCCGCCCCATTGAGTTGGCCATACCATTAGTTCGTCTGGATTTAATTGTATTTACTTGGGCTCTTGTTTCATTTTCTTGTTTGCAATAACCTTTGCATGATTATGTGGTGACCCCATTTCTGGTCTGCAGACTGTGCTGCGATTTAACAGTTGAATTCTTTATTGTGTATTATATACCCTGTAGTGATAAATTGTTAAAAATATTCTTGCAATATAAGAGACATACCAAAAAATAAATAAAAAATAAAATAATTAGCATTTGCTGTTCCGTACTGCACAGGCAGAACAGGGAACTTTTGAGGCCCTATTGTGGTCTGCACACTGAGGCCTGATCATAATAAATCCAAAATTAGCTTTTTAAAGGTTGGTAACACAGTTCTTAAATATTCCCCCTTTGGGCAATTTCTCTATTCTTTAGAATCGTCAGCAGTGAATGTTGTTTTCTCAGAATCCTCAGGGTAACAAGAAAGCAGGCTGGCAGTGCTTTTTTCTCCAAGACATTGCCAGGCATGAGCAGCATAAAGGCAATAAATCTTTATCTTCATTATATCCGTTATATCAGGTAGTTACATCTCAGACCATCATACTTCTCAAAGAGAAGTTTTAAATCCGGGCAGACGCCTCAGCTGAGCATTACACATTCGGAACCATGTCAGCTTTAAGTATCTATATAAGGAATATAAATCGTCCGCTCAATATTCAGAATTATCTGCAGTCACTGTAAACTTATCCCTACTGCATTTTCTAAATCAACAAATTGAGATTAATGGATCAAGTTGCTGCCCAATTTTGAGCCTCCACCAAGGCAGTTTATATGTCGTACTATCAAGTACTTGTTGTACAGGCAGCACTCTCAATTCCAAAGGGGAGGTAGCGTGCCAGGCTGAGGATGATCTACTTCAGACGTCATCAAATTAAGACAAGTAGCATATAGAAATAATTGGCATTCCAAATAAGTGAGTAAAGTGAGAATTCAAAACTTTATTATGTCTTCCGTGTCATCACAAAAATCACGTCCACTGTCACGTTATATAATTAATGTACTAATAAAAAATGAGGCGAAGACACTCCACTCAAAATATATTAGGTAGGTGCTAGTTAAGAAATCTTCAAGATATATATCAATCAATTGACTGCACTCAGAAGGTTCATTAAGGCTAGGTTCACACGGCTAAAATGCAGGGCGTAATTACGCCCCGCAATTACGCCGTGTGGCCGGGGGCGGGAGCGGGGGGCCGGCACCTCGCCGGCCCATAGACTTGTGTTACCAGCGGCGTATACGCGCCGCTGGTAATTCACATGTTACTTATCTCCCCCCTCGGCGTATTCGCCGAGCAGGGAGAAGAGACGTAATCCATAGTTCTCTATGAGAACTGTGGATTACCGTAATGACTGGGACGTATTCCAGCCGTAATTTGCGCACTTCGGCGCGTAATTACGGACTGAAATACGTCCAATTTTAAGCCGTGTGAACATAGCCTAATGCAAAAACAAATATTTATTCGTAATTTCCCTACAGGCTCCAGTAGGCATGTGATAAACTGTGACTATATACAATTTTTGAAGTTTCGGTCATCTGACCTTTCTCAAAATACTCACAAAGGAAGAAGTGTACAGGTATATAAAGGGGCCGTATTGATTAATATATATATATAATTAATGTAGCAATGTTTTGGGTGAAAGCCCTTCTTCAGGCTACTGAAAAGATGGCTATCATAAGTGGCTAAAAGTGAACTGATGTCTCAGTTATGTGGAAAACATTAATTAGGTGCCATTATTTAAAGGGGTTTTGCCACAAAGTAAAATTGATGTGGGAAGCTTGCAAATGAAAACATTTTCATCATTCATCATTATTAAAAATTCTGTACCATTTTTGTTTTAGCTGCACACTCAGTGATCCACAGTGTACAGCTCATCTCTGGAGGATGCGACCAGTGATGAGAGCTCCTCAGTCCTGCCACATATGCTCATACATCCCCTCTCCTCTCAGGCAGCTACTGTCAGTCTCTTTCCTGCTTAGTGATCAAACACACTCACTGCTGAGCGAGTGTTCAACCCCAGGAGCTGTCATTCTACTCCTGTCCTCTGTACTCCTTAGTAATTAGTCAGTGCAAATAAATAAAAAGAAACCTTAATGAGGTTGAGTCAAAAAAAAAAATCCATATGTTTGGCTTTTGCAGGGATTTGAACCGAAGACCCCTATGTTTGAAGGCAGAAGTGTTGACCACTCAGCTACATTGTCAGCCTGCTGCATCACTTGATATGCAGGTCAAACAAATCACACATGCTCCATTTTGAGCACACTGAAAGCTGAAGCTGGATGAAACAGGCATGAAATGCCTTTGTGGCAAAACCTTTTTAAACATCAATTGAATCCCACAGATTCTGCCTGACTATGAACATTATGAACATGCTTAGAATTCTCAACAGCTTGACACCTTTAGCCAGTGTCAGACTGGGGTTCCTGGGCCACCAGTGAAGTTGATTGATATACTGCACATGCCTTTCACTTTCTGCTTCTCTTTCTCTGAAAAATATCCCCAGGCCTGCTATTCTCAGTGGCCTGCAATGCCCAATGGGCCATAGAAGGTTTCCCTTGCTCCCTTGTGGACCAGTCCAAGTTTGCCTTTATCCCATTAGGAGTCTTTTTAATATGCCTGAATATGGTCTTTTGCCCAAAACATTGCTACTTAATCATACAATGTAACACAGTGGACATATTTTTTATGATGACATGGAAGATGTAATAAGTTCTGAATTCTCATATTACTCACTTATTTGTAGTGTCGAACTTTCCTGTTGGATACTAGTTTAAATTCCCTAATTTGAATCAATGTTGAAATGCATTTCTGATAAAAAAGGAACATCAGTTACTCACAATATGCCATTTCTTCCTTCCTTTCTTCCATTGTTGATGTTATCAGTGACCTACGCTGGCCAACGTGTCCTCAGCGACCTAGTTCACTGGAATGACCGTAGAGGTGTTTATATGTTATAAATAAACATTTCTAGGCTCTTTAATGTGATAGATTAATAATTTTCCCACCATTACCTACCACCTGTCTTTTCAGTCCCACTCCATGTATATCATGTATGAGCACCTGCCTAGTAATGAAACATCACTTGGTGATGGCCACTAATTGCACACCCACTGTGTTAATGTTTCATTCATGATCAAGTCCATATTTTAGACCTGAATTCAAATAATCTATTCTTAATAGCTAAAGAGATTGTCTAGTACAATAAAATATTAGTTCTGAAGCCTCCAGGGATATGCTCCTCTTCACTTCTGGGTTCTAGACCCAAACATATAGGAGAGTTTTGCACTCCATAGTGACTGAATAGAATATGGATGAAAAAGGAAGTGGTTTGCCTTACAGAGGTTGGATGCCAGGATGCCTTGAGATACAGAAGGAGATATCAGACGTAATAACCATACAGACTTGTATTCTCTGTACTTAGTCAGCTGATGAACATATTAGATCCATAAGGATTAACATGGCTGACAGGAAGTAACTTTTTTTTGCGTCAAAAATGGAAGAGAAGACTGTATGGCATAAAGGGCTGAGCTTCAAAACTGCAAATAGTTAATACACATAGGTGTATTCAAATTTATTTTTGTTTTTGTATGGCAGTCGAGTGCCAGTGCAATCCTAAGAACAGCTACAAACAGTGCCTCACTATTGCAGTTTTTAGGGTAGTACTTTTGTAAAAAATTAAAGGGTTGTTCTGCAATGAAACATTAGATTTCTCCGTTAGGTTACACAGAACAATCCAATTTTTTCATGTTTTGCATAATTACTTGGTACCTCTGGTTTTCTTTTGCTTCCTTCTCAACACATCTACCCGAAGGTGTCCAGAATAAGTCACTTTCTGTGAACTGATTCCTATTGGCTGGTCTAAGCAGTCTAAGTGAGCTGCTGAGCATGCGTGACCACTAGCACTAGGTGCACAGTCTAAGGGTAAGTTCACATGGCTTATTTTGGGACGCATTTCACCACGTATTGAGAGCATACTGCACTCTAATATGAGCGAAATGCACCCAATCATTACAGTAATCCACAGTTCTCATAGAAAACTATGGATTACGCCTCCTCTCCCCACTCGTACAATACGATCGTTCTGTACGAGCGGGGAGATAATTGACATGTCATTTATTCACGGCGCTTACACGCCGCGAGTGATGACAGTCTATTCCCCCCTCCCCCATCGCACCGCAGGAGTGCGCGCCGATCGGCGAAAGCCCTCGAGCACCCGCCGTAATTGTGGGGCGTACTGTACACCCCGCAGTTAAGCCCTAATAGTAAATCAAAAGAACTTTACAATTAGGTAATAGTAACATCATGACACAGAAACATTAAAAAAATAAATAAATAAATAAATAAATAAATACATACATATTTTGCCTTTACTGGCAATACTGGATTGTTGGAGAGCCTCAAGATACAGTGTTTTAATGGAATACTCCCTAAAATATTTCATGCAGAGATCTTGCTACTTTTGGAAAAAAAATGTGACTTGGCCCCAAAAAATTCAAAGGTCACAGTTGTTTAATGAGGTCTTTTCTGCTATTAAGTGAGAACAAACATCTGTCTTTTTTACCAAACAATGGCCAAAAATAAAAAAGTCAAATGCATTGTATGAACCTGGCCACAAAAAGCATGGGGAGAATGATAGGTTGGCTTAGCTTCAAGATGGCATTATTTTCATGTATAAATTATAGTGCACATTCAAATTGTCTGAAATCCCAGTTCTCTTTTATTGATTTAATTTCAAAATCAACTTGTTGGTATTGTGAATAGTTTGCTTCACCATCTGGCTTAATAAAAGCAACTTTATTTTACTACTGCATTCATAATATAAGCGAGATTGTGCACAGTGGGATATTATTTTCTCTGCCGCTCACATCATTGAGCCATATAAAAGGATAATGAAGAGTCATGGATTATTGAGGCTCAGCACAACACTTCCTAGGTTAGTTCGGAAGAAGGAAGTTAATGGCTTTATAGTACTCGTAAATATGCTTTGTTTAATTGCAGTCATCTTGCACCCCCACCAACTCTTATCATTTTTACCATATGCTGCCTATAGATAGGCACAATAGTCATCTGGTGGAGGGTTATACAAAACCTGTGCTCATTGTATAAACTGAGAGAGTGTATCCATTTACTGGTATGATAGATAGCACTAATGTTTTGTACGTTCTTGGCAATCACAGTAAGCTTCAGGAAATCCTTGACGGTGTGACTGGGCAGTTAACTTATAGGGTTACAATTTGCTTAGAAAAGACCATAAAAATCAGAAGGTGGGAGCTGTATCATTTATATAAAATCCTGTTTAAAGCCAAAACTGCAGGTAGATAATGGTACAGGAAATGAATGTCATTATTGGTGGTTATACATGGGAGTAATAATAATAATAATAATAATAATAATAACAACATTTTATTAGTGGTCTACTATAGGCCAACAAATATAACCACACTCATGGAAGATGTACTCCTCAGACAAATAGATGTGGCAGCTAATCACAAAAAGTGAGCCTGGAAACTATAGGCTGGTAAGTTTAACCTCTGTTCTAGGTAAAATGTTTGATGGTTTTCCAAGAGATGCCATATTGGAGTATCTCACAAAAAATAAATGTATAACGCCATTGCAGCATGGGTTTATGAAAGATTGTTCTTGTCAAACTAATCTCATCAGCTTCTATGAGGAGGTTAGTTCTAGACTGAATCGGGGTGAGGCATTGGATGTCATATATCTTGATTTTCTAAAGCATTTGATACTGTGCCACATAAAAGGTTGGTAAGTAAAATGAGAATGCATGGACTGGGGGAAATGTTTGCAAGTGGGTAAGCAACTGGCTCAGTGATAGAAAACAAAGGGTGGTGATTAATGGTACAAACTCAGAATGGATCCCTGTTACTAGTCGGGTAGCACAGGGGTCAGTATTGGGCCCTATTCTCTTTAATATATTCAATAATGATCTTTCAGAAGGATTGCACAGTAGAATATCAATCTTTGTAGATGATACTAAACTGTGTAAAATATTTAATACAATAGAAGATAATATGCTACAAAGGGATCTGGATAATATGGAGCACTGGGCAGGAAAGTGGCAGATAAGGCTTACGTTCGATAAATGCAAGTTATGCACATGGGAAGGAAAATACATTCCATGATTACTTGTTATACAGAAAAACTCTGGGTAAAAGTGACATGGAAAAGGACTTGGTAATCTTAATGGACAATAAACTTTATTGTAGAAGCCAGTGTCAGTCAGTATCTGCCAAGGCAAATAGGATCATGGGGTGCATTAAAAGGGACATAAATGCACAAGAGGACATTCTGCCATTACACAAATTACTGGACAGACCACACATGGAATATTGTGTACAGTTCTGGGCACCAGTGCATAGGAAAGACATTGTAGAGCTTGAACAGGTGCAAGAAAAATAATAAAAGAACTGGGTGGACTGCAATACCCAGAAAGATTAGCAAGATTAGGGTTATTTAGTTTAGAGTTTGGGGGGGACCTAATGAATATATGAAAGGTCCATATAGAGATCTCTCCCAGGATCTATTTATACCCAGGACTGGATCCAGAACAAGGGGGTAATTTTGGTAATTTTGCCTTCCTCTGTATTAACCCTATAGCACGATAAGCTGAACTGGAGGAACATCCTTTTTCAGCCTTACAAACTATGTAACTATATGTTTGTTGGGTTATTACAACATAACCGCTTTCCAGAAACAGCACTTTACCTGTCGATGGGTTGTGTTTGGCATTACAGCTCAGTTTGATTGAAGTAATGATGCTGGGCTGCAATACTACACACAATCTGAGAATGGGAATAGCATTGTTTTTGGAAGAAAGCAGCTATACTTTAATAATCCTGTAAAGTCCTGTGGCAATGTAATAAGGAGCCATACGGATTCAATGCTTCTACTGCAGAATAACTAATACAAAGTGATTTAGTATGTCTTATTATTTTTCTGTAGAAAAGTCATCTACTGTATCAGAAACACATCTGTATGTTTCTGTATGAAATAGGAAATATAAGTAAAGACGTGCCCAAATACTAGATTGTACCGTGTTTCCCCGATAGTAAGACACCCCCGATAATAAGACGTAGCGGGGAGTTTAGGGAGGTCGACTAATGTAAGACGTACCCCGAAAGTAAGACGTAGTAAACTGTACGTTGTCTGCGCTCGGGCGCTGCGATGGCCCGGGCGCCGACAGGGACGCTTCAGCTATATGCGGCTCCTCAGGGAGAGCATATAGCTGAATGCCGAGTACAGCGCACAGTGTCCGGGCACTGCTCTGGCCCGGGCACTGTCCGCGATTCCTTCACCTATATGCGACTCCTCCGGATCGCATATAGGTGAAGGAATACCACTGTGGGGCAGAGAGCGAGCGCGCCGTGCTCCGCAGTGGCCTCCGGGCGACCGCAGACTCGCGGCTGTCCGGAGCTCCCGGCACAGGCAGCGTGTGTCATCAAGCTGCGCGCGCGGCCTGATGATGTCACCCGCCTGTGCCGGCAAGAAGATAGAGCAGGGCGGAGAGCACGGGAGACGGAGTAGCGGGGATCCAGGTAAGTGATTGTTTGTTTTTTTATTTTGATATTATTGCCTACAGCCTGTCTATACCTGCCTTATAACTGCCCTATACCTGCCTACAACTGCCTATACCTGCCTATAACTGCCTACAGCCGGCCCTATACCTGCCTACAGCTGCCTATACCTGCCTACAGCTGCCTATACCTGCCCTATACCTGCCTACAGCCGGCCCTATACCCTGCCTACAGCCTGGCCTATACCTGCCTATGGGGCCATATACCTGCCTGTAATCTGCTTATGTGGGACATATACCTGCCTATTACCTGCGTATGGGGCCATATACCTGCCAATATAAGACATACCCCGAAAGTAAGACATAGTGGGACTTTTGGGGGTAAAAAGAATGTATGACGTTGTCTTACTTTTGGGGAAACACGGTATGTAGTCATAAAATAGTAGTTTTGTCTGAACTGTTATTTAAATTTATTTTTAACTTTTAGGCTGGGTTCACATGTTGCATTGCTGCAAGCACTTTTTTGTTTTACTCCACTGCATCAAAAAATGCATGAAGAAGTTGCATGCCTAAAAAAAAGTCAAAAACACATGCAATAAAAATGCAAAAAAACCCTTCAAAATGCAAACTGCAAAAAGAAAAACTTCAGGCTTTACTCACCTGTCTCTGTAGCATTTTTCAGACCACCCACTCTGGACTCATGACAATCCTCATAACTCCCTTCTGATTCCGACCCATTCCAGCTGTGCAAGGTGCTGGATTAGTGCCAACTAGTGTTGAGCGATTACGTTGGCTATCGACATTGGCTAATAGTCGATAAGTCCGGTCCACCATCGATAAGGGTAATTCGAATAAGACGATAGTCGATCATCTCCGATGACCATAAAAGTCTAATGGGAGAGCAACAACTACCTTCAATCTTACACCCAAACAACAGGGCTGGAGACGCAGGAATTAACAGCCACGAACAGTCAAATGGATACCTGCTACATCTTTAGGCACAAACACATAGGCTATAAAAGCCACAGAAAAAAGTCACACAGCCAAACACTATCCCTGTCTTGTACCACAGCTGCCCTAAAACCGCATCACCCAACAAATTAAAAAGTGCCAGAAGGCAGTATTAATTGAACCATCATTTAACTTGAACTGGAACATTGATTAAACCCTGCCTGGTAACGCAGCATGACCCTAAAAACCCTGCATGACCCACAGATTAAAAAGTGCCGAAGAAAAGTAGTCTTTGAAACCATCCATTTCGTTGAACTGGACATTGACAAACCCTGTCCTGGACATAGCATTGAACCAATCAACCTGTCTGACCCACAGAATAAAAAGTGCCGAAAAAAGGAGTCTTTCAACCACCATTTTAATTTCACTGGACATAGACTAGAACTGTCCCTGGACCGCAGTATGACCATTAAACCTGTACTGACCCCCTATTTAAAAAAGTGCCGGAAAAAGGAGTCTTTCAACACCAATTTATTGACTGGACATTGACAAACCCTGTCCTGGACCGCAGTATGACCAATAAACCTGACCTGACCCCAGATTAAAATGTGCCGGAAAAGGAGTCTTTCAACCACCATTTTAGTTGAACTGGACATGACTATACCTGTCCTGTGCCACAGCATGACCCAGGGCCGGAGTTACAGTGGTGCGGTGAGAGCCCAGGCAGGCGTCCGTCATCTATTAACACGTCACCAGGTTAAAATGCCCTGAAGACGAGCAACGAAAACTGTTGTGCTGAAGGCCAGAGTGCGGAAGTGTGAGAACTCCAGCCTTCCTCAGTACACAGTCAAATACCATGGGTTGACGCCTTGCCCCTCCGTATGAGTGTGGACCCAATTGAACTTCACTTGGAAATACTGGTGGTTAACGCTCTGTTACACCCAGGTGGCCCTTTTCCTTGGCCTCTTTTTCTCATTTTACTCACGTGCTGGAGGAAATGGTACTCGTACTTTTGTTCTCTGTCCGAGCTCCAATACTCCATGTCCTCTGATAACCTACAATCTTGGTCAAGTTTTCCTGTACCCCCTTGTACAATTCAAGGAATTTTTTTTAACAGCTTAAAATTTTTGATACAATGCAAGTTTTTTAGTAGTTTAATTCTAAGAAAACACATTTTTAATTAGGATGGAATTCCCCACATGTCTTGTTTCTCTTTTTTTTAATTATATATAATGGGTTTGTCTCAATACAGGATTGATCAGCTATGTTAAAGATCTTGCAAAAACAAGGTCATTTGCAATATGTGGTTCCATTAACAGTGTCCTACTATTCCTGTACTGACAGCACACCATCCACCCATGATACACTCTTGAAAAATGTGAAGAACAAATGTCTGTTAGAAACAACATTTTTTATAATAGGACCTGTAGTATAGCTCATGTCACGCAATGCCCCCAAAATTCAAAACCATAGACCAAGAGTCCACTTAGGACAATTGTGAAGAACAAATGTCTGTTAGAAACAATATTTTTTTTATAATAGAGGAACCTATATAGCTCAATGTCACAGCAAATTGTCTCCAAAAATTCAAAGCAATACCCTTGAGCCACTTTGGACTAATTGAGAAAAATCAAAAGTCTCTAGAAAACAACCATTTTTTATAAAGGACCTCTAGTAATAGCTGCATGTCACAGCAAAATGCCCCCAAAAATTCAAAACATGACCCCCATGACCCACTTTTGACAATTGGTGAAAGAACAAATGTCTATTAGAACAACAATTTTTTTTTAGAATAGGACTGTATATGTGCTGCATTTCAAACAGCATGTGACCAAAAAATTTATAAAAAATGACTTCTCAAGCAACTGTTAAAAAATCGTGAGGGAAGAAATTGCCACATAGAAGGCCACAATTCTGTTACAAAGGACCATGATATAGCTTTAACTCACAGCAACATGACCCCAAAAAATTTATAAATAATGACTTCACACCACGTTAAAAATTGTGAGGGAGAATTGTCCACTTAAAAGCCACATTTCTGTTCCAAAGGACCATAATTATTGATGTATCACCACAGCAACATGACCCCAAAAAATAATAAATATGACTTCTCAGCCACTGTAAAAATTGTGAGGCAAACATGACCCCAAAACCATTGACAAATGCGAAAAAATTCTAAAGATGAAGTGAGTAAATGAAATATGTTTGTCAAGAAACCTAGGTGTCTTTTACAGTCCCTCCACACCAGCAAAACCATCAAAATGAACTGTAGGGAACTGAGAATAAAATTGCAGTAAGAAATGATCAATTTAAAAATAAGTTTTTTCAAGAAGGACCATTTCTGTTTGGGAGAATGTGAAGTAGACCACAAACTAATCGTGACCTCGCCTCGGCAATTTGGGGACACAACATCATCCAAGATCCAACGCCTGATTCATCATGATGAAAGTCAAACGAATCCACATTATCTTGAAAGCCGGATCGTTTGTCTGAAAATGACTCCGCCGTCAGTGCAGAAGGTCCGCTCAGAATATGACGCTGGCTGCTGGGCAGGACAACCCTATATGGCGTGGCGAGCGAACTCGGGCCATCGTCCAAATTTTGGATGCCCATAAGTCTTTAGCCAGGAACCCAAAAAAACATCCAAAAACAACATGTTGAGACCGCAGATAGTCGTGTACCATGATCTTAAGCTGTCCTCTGGTGTTGTATGTGTGCCCTGCATTGCATGCGTTGGTGAGTCGTGGGAAATAAAGATTGCCAGAGGTCACCCATTATGGCTTCTGCACACTTGCCTGCTGCCGCTACGGCTACTTGGCACTCTACTGCAGTCCCTCCGCTGGCGTTGTTCCACCGTGACATTTGAAAACGTGAAGCATTGTCACGCAACAGATGTCTCCAGTTGATTAATCAATCAAGGTCTCCATTTCCATGCATTGTTTATACTCTCTAATTGTGGTGGGTGAAGGAACGTGCTGAGTTTTAGTTTTGTACCGTGAACACAGAGGAGGCCCACCCAGTAACTGTTGTTCAATTGATGGCTTAATTGCGAGGAATCAGTTGGAGGAAATGAACATCCAAGCACTCATGTGTGAGAGATGGAGCCTTGAATTCCCAAGGCCTCGGGTCGAGGGCCCAAGCAAACTGATCTTCCTCACTTCCTCCTCCGCCTTCAAGATTCGCCCGCCAACCTCTTTCCAAGGCAGGGACGACGTTAACATCGTTGTCTAGGAAACCTCCCTCCTCCTCCTCCCGCTGCCTCAACACACAGCTTCAACACAGCCCTGATTTACCTGAGATGATGCACCCTGAGAGCTGACGCCACCTTGCACAAGCACTGGACCCGAACCATGCCTAATGAAGACCGATGAAATTGTGAAACTGTCGGGCCTTGTGGATTTGACGAGAGAAAGGCTCCAAGTCCGTCATCAGTGTCCCGCTGCCTCCTCCGTCGCTGGCGGGACCAGTTGTTTCAGAGTGTTCCAAACGATCTGTTCCAGAACTAAGATCACCACAATGCTCATGCTGCACAAGGGCATTGTCCGCACTAGACCAATATGGGGCTTCTTTCCTAAACTGCAAGGATGCTGCAGAGTCTCCTTTCACGCTAGCTCCACTTCTCGGTGGCACAACACCCCCATGACCGCACCGCTGCTTGTCACGACCATTTCACTCACTTCGTACTGCGAAATGCATTAGCCGCTGCAGGCCCACAATCGCCTGGAGCATTGTGAGGGTGGAATTCCAGCTTGTTGCCACTTCAAACAAAGAGACGGTTGACGGGGAGGCCGAGCTGACGCTGCAACGCAGCCAGGTGGGACGAAGCAGGGTGCTAATGGCGAAGTGCGAAACACAGACCTCAGCCTTCATCCCAGCATCAGTCCAGACACGTGTAGCTCTTTAAAAATTCCTGGACGACCAGCTTCACGACCTGTGCCAGTCAAGGGATGTGCTTCCAGCCTACCGCATCTTAGGCGCCAGCAAAATTTCGCCCGTTATCCGCATACCACCTTGCCTGTCACAAAGGTTCTCGTCACCCAGCTCAGCGCTTTTGGTCCTCATTGCGGAGAGCCGTCCCCAGCTCTGCCCGTGTCTGTGGGGACCGGTCCCTCACAAGACATTAATTTTTAAATACCGGCTTGTTTCCTGGGCACCGGATGCCACCAGGAAGGACCTTGGGGGAAAGAGCCCTGCACCATCCCCTGCAGTTTGAAGAGCGTGCCGCCGAGCCTGAAGCCACCGTCACCACCCAATAGACATCAACCCAGCTCCCCCAGTGAGCTGTCACAGAAGATATGCGCCCGTTGGCCGTGCTTACTAACCATGTTTCGTGGTCAGATGGACATTTCCGGCCACAGATGCAGACAAGCGCTGAAATTTTAAGATGACAAACGTGGCTGGCAGGGCAGGGACGCTTTCTGGCAAAGAAATGCCTGCTCGGCATCCGGTAGTGGGGCAGGCAAGGGCCATGACTTGGCGAACCCATCTGTGTCCCCAGACGGAAAGGGCATCATATATCCAAGGCCAGAAGCCAGGCAATGCCGACCATTCAAGGCTTTTTGGCCTTTGGGATCGTATGGGTTAAAGTGTTTTCTTTCTTCTTCTGCTCCCAAACCTGGAAGACAGAAGGCTGGCTGCTATAACTGGCTGCTGTACGGCGTGCTCGTTCGTCAAACAGCGGAAGGAGAAGGGGTAGAGACGGGTCTCTGGTGTGCTGGGTGGTACGTGGCGACTGTGGAGGCTGAAGCGGAGGCTGATCCCCTGAATCATGACTCTGAGAGACATGGGCAGCTTAAGGAACGCTGGCGGTGACGGAGAGGAGGAGAGCGGAAGACAGAGGGAGTGACAGAGTGGTTGGAGGCCACTGCGATCGGTCTGGCCTTTTTTTTATGGCAAGTGTTCCCTCCATTTCAACTCATGGCATTCCACAGCATGGACAAACATGTTTGGTGGTGTTAACCATTAATGTTCATGCCCTCTACTTATCGTTTACGGCAAAGGCAACAAATGACATCGCTGTGAAACAGAGGAATGCTCACAGAAGGCACCGGGCTTGAGAGTCCCTGGACCTTTTTGATCGGGCGATAAGCGAGGAGCGGGGTTTGCGCAGACCATGGCTGCGGAATCAAAATCAGCGGACTTCTGGCACCAGCTCCTCAGATCCTTTTTATGTGGCGGACCCGAAATGACACAACCCCCATCGTCTTCCCTCCTCGTCCACTGAGAAAGTGCTCGCAAGCAAATCTGCGGAAAAGAACACGATGTTCCGCAATGTCGTCATCATCATCATCATCAACCCAGGAGACTGTGTCCGTCCTGACTTTCAGCAATCCAGAACCTGCGGGCTAAACAAGAGCCTGCAAGGCCGTTGCCGGACTGCCCGTATGAATTTTTGCTGATTGACCGGCTTCCTTCTCCCTCCTCAGATGGCATTCAGTAACTGGAGGCGTCAGAGCAGACTAAATCATCCCTTGATCCTTTTAAAACAATGCCTTCTGACTCCAACTCGCAATTTTGACATCAAAGAGGTCATTACAACAAAGGATTATCCACAGCTATGGTGGGTACAAGATTGACATTGGGCTTCTTCAAGTTATGGACGGTATGCCGAAGATGCTGATGACACACATTTGTGGCCGTGACTGGGAGACGAAGGAGGTAAGACTGCAGAATGCAGGTTGCATTAACCACTGAAGGACATGATTGGGCAACGCTGTTCGTTTACTGAGATTCACAGGGCCCAGACCCTGGCGAATGACAGGAGCCAAACAAGGGTCCTGCAACTGACCGCTTCCGCTGGCATGCGGGTTGTCACCAGCACAGTCAGAGCACTCTTTACTCGTAGCCTCAACCGCCTGTGCTACCCCCCCTCATTGCTCGCTTACCACCTGCATTCGGCCTCCATGTCTCATCAAATATAAAAAAAAATCGAGAAGGTAAGGAATAGATTTGGAAAGTCTCTTATAAAAGATGGCAAATCACAAGCTAATCTTCAAATCCTACTAATCAAAACAAAATTGCTGGATCAAATTTAATCTGCAAGGTGTCTCTAACATCAAATCTTGGACAGGGCAAAAGTGCAAAAAACACGTATCTAGTTATGTTTTCGGAATAATACACGGTTTTTTAAAAAAAAAAAAACAATAATAACACAAAACAAAAAAAAAAAAAAATTTTTTTGCACCTTTTCATTCACCTGTGGTGACAAATAACTGCTGTTTTCTCAGATTTAAGTGCAAGGTGGATATATGAACAAAGGTGGAATGTGGTAAAATTGAAAAGAACACATATCTGAAATGTATACTGATAATAAAAGTCCGAGTTTTGCACCTAACACATGAGACTCAGATATATCTAGAAATGATGTTATCCTATATAAAGTTCAGGCTGCCAATATCCAGGAAATATTGTACAATACAAACAATTAATAATAAAATATAGCAGTGCAAATGTCAACACTAAGTCATGGTGAACTTTAATCCAGTGTTCTTTATAGAGCTTGTCTGTTGTTTTCCCGCGGGCCCCCCCCCCCCCCCGCTCCCCTCGAGAACATATACAGCGTAGATGCTCCAATAAAATACTCTACCAACTACATAAAATCTTCCAATCACTAATCAACTAAAATTGTAAGATCACAGCAAAGTAAGGTTTCTCTGTGCAGAAATAGAATAAATTTTCGCTGACTGTTTTGGCCCACAGGCAGAGCGCCACGTCCTACCTACCTATAACGCTGAGAGACCACTGAAGCTGACAGGAAACGCTGTTCATGTAAAACGAGGTCATGTGATTTTTCCAGCCAATCGCAACCATACATATCCCATTCATGACGTCGCACACACATCTCACCCTGCTCTATTCTGTAATCTGATTTGCTGGCCGCCAAAATTACAGGAAGTGCCGAAAATGGCGCGATCTTAATAGATGATGCAGAGATTTTAGCCTTAATTATCGCATGATCTAAAAATTTCGATAATAATCGCTCAACACTAGTGCCAACCTCTGCCCCAGCCCAGCTGTGCAATGTGCTGGTGCATGGCAACTCAGCACACCCACTACTAGGTCCTCTTTCCAGGGTCCCTTTAACTTCCGGCAGTCCCCCAAACTGCCCACCTATTACTCAGAGTTGTCTGTCTCCCCTCTATGTCCGCTGTGCCTGGGTCTCTATTCTCTGTGCCTCTCGTACTTTTCAGTTCCTTCTGTGACTGCTCTACTTCAGATGTTGCAGTGAGTTGGGCTGCTCTTCCTCACCCTAGCCTGCCCTGTCTGTTGCCGGCTTAATAGCCAGGAGTTCCCTTTTAACTGCTGCTCACAACTGGAACTATTTAAACCAAAACTCAGAACACAGCAAGAGCAACTGCAGAGCTGACAGGTTCTACCTTATAACTGTATATATAGCCTCCAGCTCCACCTCTGTCCACTCTCCTGATTGGCTGCTTAACCCAGCAGTACTAGCATTGTCTCCTTCGCTCTGAAAGGCTGTTAACCCCTTCTAAACTACAGGCAGTCCCGACTTACATCGTTACGACTTACATACGTCCCCTAGTTACAAACGGAGACGTATGGGGCGTGGCTGACATTCAACATTGAGTCACACCCCATAATAATCAGGTGCCAGCATGCCATACCTGCACATGAGATACAGAACGTTAGGTGAAATCCTCTAAAAAAGGGCACAGACAGCAGAACAAATGTAAAAACTGTTCCCTGCACTATCCAAAACTAAAACAAATTTTTTCGTTGGAATTACATTTAATAAATATACCTGTTCCGACTTACATACAATTTCAACACACTATAGCACCCTATAGATTTCCCATATCGCTACACCACTTAACTCAGTACGCATGTAATATAAACATATATTTACATACTATATGATATAATACACTTATATACATTTGTCCCTTCTCCATAATCTGTTGTAATATTTGTGTATCTGACCTGTTGACCCTCACACCACCAAAATTCTATGTTGATTGCAGAAGTGAATTTATTCTCCTACAGAGCTACTGTAATTGAAATGTATATGGTATATATTCATCCCTTCCCTCCCTACACATGGACACTACAGTTAAGGTTTAATTGTTGTGTTTTAATAATTTCTTTGTTTTACAATGCATGAATTTATTTATTCAAATGATGTACAAAGTCTTACTATTCTGACTATATTAATTTCTAATGCATATGGATCCTATCTACTGTCTGTGACCTGATATTTGATTATTGCAGTTAATGTATTCTGACACTGTGTTGTCACTGACACTGTATTGTCTGTCACTCACCATTGGATATATCTTTGTACTCTGTATCTCTTATTTACTGTTTGATTTGCAATGAACTTGATTTTGGTAGAAAAAAAATTCTGGAGCATCTTCTCTTATAGCTCTGTGTTGTGCTGTTCCTCTGTTACTCCTTCTAGAAATGTATTACTGAATCTGTCAGATGGGTGTTACCAGTATCAGAGGGGTGTGTCCTGCACCCAGTGTCTCTGCCAGCACTGATTAGATCAGAAAGGGGAGAATCTCTTCTTGGGGAGAGCATCATATACTCTAGGTGTGTGAGGATTTAAAATAGCTTTTTTGCACCCTACGGGCATCTGAATATCACAAGGCATTATGGGAAGAGAGCTGAAAGCTCAAGCACCTTCTACTGGATATAACAAATCCTCAATTCACTTTGCATATGAGCAAAACTTGCTTGGCTTAAATTTCTTTCACTTTCGAAGACCCAGTGAGTCAAAAGTGAATTAACAATTTGTTACATCCAATAGATGACGTTTGAGCTTTCAGCTCTGTTCCTATAATGCCTTGTGATAAACACTGACTAGAAAGCGTCCGACTGTGCAAATAATATGGGAATCAAATAACATAGTGATCTGAGAAAAGATGTTTCAGAATTGTTGTTTTATGGGGAAAAGTGGTATTTACTAAAACAAACTGGCCAGGACCTCTTTAGCCAGTTCCTGACCATGCAATTTACCCCACATTTTCTTTTTCACCTTTTTTCCATGATATGTTAGGCTTTATTTTTATGAAATTTACATAATTTTTTCTTTTAATATGAGTGAAAATAATAAAAAATAAAAATAATTTTCACATTTTTAAATTATTTTTTAATAGCAGAAGTAGCTCTAAAATATGTTGTGTTGTTGTTTTACTTTTCCATCATGGACATTTATACATAGGGGATATCAAATTTTAGAGTCATCAGGGGTGGAGCTAAAAGTTGTGGTTATTTCCATAATATTTTATTTTGTGTATGTTTTTTGTTACTTTGTTTTACATATCTTTTTCTAACCTTATGAGGGGCACAAATAGCTTAGCTAATAGGGCAGGGAGAAGCTGTACACCAGCCTTCTCCGTTTGGGGCGGTGCATTTCTTCTTGTGCCCAACAAGGCATTTCAGAAGAAAATACTCTGGTTATTTCATGCTGCCAATAGTCTGAACAGAATGATACAGTTGACAGTTTCCCTTTAAATGAAAATCATCTATAGTCCTTATTATTGGACTTGATACGAAAGCACAGACTTCTGCAACTTGAGTGTTGTATTTTTCTAAAAAAAAAATATTTTTATATACGCTGTAGGTACATATTTGTGTTAATGCCCATTGTAAATATCCAGACATTACCCCATTTATATAGACTGTTAATAAACGTATGAACCACAAGTAGGTAACCTTGTGTGTAGGAATAGTATTAAGGATAAGGTTGTTCCTAAGGTACCACTTTCTAATCTTTTCTTAGCTTTACTTAGCTTACCTTACTAAATGGGCCCACTACATAGGGATTTATGCAGCTCCTATTGAACTCTGTGATAGGTTACACATCACAAATAGAAAGCAGTTGTCCAGGATTGAAAAAGCATAGCTGCTTTCTTGCACAAACAGTGCCACGGGTTGTGTCTGTTGCAGCTCAGCTCAGTAATGGGGTTAAGCTGCATCATCTGTGGACAGGTGTGGTGCCGTGAAAGAAAACTCTTATGAAGTAGGTTATAGGATACTAACATAATTGTGTTTTTTTTTCCTTGCTTTGTATCAATACGTTTCATTGTCTATAGTGTCTATCCATATAATTGATTAAATACTAAACTCCTGTTCTTTAATAACAATTTGAATGTGAAGTATTGATATGAATGACTGACTAATTTTAGCTATCCTTTCCTCTTATAGGATGACTACATACCATATCCCAGCATTGAAGAGGTAATCCTTTATATATGACACATTATATTGTAATTTTATATTAAATGTCCTTCCACTGTTACTCCCCAGTCCAGTGTTTAGATCAGAATTGGAGAGATGCAAGTTCAGGTTGAGCAGTCAGGTTCCTGAGGAAATTGTATAAGGGTGCTTTCACACGGTGCGTTTTTGGTGCATTTTTCGTGCAACAATGTATATCATTATTGGCTGTGCCTTTCTGCACAAAAAACGCATCCAAAAAACGCATCAAAATGCCCCAAAAACGTACCGTGAGAAAGCACCCTAAGGGTGCTTTCACACGGTGCGTTTTTGGTGCATTTTTCAAAGCATTTTTTGTGCAGGAAGGAACAGCAAATAATGCTGTACATTTCTGCACAAAAATCGCGGGAATTAAGTGATTTTTTAAAACCCAAATTTACCGCGATTTTTGCCGCGATTGGTGTGCAGTAATGTACAGCATTAATTGCTGTACCTTCCTGCACAAAAAATGCATTGAAAAACGCACCAAAAATGCACCAAACACGCACCGTGTGAAAGCACCCTAATGCATGAGTCCTATCAATTATCACAGGATTTGGGCATAAACCCCCTGGACATCATATGATTGCCTTGGCAAACTGACTGCCCAGCAAGAAAACTGTGCCTTTGTCTGATCTGAAGATTGGGCCAGTGCGTGACATGGAGAGACCATTGTTTCTGGGCTACAACAATGGTAACAATACCAACAATAAATGACATTACTATAAAAGGAGTTATTTTGTATTATGTTCACATTAAGAGCGGAGAACCTATAGTTTACTAACTCAAGGAGGATATGTGGTTAACAAATATTATTGACCACCAACTTTATGTCAAATAATAATAGATCAGCCCCAACATAATACGTTTTGGGTATTTGCTGAAGAGTTCAAAGTGGAATTTGCATTTGTGTTTCCAAGAGTCTTGGTACTGTATCCAAAAACCCATTGGTTTATTATTGTTAATTCACCTCTGATCTGTGAGATGTTGCTTTACTTAACTTTATGCAGACAACGACAACTTTACTATTTTGGGAGTTTACCATTTCTAGTTTAAAAAAAACCTAAGTGTTGCCTTTTTGTTCTTTTATAATGTAGATCCTAGAGAAGGACACCACTTATCCACTTGTTATCCTGCCTCAGTTTGGGGGTTATTGGATAGAAGATCCTGAAAATATAAGCACGCCGACATCCTCAGACAGTAGTATATGTGATGAAGAGGAAGAACCTATGAGTCCCAGCACTTATGGATATAAACTAGAATATAAAGGTTCCGCTCGGGCGTACAGAAAACACTTCTTGGGGAAGGTTTGTTGGTCTTTTTACAATACTTTATTCATGTTTTCCTTTATACTCCTCTATATATCATGTGCATATGTGTAATAGCAGGTAACTTTGACAGTACACTGTAAGACATATTGTATGGTGGATAATCTTTATTATAGTCCATAGTTACACTGACAATGTTGCCAGGCTCTGTGCAGATAGTGAACAAGCAGCAGTTGTTAGCAGCACATGCGGTTGCGGTTTACTTTAAGGGGTTTTCTCACCAAGCCTTTTCACAGAGCCCCAGCCAACTCACACTTCCTGGTTTGGCTGTGGGTTCACCTATAGCAGTGATTAAACTATAAACTCTAGTGCTCCTAGCTATTCCTGTTGCAGTGACATGAGTGGTGGAGATTTATAAAGTGTAGTAGACAAGGCTACAGAACTCTAAATAGTGCAAGCGTTTCATTTAGTTAACAAACTCCATTGCTAGAGAGAAGACTCTGCAGGGGTGAGCCACCATTGTCAAACTGACTAACAGCAGCTTAAGCAATGAGAGATAAGAGAGAGCAGGGAGAGGTGGGGAGAGATGGTCGGTAACCAGATAAACTTGTGTACTCTATGAGGAGATAAAATCTTCGCCTGACCAAAGCAAAATCAAAAACAGCAATATATTTGTTAATAGTCTTCATTTATCTTTCCCTGCATGTTAAAATCTATTAATTATACTAAGAACATCCCTTTAATGCTGGCACATCTAAGAATGTACAACTATACAGGCTATTACTGAGGATTAGTAGGTTAAAGAGGTTTTCTCACTACAATAATTAGCTTTTAACATGTAGGGAAGGGTAAGTGAAGACTATTGACAAATACACTGCTGTTTATATTTTGCTTTGGTTAAGATATAAAGAAGTTTTATCTCCTCCTGTCGGTCCCGCAGAATATAGAACATGTTCTATGTTCCGCCAGTCAGTTTTCATTTTAGGAAAAAGGCCAAAAGGGAATGGATAGCACGCTGTGAGGGTTCTAGATTCAAGCATTTTAAATTTTTTTTTTTTATGTAAACAGGATCGTCAGAGCTTAAACAAGGGATCTAGGGCAACATGTTCCAATACGAATACCCCATAGTTTTGGTATATATTGCTGCAAAAAAAGTTTGATGCCTTACATACACTAGCACTGATACACTATACGCCTTGATTGCGCAATGTGCCTTTTTAGGCGCATTAAGTTTACTATGCAAGGTATACCAGATGCCAGATTTTTGAGGGGATTGTAGTTTCAGGCGCACTTTACACTGATTACACTGCTTAAAACTGATTACACTGATTTACACTGATCAAAACTGCGGTGACACCAATTTCAGTCATGGCGCCCCTAGTGTTATGGTTTTTTCTTACATTTTTAACTGCATCAAAAATTCATTCAGAAAAATTCACGTGTTTTATAAAAGGTTTCAAAAACACACATATTAAAAATCCATTTTTTATTTCAGATGTTTAATGAAATTGTACCTTTGTTCTAAATTTTAGTTACATTTAAAGACCAGTGTTTTTTTTATTGCTTGCGTTTTTAGTGCAGTTTTTAAACACATGAAAACGCTGAGAAAAACCAACGTGTGAACCGAACCTAGCGTATATAATGTTTAGTTCTAAATTGGCAACATAGAGCTTTATGTTTAGTATTTAATGGTCTATATTCCAATTATTCTTTAGGCAATCAAGGCTGGGACAGAGGGTAGGTGGTAAGGCTCTGGGCCATCCAGTTAGGGCAATATTGAAGACTTGGGTATGGCGGAAGTGGCTAATAAACAAATGTTGGGACTTTGACATTGCATTGTACAGCCACTCGAATGCTCAGTCTAAGCATCTGATAATGCTGGATGTGCCAGGGTTCAATAAACACCTTTCCTGCTAAAATGCAGCATTCATTGATGAGGAAATGCTACCTGTCACACAGAAATAGACTTTCTCTACTGTAATCAGTTAGCGTTCCCGAGGGAGCTAAGCAGCTGTGTTGGGAGCAGTACTACAAAGCAGTGAGGCTTGGAGCTATGATCTATAGTTGGCCGTACACATTCTTTATCATACACATGGGATACAGTTGCTGGTTACAAAACACTCATTTGTCCGGCAGTTATCTCTCCCGACACTACATTAAAATAAACCTGCAGAGGAGAATGCATGTATATGGTAAAGACGGGAATAAACTGCAACAAGACACCTAGCAGCAATGTATCTCCCAGGACCGCCATCGGGAACTCCAGTCACAGAATCTAGGTCTCTGCCCAGACTACTTATTCCTATCATGCCCCACCTCACATTCCCTGCCGTTATGACTCCCCGAGGCGTAACTTAAATACCCTGGGCCCCAGTTTAAAATCTATAATAGAGACCTCATCTACCATGTGCCATTTATAATATTATTATTATTTATTTTAGAGCACCATTAATTCCAGGGTGCTGTGCAAGCCAAGGGGTTCAGGTACAGAATATAAGACAAATACAATAACACTAAGTAACACACTGATACAGAAGGAGCGAGGAAAGCTTACAATCTACAATGGAGTAGGGGGAGACGGAAGGTGAGGGACAGAGAGGTGTGTGCTATGGTGTCCCACAGAGAAGCATACCTGTAAGTGACAGAAAGATAGATGGTCAGATAAAAGAAGATATTCTATAGTACAATGATGCTACATTCTGGTATTAATACTGCAGCACACTTTGTCATCACACTTCATGGAAATCACATGAATGACCAATATTGGGGTTTTCCACAGGCTCCAGGGCCCAGTAACGACTGTAGCTTCTGCACACCTTTTAGCTGTGCCCATAATGTCCCCCCACTGAACAGTTGAATTCACATATGGTTCCGGGCTTCTAACAGCAGTATTGCTCTAATGGCAGCACTAACATCTTAATGGCAAGAAAGGATCCAACATCTGCATCAGGGAGAGGAGGGTTTTATACATTAGATCACAGGTGTCAAACTGCCGGCCCTCCAGCTGTTGGGAAACTACAACTCCCATCATGCCCACTGTTATAGATTATACAAATGCATGATGGGAGTTGTAGTTTTTCAACAGCTGGAGGGCCGGCAGTTTGACACCTGTGCATTAGATCTTTAGTTGATCTCATTGCAATCAGCAAGTTTGGAAGGCTATTGTGTAACATGCTTGGAAAGCTTTAAGTGAGGAAGACAGACCATGCTAAAACCAAGAACCTGGGCATTATATGAGCTTGATCCACCCCTGTCATCAGTTAACCTCATTAAGGGGATTTTATAATATATTGTCTCTCACATCCATTTTCCCATGTATGTAGTAATGAAGAAGATTTATCACTGTAACAAATCAACACGTTAGATATGTGAGAATTACAAGACATTGGAAGCCACTGCAGATTATTACTACAGTTCCCTAGTACCGTGGCTGTCTGATCACCTATTTTAACTCCATAGCTATAGAACAAACATCAGACTAGATATTTTTATACACACTCCTAGAGGACGGCCTGTCAATCACAGAGTAGGACCGCCCACTGGACTCCAGCCCAGAATGAGTAGGGGTTTAAATTAAATTAGTAGTTCTACTGAGCAGATGATTAAATGAATGAATAATTAGTTCTACACCTGTTGTGGATGGGAACAGAGGTGTTATATGTATCCTTTGTTTCTCCATTTTAATGTATTACTGTATATACTTGAGTATAAGCCGACCCGAGTAAAGCCGAGGCACCTACTTTTGCCAAAAAAAACGGAAAACTTATTGACTCGAGTAAAAAGCCTAGGGGGGAAAAATGCAGAGGCTACGGGTGAATTTAAAAAAAAAAAAAAGGGATATCAATAAAATTACATAGCAGGAATAGGCCCAGTTTAATGTACCCCAAAGGCAGTATAGCATTTTTAATATCCCCCATAGGTATGTAGGGCAGGTATAGTCCTCATTAGGCAGGTATAGGCAGTTTAATGTCCCCCATAGCAGGTATGGGTCCTACATAGGCAGGTTTATAGACAGGTATATGTCCCCCATAGGCAGGTATGTGTCCCCCATAGGCAGGTTATAGGCAGCTATATGTCCCCATGTGTAGGTTATAGGCATGTATAGGCAGATATACACTCACCGGCCACTTTATTAGGTACACCATGCTAGTAACGGGTTTGACCCCTTTTGCCTTCAGAATTTGCCTCAATTCTTTGTGGCATAGATTCAATAAGGTGTTGCAACGATGCTCAATTGGTACCAAGGGCCCAAAGAGTGCCAAGAAAATATTCCCCACACCATGACACCACCACCACCAGCCTAACCTTTTGATACAAGGCGGGAAATGGACCCCATGTTTAAATGTTGTTGACGCCAAATTCCCTGACCCTAACCATCCGAAAGTCGCAGCAGAAAATCGAGACTCATAAAGACCAGCAACGTTTTTCCAATCTTCTACTGTCCAATTCGATGAGCTTGGGCAAATTGGAGCCTCCGTTTCCTGTTCTTAGCTGAAAGATGGCACCCGGGGTTGGTCTTCTGCTGCTGTAACCCATCTGCCTCAAAGTTCGCCGTACTGTGCGTTCAGAGATGCTCTTCGCCTACCTTGGTTGTAACGGTGGCTATTTGAGTCACTGTTGCCTTTCTATCAGCTCGAACCAGTCCCGCCCATTCTCCTTTGACCTTTTGGCATCAACAAGGCATTTCCCCCCCACGGACTGCCGCTCACTGGATGTTTTTTCTTTTTGGACCATTCTCTGTTAAACCCTAGAGATGGTTGTGCATAAAATCCCAGGAGATCAGCAGTTTTTGAAATATCAGACCAGCCCTTCTGGCACCAACAACCATGCCACGTTTTAAAGGCACTCAAATCACCTTTTCCCCATACTGATGCTCGGTTTGAACTGCAGGGGATTGTCTTTACCATGTCTACATGCCTAAATGCACTGAGTTGCCGCCATGGGGATTGGCTGATTTGAAATTAAGGTTAACGAGCATTGGACCCAAATGTACCTAATTTAAAATGGCCGTGAGTGTATGTTCCCCATAGGCAGGTTATAGGCAGGGTATAGGCAGGTATATGTCTCCATAGGCAGGTTATAGGCAGGTTATAGGCAGGGATATGTCCTTATAGGCAGGTTATAGGCAGGTATTGTCTCTTTTAGGCCCGGTATGACAGGTTAAAATGTCTCTAAGGCAGGTTAGGCCCGGGGATAAGCAGGTATGTCTCTATAGGCAGGGGATAGGCAGGTATATGTCTTATAGCAGGGTAAGGCAGGTATGTCTCTATAGGCAGGGTATAGGCAGGTATATGTCTCTATAGGCAGGTATATGTCTCTATAGGCAGGGTTTAAAAAAAAAACAAATACAAACACTTTCCTCACTCCCTCGCTGTCCGGTCTCCCGGTTGCTCTCCTCCGTCTTGGGGCACAGGAAGGGTGATGTCATCAGGCTGCGCAAGAAGCATGATGACATACGCTTCCTGTGCCGGAAACTCCGGAAGGCCGCAAGTCTGCTGTGACTCAGTCACAGGTTTGACATTTTCTTGAATGTATCTGCTTTATGCATTGGACACAAAAGCGTGGTGTACCATGCATTTGCGTCCAGTACAGAAACTGTATACCTTTGGTAAATAGAGCAAATGTAGTGCAAACTGGACTATGTTTGCCCTAGAAAGGGAAGATCTCTCCTTAGGGAGAGCGCCTATATAGGCGTGTGGAGATTCAAAATTGCCTTTTGAACTCCACAAAGCATCTGCATACCACAAGGCATTATGGGAAAGGATCTGAGAAGCTCAAGCGCCACCCTGTTGGATGTAGCAAATACTCAATTTGCTTTTGACCCACTGGGTCTTTGGAAATCAAAAGGGATATTTAGCCAAGCCAGCATCAAATTGAGGATTTGTTACTCAGCTCCTTTCCCATAATGCCTTATATTATGCAGATGCTTTGTGGAGTGCAAAAGGCAATTTCGAATCTCGACACGCCTATATAGGCGCTCTCCCTAAGGAAAGATATTCCCTTTCTGAGCCACTCATTGCCTCCCACTCTGCCAAGCCAGCATTGCTCTGCTCTGTACTGATGAGAGGCAAACACCCCGAAACGGCTGTATACAGATGGGTGATGCTGGCTTGGCTAAATATCCCTTTTGCGTTCCAAAGACCCAGTGGGTCAAAAGCAAATTGAGGATTTGTTATATCCAACAGAGGGCGCTTGAGCTTTTCAGCTCCTTTCCCATAATACCTTGTGATATCTTTGCCCTATAGATCTCTATATTCCCATTAGAGGACTGCCACAGTATCTGTCAGGTTAAATTTTGCACAGTATCTCTAAGACTTCCACAGATGGGGAGCAGATACATGACAAGTAACTATATGAGATATTCTCCTAGGTACATTTTGTAGTGTGACAAATGGCCATACATATGCCCATCTGATCACTCACCTAGATGGTCCTAATTAATTAGCAGTAATGAGTTCGGGAAATGAATACACATAAGACTCACAGTGTTGTCGCAAGAATCAAATCCAGAAGATAGGGAGGGATTTTTATACAGAACCGTACAAAGAAGGCTTTATGTTAGTATGTACATGTTATGACTTACGTTCATAATACAAGTTACTTTTTAACAGACTCAGTAGATCAGCTCAAAATGTCCTTGGGAGACAAAGCGAATAACAGAAAACATATTCTTTTTGTATAAGCAATTAACGCTAAAATAAAAGAAAAAAAAATGGAGATAGAAGACAAAACGCCTTCTACAACAACAGAAACAAATGTGCTATTTAAATTCAGATTATTTTAACGGAGGGCATGCCACATAATAGTCTTATACATCACGACTATTATAGACCTTAATTCACCACTGGAAGGATTATAACTCTTCCTTTTCTTATTATAGCTTTGGAAGGAACTATAGTGTTCGTACAAGTTCTTGTAAATGACAAAGTGATGAACAATATTGATTATTTTTCCTTTTTACTCAGGACTTGATGTAATTTGAAATTAATAGTTATTGTACCTTCTACCTTCAAATGACTTTATTGGTTTTCATATCCCCTCGGCAACTTTTTCTAAATATATTCGATCTGTTTCATGGATTAATTGAGTGTTGTATGTCTTCAGATTTGATACAGTGAAAGGGATGTGAGTACTGGTGTCACCACAGAGCAAGTGTATGATATATACAATTGTATTGGAAGTAGACTGACCTGCCTGTAAGGATAATATACAATAAGCTACTGTCTCTGACTACATTTCTCTACAGGTCCATGGATTTTAGTTTTTTATAAAGTAAATTGAGCATAAACGATTCCTTTTAGCACATTTTAGAGTATTATATTTGTTGATGCAGGAATGGAAAGTGTCCATTGTTCGTGGATGTTAACTGCTTCCCAATTGTTTGTGTTTTTGATTTTAGGACCATCTAAATTTTTACTGCACTGGAAGCAGCCTTGGCAACTTGATCCTCTCAATTAAATGTGAAGAAGCCGACAGCATAGAATATTTAAGAATTATACTCTGGTGTGTAAAGCAGGAAGAGTGTTTCCTCTTATGCCAAAAGTCGTAGTTAATGCCTACTCATAGACTGCAGTCAAATTGTTTTGTGATCAATCTATAGCAAAAATCAATTAAAAAGTACAGTTTTGACCGCAGTGTATGGGTAGGCCTTTACTGTTTTCAACCAACAAGAATTCTAGAGCATGGCAAATATTCCCAGGTCAAATAAAATTGCTATTGTGTATAAAGCCATGGCCATTTACCTTAGAAAACATAATATGACCTGAGGCCTTTGATTGGACTTAGTGTCTCAGTGTGGTGTTGTAACCAAGAGACGTTCAACTGTTGCCACAATGCAAAGTAATCTCGAAAACTCCAGTCAAGGATACATCTTCCAATTGTCTGTATGGAACACCTTCAAAAACATTGGGGGTAATTTTTGCTAATCCTGGTCTAATACTAGGACTAGGCAGTCTAATGATGCATGAAGGTAATTCTAGTTTGTCCAGCACCACAGATAGGTAAAATACAGTCTGTCTTTCTTAAAACATATTTTTTAAATGTGGCTGTTGGCTGCTTATCCAATCCTGT
Organism: Phyllomedusa bahiana; assembly: GCA_025379985.1. Lineage (NCBI taxonomy): Eukaryota > Metazoa > Chordata > Amphibia > Anura > Hylidae > Phyllomedusa > Phyllomedusa bahiana. The sequence goes on along the minus strand of JAODAL010000170.1, from coordinate 257,937 downwards.
TTTAGATTTGGACATGGACTGCCAATAAGCTTATTTTTTCCCTGAAGGAGCTACAATTCCTCTCCATGCACTCATCTTCTTTGGTTCCCTTGTTTTTCCCATAATAGTGATTAATCAGCTCATTCTTTCACTGAGTTTTAGCAGTTTTGCACTTACTCCTCAGGCTGTGGGTGGTTCTGCAGAAGTGATTAACATATTCAACTTCTAGCGAGCTGTTACTCTGACAGTGCAGGGGATTATTTCTAACAAGGTTACAGATAAAGCCATGCCTTTCAGTCCTCACACCACATGTATCTTCTGTTTAGTGATGCTAATCTTCTTAGATATGATCAGTCTGCTTCAATCTCAGTCCGTCAGTGGGTGATGTCACTCCCTCCTCTCTGCTCTCAGCTAATCAGATAACAGACGTCCGTCCATCATGCATGTTACCAGAGAAACCTGTGTGCATTTCAGAGTACATAAAAAAGCTCTTATCTCATGACTAAAGTGTAATTTAATGACCAATGTATTTAGAAAAAGTCTTCATTTTACTGTCCCGTTATGTTGCAAGCTAATCTTTGTAGTGAGAAAACACCTTTAAACTCTTTTCCTTTGTGCTTTATACCACCTATGGGTTGGCTTACTTTACACCAATATTTTTGGCACAGTTTCAGTAAGTGGTGTAGCATTTCTGGCCACACTCTTTTCCACCAAGTCACACCTCTTTGCTGCTTAGCCATACTTCTTAGTTAATTAAGGCACCAAAGTATCTTAAACACATAATAAACATTACGCACGACAGTAACTCTAGTCTTTTGGAATAAATTGGTCTAGAATTCTGCCATGTTTGTAATAGTAAATCTGCCCCCCTGTTTCTTTGTCTGGTCCTCTATAAATTTTCCTTTGACAGACATAAAAAAAATACTTCTTCTCTTTCAATCTTTGGGGTTCAGCTTTAATATTTTGCAAAATAAGGAAGAAGTGCTTCTATTGAATGAGTATGTATTATCAGCAATTATATAATATACAGGTCACTATTATGGTTTGGTTTTCAAAAGAATCTTATAGACCTGTAAGTCACCTCTTCTTGGAGTATCTGGTTTTAGGCCACCATATGAAGGTATATTTTATCCTATTTTCATTTACAAGAAATGGGTGTACAATCGCTCTGTGAACGCAGCAGTGCACATAACCTTATTCCCTGGAACTTGGCTGAGTGGAATTTAATTCTTTTGTGCAATTTTATTCAAAAGTTGTTTTCTGCTTCAAAAACAATGTACATGATTACTATGGAACATCTCACCTGACATAATATTATGGCAGCTTCCAATGTGTCCAAAGGTACCAATGCCCAGAGGGCCTTGAAGGACTTAAGGCTAAAACATAGATCTAGACAAAGTAAAGGTTCTCAGCATAGGTGTAAATAAAGACTTCAAAACCAAACTATATTTTAGTCCATAAAAAATATTTTCATGATCCAATTTCTGCTTCCTCTGAGATTTTATTTTGTATTTAACTAATATATTTGCCTTCTTTTTAGGTCTAAAGCAAAAACGTTACATGAACGAATTCCGCTGGCTGGGTTTAGCAAACTTCCCAGTATCCCCCAGATAGCAAAGGTGAGATCACATGATCAGCAGTGTAACTCTGTTTCATCATATTTTACTTTGATCCATCCTTAAATCAAAATCAAGGAAGACAAATCCTCTTTCAATATTTCCTTTTTGTCAAATTCAGTTACTGCAGGTCTGATTCACTCTGTAGCATTCAGTATCTTGTTATGTGGATCTGAACACAGTGACGATAATGTTTAGGAGTCCTAAACTGTAGTGTTGAGTGAACAGTAAAAAGTTCTAGTTCGATTAGAACCTCGATTTTTTTGTGAGTTCGGTTCAAGGTTCTATTCGAACTCGAACCTCATTAAAGTCAATGGGTGAAGATGTTCTGGTTAATTTTTATGCCTATACAGGTGAGGAGAAGCTGGAATTAACATCCATAACAGTAAACTTGGTACTTGGAACAACTTAGTGAAGAAAATTTGCCTCTAAGAGTGACAGAAAAAAAATGAGAGGCTAAAATACTTAATTCCTTTTAGTGGCTAACTGAAAAGATGAGGACAGCTTGAAAGCAGGGGCACAGCTATAGTAGGTTCAGCGATATCAGCTGATATGGGGCTCTGCATCCTGAGGAGGCCCAAAAGCCCCTTTGACACATAGGAGATTTGGAGACGGTGTGTTATACAATTACTGAACCCCCATAACTGCAAAAATGGAACTTTTGGGCACTGAGTATGATTTAGCAAATACAAGTACTTTGTATAATATATATCCATGTATATGTGAGTTAGGCATTATGTGAGCCTGCAAATGTTGCCAAAAAACAGCCTCTGAGTGTGGGAAAAATGCAGCCAGAAATACCAAAACTCCCTAACTATTGATGCCTATGGAGAGGAAAATGCTATCTAACTAAATAAGAGCAATCTTTACAGTACAGAGAGTGAGCTGAAAATGACGTTCACAAGGCAATACAGTGAAATATATATAACATGGTCATGTGATTGTAGCAGCCAATGAGAGCTCTACACCTCAGTGATGATGTTTTTCACACTATGTTGTGCTCTGCACTGATTGGATTGCCACCAAAAGTCAAGAAAGGTGATTGGATGGCCGCCAAAAGTGCAGAAAGCCGCTGAAAACAAAACTGAAAATGGCGTGTTGAATTAGAACTTTACTCAAACGAACAGTAAAATGTTCGGTTTCAGTTTTAAAAAATTGAGAATTTCTACTAGAACTTAACTTTTCTAGAACAGTTTGATCAACACTACTTAACTGTATTTGTGCCCTGCAGTTCTTACTGATATCACAGCTGTACATGCACGTTTTTTCAGACGGTTTGCGGTCTTACAGATTGTCTGAAAACCGACAAGCAACGCTCCCACATAGACTTCAATAGAAAATCCGTGCAAGAATTTTCCACCGGGCAGTTATTTACACATAACGAAAAACTTAGAATATGTTCATTCTTTCGCCTGGTCTTCGGGCAGAACATGTGGGTGCGAAGGGGGACAGCTTGAATCCGCAAACTGCAGACAAAAGTCACCCCCCCCCCTCCCGCGTGACAAAAAGACCAAATACCTGTCAAGATTTCCCGAACGGTATTTGGTCTGTGCCCTGTAAACGCTTCCTAATGCAGACCAGCTTTTTTTTTGGCATGCTCAAGTATACAGCACATGTTTCCGGTATTCTGCTCTTCACGCTTTATATATGTGCAGCTGTGATATGTTGCTAAAAACTGCAAGACACAAGTCCTTTTGCCTCTCAAGCTGTGTGCCGTCTCATCTCCCACAATGCAATATTTTCTGCTAACAGAAGAAGAAGAAATCAACAAAAACACCAAAATAAACAATGCAAAGATGTCTATTGCAAAAATCTCAATATAAAATCTAATAACAGGAAACCATCATATTTCAATTTAGCTTTATACATAAATACACCACAGACTTTGATGGCATATTGATAGCCTATGCCTCCATAGAGTGATAGGTGTGGGTTCCACCTTTGTTAATGAGCATTTTATGAAAATTTGAATCTGAAATATTGTAAACTGCTGCCAAGAATCTGGATTTTCCTTTTAAAAAAAAAAAAATAAATAAATCCTAATTGTAGGCAGTTGACTTGTCATCAGATGTGGCTGTGAGATACAGCATTCATTCTGCGGTTTATCTGGACTAATCAATTTCCTTGATAGCCTTTTAGTAAGAACACAATGAGATCCATCGATTCCATCCTGTCTATCTAATTTTCTAATTGTGGACTCTTTGTTGTTTTAATTGCAGGCCTTATGTGATGACGCCACTGGACTGAAATTTAATCCTGTTCTCTACCCCAAGGTAGATTACACTCTTCCTTTTTTTTTGTGTATTGTTATAATTAACTTGTCAGTTCACTAATAAATATATTAACACTGTGTGGATCACTAGGCGCCACCATTCCATTTGTCTATATAGTGTGTCTGTACAGAGTCTGACATTGTCTGTACTGTCTGGAAAATATCAATGTGTAGAGACTTGCCCCACTAAAGAGGAGTTCACACTTCACCATGGTCCTGCATTGAAAAAAGTTTTTCATTGAATCCATAGTAAACAACAGGAAAATTGTAGTCACTTTTAGGCTATGTTTGCTGAACATAAGTGTTTTCTGTATATGGCAAAATATTGTATTCTACGCTCTCTTTTGTCTGACACAGAAAGCATTTACTTTTGGGAAACAAAGTACAAAAGTGACTGTCCTGTTGTTTCCTATGAATCAGTCACTTGATCTGTGAGGATATTTTTTTCAGGTATCCAAATGGATACCTGCAGTGAAGGCACGAACGAGACTGAGGGGCAGAGTAAACCCAGCCTAACAAGGCTTACTTGCAGCTGATGGGGAATTTACAGGTTGTGTATGAATCTGGTTATTGGCTATACCAAAGAGTCCGCTGGCTTTTTACCCATTAGCTCCTATTCAAGGCATCTGGTCAATGCCGAGGGTAGGAAGACCAGATCCTGGGAGTGCCCTGCAGTAGTCTCCATTAGCAACAGCTGACTTTTCCTTGACTTTCCCTACACTTCAGCACTTATCTGTATATAGATGTATGGTCTGGTTCATCCAATTTTTATGTAAACCAACCCATATTTATAGAACATGGCTGGACCATTGTAAACCTAGCACTTTTCACTCTTTGTCTCACCCATACACCCTAATAGATTGCAAGCTCTTGCAAGCAGGGCCCTCACACCTTGGGCCACATGTATGAAAACTGTATAGGTCTAAAACTCACTTTGTTGCCCATAGTAACCAATCAGAGTGCCCCTTTAATTTCATATAGTGCTCTGGAAAAATGAGAGGGGCGCTCTAATTGGTTGCTTTGAGCAGCAAAGTGAGTTTTAGACCTAGATGGTGTTCATACATGTGGCCCCTTGTGTCTCATCTGTAAATGGCTTTTTACTGTATAATGTCTGTCTTTTCGTCTGTACTTATACCTTCCAAATTGTAAAGTGCTGCAGAATGTGTTAGCGCTATATAAATAAAGATTATTATTATTTTCATGTGCAATACAGAAGGATCAGGTACTAGATGTAATCAAACAAGCTTTAGGACACTTGTCACAGTAATCAGGCAAGAGGTCAGGGCAGGTGGAGTTCAGGTGGAGTAACAGAGGAAAGGCATAAGTTGGAAAAAGAAGATTCTCCAGAATTATTATTTGATGGGACATACATGTATTTACTATTCCAGGTAAATCAGAAAATCAGGATAGTCCTTTTAAATTGCATTTGTAGCAAGTGTTCACAACTTTGTTTCAGAACTAGGAAGCAGCAGTAAACAATTTCTATTCCTCCCACTTGTATTGGATCCAAACCAAGTTGTGACTAAACCTGTGAAAATCAGTTTTTTTCCCAATAAAATGAATCAATGAACTATGTTTTTTTTCCAGGCATCACAAATGATTGTTACATATGATGAACATGAAATTAACAATACCTTCAAGTTTGGTGTTATATATCAAAAGTTTAGGCAAGTAAGTGCAAGGTCACCTTTATAATGTACAGTATATGTGTCTATGAATATTCTGCACTTGAATATTGTCAGTCACTACACATTATACAGGTTAGTTAGTAATTGTACTAATTGCTAATTTAATTTTAAGGCTCTGTGCACATGGACATATTAAGCCTCCATGTAGTAGTTATACTATCTGGAAGACCAGTAAGGTCTTCATCATAGCATTTTCTTGGAAAAGACCTTCCTGTTCCCTGAGCGCAAAGTTCAATTTCATCCCTTGGACAAAATATAGTGGACCTTATGTATGAAAACTGTCTAGCAGTACGACTGTCTTTGTTGCCCACTGCGACCAATCAGAGCTCAGCTGTTATTTCTTCGGCCATGTTCACACGGCTTAAAATGGGCCGTATTTCGGTCCGTAATTACGCGCCAAAGTGCGCAAATTACAGGCTGAAAACGGCCCATTCATTACGGTAATTCACAGTTTTCATAGAGAGCTATGGATTACGTCTCCTCTCCCCGCCCGGCGAAGCGATAATTGACATGTGAATTACTAGCCGCAAATACGCGCCGCTAGCAATTCAAGTCTATAGGCCGGCGAAGTGCCGGCCCCCTGCTCAGTCCCCCGCTCCGGCCCCGCCCCCGGTCACACGGTGTATTTGCAGGGCGTAATTACGCCCCGCAATTACGCCGTGTGAACATAGCCTTATAGTATTCTAAAAAAAATAAAAGCTGAGCTCCAATTGGTTGCTATGGGCAACAAAGAAAGCCATACTGCTACACAGTTTTCATACAAAAATGCCTACACAGGGAAGTAATGCTATCTGGTGCACAAAGGCTAATGCTTATTGTGATTATTTATTTCTTTACTGCATTTTTAAGCCATTTGCATACAGGACAGTTTCCCCCTTTTTTTCTTAAGATTTTTAAAATTTTTAATTTTCTATAGAGATTTGCAGTAATTGGTCTACAGGCCAGTTCTTAATTTCTGAATTAAGGCAGTCTAAGGTGGCAGAATGTATGAACGTTTGCTGCAGGGTTCATAGCTTTACAGGCGCAGTTAGTAGAATGTCGGCGGGAATTTATGAACCTGTTCTTCTGCAGGTCATACATACAGGCGCAGTCTAGTGCCAATACGAAAAGTCTGGTTCAGGCACCACCTTTACCCTGGCCCGGCTGTTCTTCTGCAGGTCATACATACAGGGCAGTTTAGAGCCAATACCACAAGTCTGGCTCAGGCACCACCTTTAACCTGGTCTGGCTGTTCTTCTGCAGGTCACACATACAGGCGCAGTCTAGAGCCAATACGACATGTCTGGTTCAGGCACCACCTTTAATCTGGTCTGGCTGTGATAACTGTTCTGTGCCCAGATTTGGCGTCAAAGAATTATAAATGTGTCTATCTCTAAGAATGTGGTGTGACGCCCCCAGAATGCCCCTAATCTTTGGTGCACTAAAAAGTGTCTTTGGCACATTACAAAGGCACTTATGGCGCCAAAGTTTGGCGTTCACCTTTTCATACTTTAATTTTTGGCTCAAAGTACACCAGAATACAGGCAAAGCCGAATTTATACATGTCAACCCATAAGTTTTGGGTTTCCATTTGTGATTAAAGATAATTGGTTCAACAAGTGAAATCTTGTCTATAACACAATTGTGCAACTCTTTGGCATATAGCAAATATGTTGCACAATCTATCCCCAATTAGATCCACACTGGCTTGACCGAACTTGTAAAAAATTCAGGTTCGGTATGTGTCAAATCAGATTTTTTTTTACATTGTCACTATCCCTAACCTAAAGTTGAAGTTAGGGCTTTTAGGCCTTTGTAGGGTAAACTTGGCTTTCTGTCACAACATGTTAATGGCAGATTGTAACTACCCAGATATTGTTATAGTTCTTCAATTGCAAAAGGAAGAACATTTCTCAACCTGTTGTGATTATCCTTCAACCTGTTGAAGGATGATTTTGTGGAAGATCCTTTTTAACGCGATGCTTTGTTTAATCTGGAAATGTCTAACAAAGCAGAAATTGTGTTTTTAAATACAATTACTTATTGAAGGCTACACTTAAGGACATAGACCAGGAGCAGATATTGTCTAATAATGATCTAGGCTAAATGGGAGGGCTTCAAAGCTACTTTAGGGAGTTATGTTGCAAAATGTATTCCTATAGGTAAAAAGTTTACGTAATTTAAAGTAAATCCAACATGGCTTCTACCTTCTGTTAAAAGGGAAATAACAAAAAAGAAAAGGAAATTTAAAATTAAACTTCAGAGGAGTCAGCTTTAGCTTTTGAAACTTAAAGAGAACCTGTTATGCCTCCCTTTCTGAGAACAGCACAAGCTAGTGACAGACATGCTGTTTCCAGCGCTGTGTCCCTTATTCTGTAAGATGATGTAGTTTCAGAGCATTTAATGCTCAAATCTGGTATTTTTTAGCCAGAAAAGGGTAATGAAAAGACTCTGTTTAATTCATGACCCGTCCACCTGAGGCTAGCCTTTCCCACCTCACAACTGATTAACCTACTAGGGTATATTCACATGGCGTATTGGGGCGTGTACGTGGCAAATTACGCAGTGTGAACATACCCTTACTCTAAATAGGTAGAAACATGTGAATAACTGTCATATGGGCGGGGCTAGCCTTGGGTAGGCGGGGCTAACACCTGCTCATGAATAAGCTGGACCCTTTTCTGGCTCAAAACTACAGATTTGAGCATTAAATACTCTAAAACTACAGCACCTTACAGAATAAGGGACACAGCGAAGGAAATATCATGTCTGTAACTAGCTTGTGCCGTCCTCAGAAAGGGTGGCGTAAACTAATGAAGTTTCTTTTTTAAGAAGAACTTAATAAAAATTTGTATCAGGACTAGGTTGAGCAAACTTAAAAAAGTTCTAGTTCGATTGAACCCGAACTTTTGTTTTCCCCGTTTGAAGTTCTATAAAATTTTTAAAACCCCTTTAAAGCCCAGGCAGAAGATTTCTAGTTAATTTTTTACTATACGGGTAGGAAAAGCTAAATTTTACCATCCATAACATAAACAATACGTGGAACAACTTAGTGAAGAAAAATTTTGGGCTCTAAGAGTGACAGAAAAAAATTGAGGGCAAAAATTTCTTTTTTCCTTTCAAGGCTAACTGAAAAGATAGGAAAACTTGCAAGCAGGGGGTAGTTAAGGAGGTGCGTAGTAGCAGCTGCTAGGGGGCCCGCATCCTGAGGGGGCCCAAAACACCTTTGACAAAAAGGGGAATTTGGAGATTGTGTTTATACAATTACTGAACCCCCAAAACTGCAAAAACAAAAATTTTGGGGCACTGTTTAAAGTTTACAAAACCCAGCACTCTGTATAAGTTTATCCATGGATATGAGATTTAAGGTTTTATGGACCAAAAAACAGCTTTTGGGGGGAAAGAACAGCCAGAAATCCAAACTCCCAATTTAAATTGATGTCTATGGAAAAAAAATGCTTCTAAGAGAAGTCGTACAGTACAGAAAAGGGGCTAAAAAATGGCGTTCACAAGGCAAATATATAAATAACATGTCATGGGGTTTTAGCAGCCAAGGGAAACTCACCATCGCGATGATTTTTTGACATTTTCTCTGTCCCTTGCCTGTTGATGGCCGCCAAAAGTGCAGAAAGGTTTTGGGAGGGCCGCCAAAAGTGCAAAAAGCCACAAAAAAAACAAACTAAAAAATGGCGTGTCAAACTAAAACTTTACTCAATGAAAAAAAAATTTTCGGTTCTTGAGTTCAAAAAAATTCAGAAGTTCTACTAGAACTTAATTTTTCTGAACATTCATAAACATATCGGGCCCCTTAAATTTAAAAAAGAAGGGGGGACGGTCCTGGATTGAAAAAGTTTTTTCTTTTAGCTCGTTGAACAAAAAAGGGGAAGGGGTTGGCGGTTTTAAAGTGCTGATGAGGCAGGGCCACTTGTGTAGATGTAGAAATTGTACAAACCAATTTAAAATAAATAAAATAAAAATAAAATAAATGTGAACAGGGCTCCAGAACCAAACAGGTTACACTCAAGAGTTTGTAAAGAACTCACCCTATTTTTTTTTTTGGGCCCCTTATTAAAAAATTTGAGTTTCTCTGATGATTTTTATAGGCGGGGGATGGAAATCCAAAAAGACCCAATTACACAATATTATTTTAAACCTATAGACTTTTTTTTTACCCAAGGCATGGTGGGGACAATGCCAAATGCTTTTACAAAGATCATTTTTTTTTCGATATTGAAACTTAACCAAACTACCCGTCCTCTGGGGGCAAGTCTGCAGCAAAAGAACAGATGTTCTGATAACTCAATGAAAAGAATCCTTAGTATCACCATCTACTGGTCACCTTATTATGCCATAAATGTGTGGTACCTATGTAAACCACATCCCTGTCACACTCATGGTTCATAAGATCATAAGCTGTCAGATCTGTTTTGTATATGTTATTTTTACTAACTGACATTGTTATTTATTGCTTGCACTTTTTTTTTTTTGATTTATTTTTACTAAATAAGGCTATGTTAAACAGGTTTAAATTGGACTTTTTTTCGCCCCTTTTTTTCCCAGGGTATGCACTAAATAGGGGGCGAAATACGTCCCAAAAATTTCGGTATCCACAGTTCTCATGAAACTAGGATTCGCCTCCTCTCCCCCCTGTAATACAACCGCAGGAGAAGTGAATTAAATTATTCATGGTGTTTACACGCCGCGAGTAATGCAAGTCTATGGGGCTCCCGAAAAAAAGTCGAAATTTGGGGGGGGCGTTTTTTCCCCTGCTTTATGCCGGTAAACCTAGCCTAAAGTGGGGCAATTAGACTGGTCTGGTGTTCCCTGCAGTGGGGACATTACGAAAATGTTTTTTCCTACCCCCCTTTTCCTGGGGTGTTTGAGTTTGAACAATACTTTTTCAATCTAACACTCATAAGTTTAAAGTTGCAATCATAAGATATTAAACAGGATGATGTGTCCTTCAACACAATTATTTGCAGCTATTAAACCAGCAGCTAAACGTGTCACCTAATCTGCAAAGATTGATGGTAGGATGGGTTTGTAACTACTTTACACATGACATATGGTATATTAGTAAATTTCCTCCACTTCAGGCTAAGTCCCCCAGCATCTGCGAGCTAAGGCAAACAAAAAATATTAATGTATTACTGAGCAATACAAATATAGCTGGTGAGCTCTGATCTGTGCTTACCTGCATCCTGTTCTGCAGGTTTCAGTATAGCAGTAAGGCTATAAACATGTAGGTTCATCCAGAGCCAACTAAACTGCATTATAGGCCCTGAGTAAAGCAGTGCATACACAGCCACTCACACTAATACAAATGAATATTATCAATAAAATGAACTTATAGATAATATAGTTGAGGGACTAGTACAGCTGAATTAACTAAGATGTTGACTTTGCTCATTTTCTCTTTGTCCTCTGCACTCCTTTTCTTTGCTTCACCCTTATGTATGAAAACTATCTAGCAAAAAGGGCTGTCTTTTTTTTTTACAATAAATCAGACTCGCTTTCATTTAAATAGGTCTGGAAAAAATAAAAGCTGAGCTCTAAATTGATTGTTTGGGAAAACAAAGAAAGTTTTACTACAAGCAGTTTTCATAAAAGGGCCCCTTTATTTTTCATTTCTGCTAAAAGGGTTTTATTTACAAATTTTATGAACAAAAATAGGAAACTTAGCAAACTTGTAATCTAGATAGTGTAAATTTTTATAGACAATCTTAAAATGTGTCACATTTATTATAGTGGAAAAAACCCGCCTTTTAAAATTTGTAGCAACTTTACACCCTTTTTCCTGGATCTAAAGAGAAGGGGAAACACTGAGATCCATTGCCAATTTGGGAAGCGAGTTTCTCCCCACTGACAATCATTTCAGGTTGAGCTGGGGGGGTGGCACAGGGGGGCAGGAACATGGGAGATTTTTAGCTGGGTAACAGTTAAAAAAGGGTAAGGGGAAGAGTGTCAGGAGGTGCCTGATTGGGTCCCCCCAACAAATTTGCAAGTTTGGCAGATGAGGGGGTTCGGCTCAAAAATAGCATTGCGGCACAAACCTACCCCTGTCTGCTCCAGTAAGAGGGGAATGGGAGTGCAGGTCAGACTAGCAGGTGCAATTTGGGGTTTCCATTATTAGGGAAACAGACGGGCAATCGCCCAAAGACCGGATGTTGAACATTTTTTTTTTTACCGGGGGCCCGGGGTTCACAATCGGGGAAGGGTTAAAATTTTGCGGGGTGGGGCGGGTGAAAATCCGCTGCCCGGGCACTTTGGGTCCCCCCAAACAAAGGGAGGTAGGGGGAGCGCCCTTTAAAAAATGATTTCAGGGTTTTAGGCCAAAAGTTCAGGGTAAGGACCCCCAAAGGTAATTTTCGAAATTTTACCTTTTCCCCCGGGCCACCCCAAGAGGCAGCGGGAGATCGAGAGGTAAAAGTGGCTCAAAATTGGGCAGGAAAAGGGATTTGGGTTTTTGGGGAAAAAGGGGCGATTTCTGTTTTTTGGCTACAACTCTATGCTGGGGTGGGTGCAGCAAAAAGGGGGGGGTGCGCTGTTTTGGGGGGGACAAAAGGCCAGGAAGTTGGGAGGAATTTTAAAATGGGGACTGGGGGGGGGGTAACCACTTTTAGCATGCAAGATATGAAGAAAAGGAGCGGGGAATTAAAAAAAACAGGGGGTGGAGTGGGGGAGGGGGGTCAATAAAAAAAAGACAGGAGAAAGGAAAAAAAAACGAAAAATCTCTAAATTGCATGCTGCCCAAATCCCAGGAGTCTGACCAAAAAAATAAAGAACAAAATTTAAATAGCTGAAAAAAAAATATGAATGGGGGAAAACTGAGAAATGCGGGACGAACTACGACTGGGGGTTAATTTTCGGGTTACAGTCTTTTAAAAAGGATCGAAAGCTGGAAGGGGGGGGGTATGCTCTAGAAAAACCCTTCTGAGGCCAACACTGCGGGAAATATGGGTACAGGTAATGAACAGGTGAATCATTATGGGAAATTTTACAGGGGGGTAATAACAATAAAAAAATTTAATAGGAGTCTGCTATTGGCCCCCAAATATAACAAAACCCAGAAAGATTACTTCTCGGGGCAAATGATCAGGGGGGCTAATCAGTGGGGTTATTTTTAGGGGCGACTTTAACTATCCAGACATAAATTTGGGGGAGTCTAAAACCCTGTATCTCTCAAAAGGAAACAGTTTTTTGTAAAACAAATTGATTTCCCTTTCCCCAAAGGGGAAAGAATCGACAAAGGGGGAAAGGGCCCCCTTCTAATTTAATATTGACTAATAAACCTGACAGAGTAACAAAGGGTTTCAGGTTGGGGGGCACCTGGGGAATAGTGACCATAATTAAAAAATTTCCGTTTAACCCCTTCGATTTTTTTTGTCGGGGAGCCACCAAAAACACTGAATTTTGGAAGGCTAATTTTATTTGCTTAGGGGGGCCCCTAAACCGTATTGACTGGGACAAGGGTTTTTTAATTTTTGGGCGAACAAATAATAAATGGGAAATTTTTAAAACATTCTGGGATCCCACTGTGAGAGGTACATCCCTTATGGTAAAAAAAAATTAAAAAACAGAAAAACCCAATGGGATAAACGAGATGTAAAGGGGGAAAAAAAACAAAAAAAGCGTTTCCCCTACAAAAACAGGGGGGGGAAAGAGGCACAAAAAGCTATAGGGAAAAAAAATAAAGTGTGAAAATAAAGAAAAAAGGAAGAAAAACGGGGAAGGGGAAAGACATATTCTATAGAAAGAAAAACTAACCCAAAATTTTTTTTAACTATATAAATAGAAAAAAGATTAAAACAAAAAATTTTTCGCCCTTTGAAAAATACTGAGGGAGAGACAGTAAGGACATAGAAAAAAGCAAACCATAAACACTTTTTTCTCCACTGTATTTTCCGAGAAGGATGAGCTTCCGTTGAACAGAGGATGAGGGAAACTCCAAAATTTAAAAATTTCTTGTCAACCCAAAAAAGTGCGCTCCACCTTGGAAGATTAAAATGACAAATTTCCCCCGGTCCCGATGGCAACACCCAGTGTCCTAAGGGAGTTAAGTGATTCATAGATAGGGGCCCCCATTCTTAAATATTTATGGACGTTAATAACGGGGGGTCCCAAGGGTTGGGACATAGCAAATGTGGGGGCCAAAATTCAAAAAGGGGGGCAAAAAATGATCCAGAAAATATAGGCCCGTAAGCTTAACCCTTTTGTAGGTAAAAATGTTGAGGTTTTCTCGAGAGCTATCCTAAATATCTCACGAAAAAAATTTATAACCCCATTCCACATGGGTTTTATGGGAAAGGACGGTCCTGCAACAATCCCCATCACTTCTATGAGGAAGTCATGCAACTGTTGGGGGAGGCACTAGTGTATAAAATTTTTTTTAAAGCATTTAATACTCCACATAAAGGTTATAAATAAATTTAGAATGCTTGGACTGGGGGAAAAAAGTGTGCAATGGGGAGGCAAAATGGGGCATGTAAAAAAAAAGGGGATAATTTAAAGGACATACCAGACGGGATCGCTTTTATTAGTGGGGACCACAAAAGGATATTGGGCCCTATCCCTTTAACATTTTATTAATGACTTTCACAGGGGTTACACAGTAAATTTGATCTTTGCAGGGGGAATAAGCTCTTAAAGTATTAACACAATGGGGATAATGTGTTATTACAAGGGATTGGATAAAGTTGGGGCCTAGACAAGAAAGGCAGATGGGTTTAATCAGATAAATCAAGGTTATCCCAGGGGGGAAAAAAACCTTACTGTTTTTATGTTAAAGGAAAAACACTGGGTAAAATGACATGGAGAAGGACTTTGGGAAACCGGGACATTTAAAATTGATTGTAGATCCAGTGCCCAGCAAGGGCCCGGGGAAAAAAGGAACATGGGGGTCATTAAAAAAAGGGGATAGAGGCACATGATGAAACATTTTTTCCCCTTAAAAATCACTGTTTGACCACACATGGAAATTGTGTAATTTTGGGGCCCAGGCACAGAAAGGTTGTAGAGCTTGAAAAGGGACAAAGGCGGGAACAAAAATAATAAAAGGGCTGGTGGATACAATACCCAGAAAGATTGGGAAGATTAGGGGTTTTTTAGTTTGAAAAAAACCCTTTTGGGGGACATAATAAATTTTTAAAAAATTTAAGGCCAAATTTTGAGTCTCGCTAAAGATTTTTTTTATACCCAGGGGTTTACTAGAACAAGGGGGGATCCCTACGCCTTTGGGGAAAGAAAGTTTCTACATAAACATAGAAAGGGTTCTTTAGTAAAGCAGTGAACTGTGGAAATCTCTGCCCGAGGGGCTTTTATGGGGAATTCAATAAAAGTTAAAAAAAATTTAAGCATTTTTGGAGCTAATAATATAACAAGTTATAGTGTCTAGGGTTGGAGAGGGGTCATTGATCCCCGGGGGTTTTCTGATTTCCCGATTGGGGTCGGGAAGAATTTTTTTCCCCAAAATGAGGACAATTGGTTTTTAACCTCATTGGGGGTTTTTGCCTTCCTCGGATCAACCCTTTGCCAAAAAAGGCTGAACTGGGGTGGACCTTTTCTTTTTTCCAGCCTTTCAAACTAGAAACCCCTTCCCCGAACCACACCCCTTTACCAAGGCCACACCCCTTTTACCAGGGCGATAATGTGTCTAGTAATGGGCTAAAACACAAAAATAAGTGGGTAAAAATAGGTACAACATTATTTTTGGTGCAAATTGTAACAAAATTCTGGCACAACTGCCATGATAAATGTGGCACAATAAGTCTTGCTGTTTTTTCCTCACATCCTCCAACCCTTCACCACACATATAGAATTCTTGAAGACCAACCGCAGAGACTTTGATTCCTATAACGGAAATGCACACTGTCCACAATTGATGCCTCCTGCCAATCCTTTGGAATGTCCTGCTTCCATAACATTGCAAGCATTAAAAACTTTCTCTTGTAAATGCAGACATGTCTACTCTCTACTACATGCAGAAAGAATTCCCAGCGCTTCCTTGCTTTCTTTATTACTGCTTCATATTTATGCCATAACTTTTAATTTCTCCAGTGTAATGTTTTGTGTTTATGTGGAAAAGAAGTAACACATTTTTGAACACGCCTGATGCGCACAAGAAATGGGACTTTAATGTGGACCTCTCTATCTCTGGTTTATCTCAAACCATTAGTCCACAGACACCAACTTCTGCAGTTACATCTACTCTCTCATCTCCAACAGCAACTGTCTGTATTCTCTTTCATTCTTGGGTTTTTGTCCTTCCTCCTCATTCCTTTCACCCTTCTGCACCACCTATTGTCCAGAGAGTGATTTGTGGGTTCCCATTGTACAACCACTCTCAGCACTTTTTTAAAAAGGTTATAGTGCCAAGCATGGTGGAACGCCTTCAATGGCCGAAATGATGCAACATAATTTACAACAGAAATTAGCAAAAATAATTAAAAAAATTTGTAATAATAAATTAATAAACTAATAATAAATAAATAAATTAACAATAATGAATTAAATAAATTAATAATAATAAAATTAATTCTAATTGCATTTTTAATAATAAATAATAAAAATCTATGTCCACTCTTAGATTTCAATGTATAGAACCTGGGCAGTCAAAGATGTACCACATTATTGAGAGGTGCTCTTTTTAATAAATTTGACACATTTTACTCCAGTACTACTTAAATGTAAGACCATAATTTACAGTATAAAAATGTTGGGCTCAATGAATTCTCTCTTTTTTGTATTTATACAGTTAGCTATTATAGTCATGTACATTTACCAAAGACAACCTATACTTTAGAGACTTCAGTACAATACATTTTAGGTTTTACACCCTTGAATAAATTTCAATAGATGTTGCAACAGGAAATAAAAAAAATAGATTATACTGAAAGGTGCAAAAAGATTAGCCAAAAACAAGTTTTATTTAAAAGAAAGCCGTGACATGGAGACACTTTCTGGTACTGGAACTATAATTTCTCATAATGTTGACAATTAATATGAAGGGATGGACTGGCCATTCTGAGATACAACAATGTTCTATGACCTGAAAGCCTTTAGCTAGATGCATTAAAGTTAAAGAGGAAGGTCTAAAATAAATTTTGATAAATTAGATAAATGTAGCTCAAAGTCACATTTTCCTGGCTCAGGTTTCTACTATGGTTATTTATGGACCAATAAACATTATCGTCTAAGAACCCAGACCACTTTCCGTCTGCCCCTATAGTGGCGGGGTTACTTTTAAACACCAATGTTTATCCAACGAAAGAATTTCATCTAGATTTTAAGAGGCCTTGAGGTAGTAAAATGAGTCACTGTCCGAGGTGCTGAAACATCATTTTAGTAACCTAAGCACCATTTGGTAGCTTCTGATTTAGACATCTTCTGTAATAATGTTATCTTTTTTGAAGGAGTCAGAGAATGCTGGGAGTTTTGCAACAGCTAGAAGGCCGCGGATTGGGCAAAGTTATTCAATATTAATACAGTAATTGTTTTTTCCATAAAATATCTGGCTTTTGGTTGAAATTTTAGAATGGACATAACATTTCTTGAATTTTTTTTTCAGTGCACTAAATGGGACCATCTTTTAACTTTAGAATGCACATGTCCACCTGTTCAGTGATTCAGTACTTTATGCACAACTTGACAGTCTCTAACAAGGAGCTTAATGGCAGAATTCCCAGCAGGTGTTTGATCCCTGGATTGCTCAATAAATTTGGGAGATCAATTTCCACTGGGATTTAAACAGTCCTCCTCATCATGCTGTTTACATTTTGACATTATGAGACCAAGACAACACCTTACAATTGATCAACAGTACCTCACCATTGTGAAGCTTTATGCAGGATACTCTCAGATATAAAGAGGCAGGTGCCTGTTAATAAATTTAGCATTGATCAATCCAACAATTTCCTTTACTAAGACTAATATAATTAATTTCTGGTAAATGTGGGTCAATACTTTTTAAAATTGTTTAAAGAATATGGACACCTTTTAGATTTTAATGTTTATTTGCATCCTAAATGCAAAGTTAAGCACCCTTGTAACTTGTCTTTGTCATCTTGCTGCTGTGAGTTTGTCTAAGTCCTTCACCTGGTTACTAGTGCTGCTGAATCTTAAACCCATAAAAGTATGGCTCCTTCTTCAAATGGGCTTTGTGCCCTTTTTTCACCCTTGTCTTAGTGTTAGACAAAGCAGCAAGGCAAGAGAGGAGGTTGTAAGTGTAGCGCTTTCAGGGAGTTCATAAAGGATTTAAGTATGGAGGAAAACACTCACAAGGCAGTTTATGGGGGAGAATTACTACAAACTCTATTAGGAGTGATCTGTCCATATGAGATTAGCCAAAATAAGGAGCAGGCTGGAAACTGAAAATTTATGTCTGAAAATAAATGAAGGAATAAATATTGCAGATTGAAACTTAGGGCAGCATGTATGAAATTTATCGTTTTAACACCAAATTTCATGCGCATAATAATGGCATAGAATGTGCCTGATTTATGAACCCGCTCTACAGCTGGGTCATAAATCAGGCGCATTCTAGCATTAGGATGACATTCCTGGCTAAGGTATACCACTATGAAAGTGTTACACCTGTTCCAGCAGTAATGCGCCTAGAATTGCCGTACTGAAGCTATAAATATGTAGCTTCGTACAGTTCTATTTAGCAATGACCAAACCTCCAAAATTTTCATTATACTTTAATCAAATGACAATATAAAAATTTTGACAGCAGTCTGTAAAAGATAGAAAAGTGCAGATACTTATCAAAAAGCGATGCGATCCATTTCTTTGCAAAGCATAGCGATGAGGATAAGTTGGAGGACGCGAGCCACCCGCACACTTGTGCGACGTTTCGAAGACTGGCTTCTTTCTCAAGCACGTGTACGTGAGAGGTGGAAACTCATGGTAACCAAACTTGTGCAGACAAAATTTAATTAAATTACCAAGAATTATTGTGTTTTAAAGCTTCGTACAGTTCTACACCTCCAGCATGACCCCTAAAATCTGCAGGATTTTTATCATATTTAGTATGACTAATAGGATGTATATAACCCATTGCAAGTGCCTCATTTAATCACCAAGGGATAAAGGTACAATTGTGGATTTACACAGGAAGTGTTGTAGTTGTAGTGATTCCCCAATTTAAAGTGACTTGGGAATAAGGCTGTGGCATTGTGCCTTACCTTAATTTAACCTTTAAACTGGTCTGGAGGGACCCATTGTTCATTAGCTGGTATATAGAAGCAAGGTGCAATAACAGTGCTTTGTTTTGGTGGTTTACCTGCAAAAAACAAGCCAACCTCCACCTGGTCTAAAATGGGTAAAGTCCTTAAATCTAACCCACTTTTACAAATATTTTAGTAACTTTCCATACATTTTCAGGTTTATGTGATTGACTTTTTAGCATTCTGCATTGTTACAAAGTGATCTATGGAAAGCTGCTATTCACCAGGTTCTAAGGAAGAGATAATTCCTTTTGCTGAAGCATTATACTATGAAGCCATGTGCGTAATGAAAATGTTGTAATTAGAGTTCAGAACATGAAAAACAGAAAGGAATGAATCCACTAATTTGTCACAGAAAATTCTGGCAGGCATCGTAATTAGCTTTCGATATTTTGTACCTCTCTGACGTGCCAGCGCTATATAGCTCCAAATTGTTATGGAGTTGGAATAATGTAATATGGAAGGAGGGAGCTGCAGGAGGGATCAGAATACAAATGATCAAATAGCCACTTAATCTCACCATGTTCTGCCATTCCATTTCATTTGCCTCTCAAAGAAAAAAGGCAACAAAAAAAAAAAAAAAAAAATTCCCCACCCCCACATTATTCAATTTAGTTTAAATACACTGTTTTTTTTTTTTTACTACCATGTAATATTATCCATTTTATTCACATGTAACTGTGCTTTTTTGGATAGATACTTGTTACTTATCTATTTTCACATTATTACATTTGTACTTCACTGAACTGACATTAATTCATCTTCATTGAATGCTCACTTTTGTTGCTTATTTACACTTACCTGATCTTGTAGCACATTGTTTAATAAAGAGTTTATAGAGAGCTGAAACACTACATCCAATGGGAAAATAGTCCACGATTTTTACTTTACTCTTGTGTTGTGCTGCGGATTGGTGCTGTGGATGGACTACAATACCCAGAAAGATTAGCAAGATTATAGTTATTCAGTTTAGAGAAAAGACAGCTTTGGGGGGACATAATAAATAATAAATATGTTTAAATATATTAACGGTCAATATAGAAATCTCTCCCAAGATCTATCTATATCCAGGACTGTATCAAGAACAAGGGGCATTGTATATGTGTAGAGGAAAGAAAGTTTATGCATAAACACAGCAAGACTGGGGAACTCTCTGCCAGAGGAAATCGTCATGGTGAATTCACTAACAGAGTTCAAAAAGGGTCTGGAGGCATTTCTAGAGTGTAATAATATAACAAGCTATAGTGAATAGGATTCTGGAGAAAGGTCGCTGATCCAGGGATTTATTCTGATTGCAAGATTGGAGTCGGGAAGGAATTTTTTCCCTAAAATGAGGGCAATCGGGTTCTACCTCATGGGGGTTTTTGCCTTCCCCTGGATTAACAGTATAGAACAATAGACTGAACTGGATGGACGGGTGTATTTTTTTTGCCTAACAAGCTATGTAAATATATATTTATCGAGGCACAGGAAAATGCAACAAACAAAACAAACCCTTCGGCCATCTAGCTACTACCTATACAGAAATATAGACCCTGTCTAACAGTGCTCTTCACCTCTCATCCAGACCCACAAAATGCTTTCTAATTTTACCAAGTCTAAAACCTGGACCTGGAATGTAGGAATGGCCACCCACCCAACTTCAGCCATTCCGGGAGAAGCCAGTCTATAATGGCTGGGCATCAGCCATACTAGGTACAGGCATTAGCAATTTAGTGTTGCTGACTGACAACAACTGGCTTTCCACACTGAGACCAGGCCTTCGGTGACACGTCCTTTGCAGGTGACCTGCTGTACACCCCCTAGTAGCAGAACAATACGACCACCTAAGGACGCTCTATCACAATATAAATGTGTGTGTGTATGTATGTACATATATATATAATATATATAAAATATATATATATTATATATATATATTTTAAAATATACACCACCACATATATATATATATATATACACACTACCATGCAAAAGTTTGGGGTCACTTAAAAATTCTCAGATTTTTGAAAGAAAGTTTTTTTTTTATGAAGCTAACATTAAATGAATCATAAATACACGCTATACATTGTTAATGTGGTAAATGACTATCCTAGCTGCAAATGTCTGATTGTTAATGCAATATCTACATAGGTGTTGTAAGCAACTAGCAGGAAAGATAGTGGATGGAAGGTATGTCCCTAGGATTATGCTGCAAACAGTAGGGAAGTTCCAGGGATGTCAGAGAGGCCGGTCCATTGGGACAGCCCAGTCTTTCCACAACAGCAGAATGGCAGCAAGAGAACTGCCTAGTGGGGCCACCAAGGAACCGGACCTTGGTGGGGAAAAGTCAGCAGTATAGATAAGTAACCATAAGTTACTTATGTTTGTGTAGTTTAGTATAGCTGCTGTGCAGCTTTATTGGGCTGCTTTTTCTGAACGGCTGTAGCGTGGGTGGGAGGCCGTTCACCCCTCCGGTCCAGGCTTTACCGGTATCCCTAGGCCTTTAAAGCCTGTGCAGGAAGAGACCAGGTGAGAGAGTCAACCTGGGACTGATTGGTATCAGGAGTCATTTCTCCAGACGGTGCTGAGCAGGAAGGAGCCTGCTACAGACCACTGAACTAGACCGAGGAGGTCTGCTTTCCAGAGACTTTACCTGCCACACGGTGGAGTATAACATGTGTGCCTTTTTTGATGCTGGAAATATCTATTATGTTTTGTGCTGCATGTTTAACGGCTGACGTAAGCCTATGACATAAGACTGCCTGTTTGTTTTGCTGTTTTGTTTTGCTTCACAAATAAAACCCTATATTTTTGGTTGCAACCTTCCCGTTTGTGCCTACCTCTGTGACCGCTAGTCCCCACATATGGTGGAGGTTGCTATGGGCACTGGTTGCTAAGGGTAACAGCAGCACACGTTTTGGACTTTATATATGTTTTTTTGTGAACTGTATGTCCTGGGTGAAGGCTGCTACATTCCTGCCTAACCAGTCCCCAGCAATGGAGGAACTATGCAAGCACCTGGTGCAGGCCAATGCCAACCAGCAAGAAACGAACCGTCTGTTGCTGGAGCAGATCGCAGCACTCAGAGTCAATGTTTCTACCCAGAGGACGGAGGATGTTTCAGGGGTCGTGCACAGTAAAAAGGCAGTGCAGCGCGCCCTGCAGAAGATGACCCCTGATGATGACGTAGAGGCGTATCTGGCAGTGTTTGAGAGGCTGGCGGAAAGAGAGAAACTCCCGGGTGCCGTGTGGACGGAAGTTCTGGCGCCCTATTTGATCGGAGAGCCGCAGAAGGCCTACTTTGACCTCACTACAGAGCAAGCCAAGGACTATGACCTCCTTAAGGCAGAGATTATGGCCAGGCTGGGAGTCACCCTAGCGGTGCGGGCTCGCAGAGTCCATGATTGGCGGTTTGAGAAGCATAAGCCGCCCCGCTCCCAGCTGTTTGACCTTCTACACCTTGTGCGCAAGTGGCTGCAACCTGAGGTGCTGAGTCCATCCGCCATCATAGACCGGATCGTCATGGACCGTTACGCAAGTGGACTACCACGAGAGCTGCATCGTTGGGTTGCCCAGGGAGACCCCAAGACGCTGGACCAGCTGATTGCCCTCGTGGAGCGGTACACCACTGCAGAGTCCTATCTGGGGCCAAGCGTCAAAGCTTTCTCCACCGACGACCAGGGGAACCGTGACCGGAGACAGAGTCGGGGTGGTCCACCCAGAAGAGAGAGGTTGGTGGGCCCAGAGAAGGTACTTTCACCCCTTAAAATCCCTCTGGGTGGCCGAGTAGAAGTGCGCTGTTGGAAGTGCCAACAATTGGGGCATATTGCAGCACACTGTCCCCAGCAAGAGGAGCCTATGGAGTGTGGTACCACCCGTCGCCTCTCCATGTTTGCTCACCCTGCCTGTAGTGCTTTACCTCTGCCAGACCCAGGCCCTCAGGAATGCCGTGTCCAGGTGAATGGGGTCAGTGTGGTGGCCCTGTTGGACTCTGGCAGCCTGGTTACCCTCTTGCGAGCTGCCATTCCGCATGACCTGGTTATCCCGGAAAAACGGGTGGGGGTGGTCTGCATTCATGGGGACACGAAACACTACCCACTGGCGACAGTGACTATTGAGACTGTTTGCGGGACTCTGAGCCATGAGGTGGGCATCATAACCGACTTACTACATCCCCTAATCCTGGGATGGGACTTCCTCCGGGTTCGGGGAACTGTGGTCACAACCCCAAGGGGACGCTGTGAGGGCCGTGAGTCCCCAACCCCTCAGTCCAGTTCCCCTAGCGGAGGATGTACAATATGATGCGGTAGGGGTGACCACTGATATTACTCATAACTTCCCGTTAGCGGTATTGGCAGGAGGCGAGGAAGAGTTGTCCGCCTCTGAGCAAAATATACCGGACCTGGAGGTGTCACGTGAGAACTTTGGCACGGCTCAGTTGCGAGACCTCACCCTAAAGAATGCATGGGACCAGGTAACGGTACTAAATGAGGTGCCGCAAGAGCCAGACGCCGAGAAAAGATTTCCGCATTTTGCTGTACAGAATGATTTGCTGTATCGGGTTGTAGAGATACGAGGGGAAATTGTGGAACAACTGTTGGTGCCTGTACCTTATAGGAGGATGGTACTGGATATGGCTCACAGTCATGTGCTAGGGGGGCACTTGGGAGCGGAGAAAACACAAGAGCGGGTATTTAAACGGTTTTACTGGCCCGGGTGTCATCAAAAATTACCAATTTCTGTAAGTCCTGCCCACGTGCCAGCTAACCGCTCCTATGTCCCATTTCAGGAGCCCGTTAGTACCCCACCCCATTATCGAGGTGCCATTCGAACGAATCGCTATGGATCTCGTAGGGCCATTAGTCAAGTCTGCTCGGGGTCACCAGTACATTCTAGTCATACTAGATTATGCTACCAGGTATCCAGAGGCCATTCCCCTAAGAAACATGTCCTTGAAGGGTATTGCCCGAGAGTTAATGCAGGTCTTCTCTAGAACGGGTTTGCCAAAGGAAATCCTAAAAGACCAGGGGACACCCTTCATGTCTAGGGTAATGAAGGACCTGTGTAGACTACTGCACATTAAGCAACTGAGGACCTCGGTCTATCATCCTCAAACTGACGGGTTAGTCGAAAGATTTAATAAAACCCTGAAGGGGATGCTGAGAAAGGTGGTAGAAAAGGATGGGAGGGACTGGGATTGTTTGCTGCCATACCTTCTATTCTCCATCAGAGAGGTTCCTCAATCCTCCACGGGGTTCTCCCCATTTGAATTTTTGTATGGGAGACACCCTAGGGGTATGCTGGACATCGCCAAAGAGACATGGGAGAGTGAGGCTACCCCCTACAAAAGTGTTGTAGAACACGTCGCCCAGATGCAGGATCGCATCAGCCGAGTAATGCCCATTGTGAAGGAGCACCTGCGGAGGTCACAGGAGTCACAGAGTCGGGTATACAATAGGGCCACTTGGGTTAGGCAGTTTAACCCTGGGGACCGCGTATTGGTCCTGGTTCCCACGGTCAAGAGTAAGTTCCTGGCTAAATGGCAGGGACCTTATGAAGTGGTAGAGAGAGTTGGAGAGGTAAATTATAAAATACATCAGCCAGGGAAAAGAAAACCTTTTCAACTATACCACATAAATTTAATAAAGCCGTGGCAGGATAGAGAGGCCCTAGTAGTGTCCCTGACAGCCCAAGTGGAAGCACCCTCAGATATCAGGGAGGTTGTCATAGGAGACGCCCTGTCAAAACATCAAAGACAGGAGGCCTGGGAGTTGTTACAGCGTAACAGGGACATCTTCACTGACCTTCCAGGCACTACAGATGTGGTACAGCATGAGATATGTACAGACCCTGGGGTAAAAGTTCATGTCAAACCCTACCGAATCCCAGAAGCTCGGAGACAGGCAGTCTCTGAGGAAGTAAGGCGCATGTTGGCCCTGGGCGTCATTGAAGAGTCCAAAAGCGGGTGGTCTAGCCCCATTGTGTTGGTGCCTAAGCCAAATGGGACTTGGCGGTTCTGCAACGATTTCCGCCGACTCAATGAGGTATCTAAGTGGGATTCCTATCCGATGCCCCGGGTGGATGAACTGATTGAAAGACTGGGGTCAGCCAGGTACATAACAACCCTGGACCTTACTAAAGGTTACTGGCAGATTCCCCTGTCAGAAGAGGCCAAAGAGAAAACTGCCTTCTCCACTCCAGATGGGCTGTTCCACTACACCAGGATGCCTTTCGGGTTACAGGGGGCCCCAGCTACATTTCAGAGGGCCATGGATAAAATTCTAAAACCCCATACCAGGTACGCATCTGCCTATCTAGATGATATTGTTATTTTCAGTACTGACTGGGAGTCCCATCTCAGCAAAGTACAGGCAGTACTCAGCTCACTAAGGGAGGCAGGGTTTACAGCTAACCCTGAAAAATGCGCCATTGGGCTGGAAGAAGCCCGATACTTGGGGTATATTGTGGGTAGGGGCACAATAAGACCCCAAATAAACAAAGTAGAGGCAATTCAGAGGTGGCCACAACCCCTGACAAAAAAGCAGGTGAGAGCGTTCCTGGGGATTGTCGGCTACTACCGCAGGTTCGTGCCGAACTTCGCTTCAGTTGCAGCCCCGCTGACCGACCTAACAAAAGGGAGGAAGGCAGTGATGGTGAAATGGTCTGAGGAGGCAGAGAAATCATTTCAGGCCCTGAAAAAAGCCCTCTGTAGCCAGCCGGTGTTGGTGGCCCCGGACTTCAGTAAAGAGTTTGTTATCCAGACAGATGCCTCAGAGGTGGGATTGGGCGCAGTCATGTCACAGGAGGTGAATGGGGAAGAGCACATATTTGAGTAGGAAGCTCACGTCCTGTGAAAGAAACTATTCCATAGTAGAAAGGGAGTGTCTGGCGATAAAGTGGGCTTTGGAGTCTTTGCGGTACTATCTGGCAGGGAGAAAATTCAGGTTGGTGACAGATCATGCCCCGTTACAGTGGATGTACCGAAACAAGGGCAATAACGCAAGGGTTACAAGATGGTTCCTGGCACTGCAGGATTTTAAATTTGTGGTAGAACACAGGGCGGGGAAACAGCATATAAATGCTGACGCCTTGTCAAGGCTCCACTGTCTGGTCAGTTCAAGTGCCCAGTCCCCTGGCCTTGGGCAGAGGGGGGGGATGTGTAAGCAACTAGCAGGAAAGATAGTGGATGGAAGGTATGTCCCTAGGATTATGCTGCAAACAGTAGGGAAGTTCCAGGGATTTCAGAGAGGCCGGTCCAGTGGGACAGCCCGGTCTTTCCACAACAGCAGAATGGCAGCAAGAGAACTGCCTAGTGGGGCCACCATGGAACCGGACCTTGGTGGGGAAAAGTCAGCAGTATAGATAAGTAACCATTGGTTACTTATGTTTGTGTAGTTTAGTATAGCTGCTGTTTCAGCTTTATTGGGGTGCTTTTTCTGAACGCTGTAGCGTGGGTGGGAGGGCGTTCACCCCTCCGGTCCAGGCTTTACCGGTATCCCTAGGCCTTTAATGCCTGTGCAGGAAGAGACCAGGTGAGAGAGTCAATCTGGGACTGATTGGTATCAGGAGTCATTTCTCCAGACGGTGCTGAGCAGGAAGGAGCCTGCTACAGACCACTGAACTAGACTGAGGAGGTCTGCTTTCCAGAGACTTTACCTGCCACACGTTGGAGTATAACATGTGTGCCTTTTTTGATGCTGGAAATATCTATTATGTTTTGTGCTGCATGTTTAACGGCTGACATAAGCCTATGACATAAGACTGCCTGTTTGTTTTGCTGTTTTGTTTTGCTTCACAAATAAAACCCTATATTTTTGGTTGCAACCTTCCCGTTTGTGCCTACCTCTGTGACCGCTAGTCCCCACAGTGTATAGAGGCCCATTTCCAACAACCATCACTCCAGTGTTCTAATAGCACATTGTGTTTGCTAACTGTGTAAGAAAGCTATTGGATATTTTGAACACCCTTGAAAACCCTTGAGAAAGTATGTTAGCACAGCTGAAAACAGTTTTGCTGATAAGAAAAGCTATAAAAATGACCTTCATTTGAGCTAGTTGAGAATCTGGAGCATTACATTTGTTGGTTCGATTAAACTTGCAAAATGGCCAGAAAAAAGAGAACTTTCATGTGAAACTCAACAGTCTATTCTTGTGCTGAGAGATGAAGACCATTCCATGCGAGAAATTACCAAGAAACTGAAGATTTCCTACAACGGTGTGTACTACTCCCTTCAGAGGAGAGCAGAAACAGGCTCTAACCAGAGTAGAAAGAGAAGTGGGAGGCCCACTGCACAACTGAGAAACAATCAAGTATATTAGAGTCTCTAGTTTGAGAAATCGACGCCTCACAGGTCCTCTACTGGCAGTTTCATTAAATAGTACCCGCAAAACGCAGTGTCAACGTCTACAGTGAAGAGGCGACTCCGGGATGCTGGCCTTCAGGGCAGAGTGGCAAAGAAAAAGTCATATCTGAGACTGGCTAATAAGAGGAAAATATTAATATGAGCTAAAGAACACAGACATTGGACAAAGAAAGATTGGAAAAAAGTGTTATGGACAGACGAATGAAAGTTTGAGGTGTTTAGATCACACAGAAGAACATTTGTGAGACACAGAACAACTGAAAAGAGGGAAAGGGGAGTCCCTGACCCCACTGTCAAGCATGGTGGGGTAATTGATAGTCTGGGGTTGTTTTGGGGTTCTGGTAAAGTGGGAGTTTTGTACAATTTAAAAAGGGTTTTTGAAAAGGGAAGGGCTATCACTTCTTTTTGCAACGCCATCCCAAACCCCTGTGGACAGCACTTATTGCACCCAATTTCATCCGAAACAGGAAATGACCCAACGCACACCCCAAATTATGCAAGAACTATTTAGGAGAACAGGCAGGTGGTTTTTCTATCTTAATGGAGTGGCCAGCTTCAAACTCATGAGCTTTGTGGGCAGCTTCACTGTATGGTATAAAAAAAAGTGCCCATTAACCCCAATCCAACTGGGGGGATACTTCTGGAAGCAGGGGGTAAAATTTCCAGTTTTCCCTCCAAATTTAACAGCTAGAATGCCAAAGGTCTGCAATGCTGGAATTGCGCAAAGGGAGCAATCTTTGACGAAAGCAAATTTTTAAGAAAAAAAATTATTATTTCAAAAAAAAATCATTTTTTTCTAACCCTTTTCAAATTTTGGATTATTTCTTTCATTTTGCAGCTCATTTGATAAATAAAAGTATGAGTTTGCAGGGGCTAAAAATTAGGTTAGTACTAGGCCAAGGAGGAATGACATCAGCAATGAAGATTAGAGAAGCAATTATTGTAGTGAATTATTCTTAATACAGTAAACTTACAAGTGGAAAACATTCAAGACAGTTGACAATTTTCCCAGGAGCGAACATCCCAGTAAATTCATCCCAAGGTCAGACCGTGCAGCGCTCAGAGAAATCGCAAAGACCCAAGAGCTATATCTCACACTTTACAGGCCTCAGTTAGCATGTTAAATGTTAAAGTTTATGACAGTATAGCTAGAAAAATGCTGAACAATCATGGCTTGTTTAAAAAGGTTGCCAGGAGAAAGCCTCTTCTTTTTAAAAAGAAAATGGCATGATGGCTTACATCTAAACTACATCTAATCAAACCGCAAGACTTCTGAAACAATGTCCTTTAGACAGATGAGACCAAAGTAGAGATGTTTTACCATAATGCACAGTGCCACATTTGACGACAACCAATCACAGAGTATGGTCACAACCACCTACTCTTCAGCACGGTGATGAAGAGATTATGATTTTCCCTTGTTTTACAATCACAGGACGTAAGCACCTTGAGAGTCAACTCTGAACTCCCCTGTATACCAAAGTATTCTAGAGTCAAATATGAGTCTATCAATGATAGAAATTGGTGGGCGAGTTTTATCTGAAGTTGCATTTTCCTAATTTTAAGACCACCTAAGACCTTTTGTTAACTTTATACTGATACAGAAAAAAATAGAAATCAAAGCGTGTGTAATCTCTTTTTCTCATGATATATCTATCAGCTTTGAATGTGAGACTACCATCATTTTATAGACAATCATCTTGCCTATCTAATATATAAATTTGACTTGCAACTATTTAGCATTTGCTAAGTTATGCATTCTTAGCATGTAACTAAATTGTTACTGTTTTGCTCATAAAAATCTAAATTTTAAGTTTTATTATTTTGTTAGTATTTTGAATATCCACATTTGGCTTTAATTCTTCTGTGCTTTGTCTTGATCAGATTCAAGTATGTCTCAACCGAAATCTGATCCCAGGTCTCTTCTATACATTCCCAATGTTGGTGCATATTGGTCAACTCACTTGGGTTTTAATAGTTTTTTCTTCAACTATACCCACGAGTGTTCAATTGTGTTTATGTTTGGAAACTGTGAGGGCCAATCCAGCAACTTTATTTTATTGCTATTGAACCATTTATTTGCCAATCTAGACATATGCTTCCAGTTTTTGTCCTGCTGGAACACTATGTCCTCTTTTTCATACCTATAGTACTTGAGTATGCACAGTAACTCATCTTGTAGGATACTCAGATATAGCTCAGTATTGAGACTATCATCGATCCTTTGACTGTGAAACAACCCCATACTATCAGGCTTCCTTCACCAAACTTGACCGTTCCTTCAATTTCTTGGTCTGTTGACCTCCTTTTTCCTTTTGACTTTCGTCTCATTGTTCCAAATCACCCATTTCCCATCTTCTACTGTCCACTATTCTTACTGTTTTGCACACTCAAGCTGACACTTCCTATGGTGAAGTTGAGGCTTCTTCACCTTTTTCACCTTTTTTTGAGCCACCATTCCAGACCTGTGTAATGTGTATCACATGGTGCTTGCATGGGCATCTTTGAGCTCACTATCGATGCGCTGGATGATGCTGTTGCTCTTTTCTTGAGAAATCTTCTTCATGGCTGGTCCACAATTCAAACCAGTGATCTTTCACTTAGGAATCAACCGAATAACACACTGAGCTATTAGGAAATGTGAGTACAGGTTTTAATTTGAATTATATAAGAGGAAAAAGACCGTTCCACCACCAAAAGCAAAACAATAACAATGCAGTTTCATGACCATAATCTACATTACCAGTCACTGAAAAAATCCTAAACAAACCAAACCTAAAATAAATTTTTTAATAATACCCAAAAAAAACATTTCTAATCCAAAATCTACTAAATAAATGTATAAAAAAAACACACGTCCCTATCTGTTTTCCCCCTACCTTTCCTAAAAATAGCCAAGAAAATCGCCCCGATAAGGAGGGCCAGTCTTTGTAGGCTCCCCCTTTAAGCACTTTGGTCCAACAAACCCAAAATATTAGAAATTATATAGCTCTGTGCAGTGTTTAAGGATATAAAAATCAAACCCAAAAACACAGTTATCATTATTCTATAAAACCCATATAAAATTTCAAAGGTCACAGTCCACTAATATGAATCCCTGAAATTTTTTTTTTAAATATGGGGAAAATTGTCTAATCTATCTCCGTGTGGGAAACTAAATACATTAATGTATATCTATGCCGGTGGGGAACTAAGATACTTTTATCCAGATCATTTCAAATACATCAACCTTATCCTCGACGTTTTTCCCCCCCTCTTATTATGGGGTTTTCATCGGAGGTTCCCCTGGGGGCGTCACATGACCAAGATATAGTCTCCTTGATAACTGATATTTATGTCCTATTCCCGTTTAAATAAGTTACCGCTTTTTGCCTTTCCCCGGGTGTATCACCTTGGGCTCTTCAAACGTATGCGCATGCCCCGGGATTTGGATGGCGCCATGACAACCAGTGCCGCCACCCCGGCACACGTCGATTTCCCGGGTCTTGAGATTACTACTGCCGTGCTTTGGGCGAGGCGGGTACCAGACAACCAGCCCCTTTCACCCCCGGTGCCCGAACACTCTGTGTCACATTTCCACTGCTGCCCCGGGCACATTACTTGCCAGGATCATTAGCACGCGTTCTAAGGATATTAAATGGGGAGATGAGATACCCACCACCCAGGTGGAGCCCCGTTTACAAACCCGGTTTACATCCTATGGTTAGTTAAAAAATCATAATACACTAAGGCAAAAATATACAGGTTATACATCTACACCCCATCTTGGTGTAAAAACATAAGATTTTAGTATACCAATTTCTTCCCATTGGGGCCAAATATATCCCGGGGAAAAAAACCAAAAAAGGGGGTATCCAAAAAACACAGAAAACCCCATCATTTCAAAGAGATAAATCAATACAGATGAATTCAGAATTTTTAAAATTTTTTGGGGAAAAAATAATATGTATCCCTAAGATAACAAATTTTTGGGCTATTTGCCCAGATACATTCTATCCTTTAAAACCAAGGGATATCAGAGATACATTAAATATTTAACACTAGAGAATTAAAAAAAAGCCAAAATATAGAAGTTCTTTAAGACCTTGGCTGTATGTTTTCATTCAAAAAGGTCCCTCTGTTTCCTTACAAATTTTTTTTTATAAAATTTCCTTTCTCATTGTCGAGTTTATCTTTTCCATACACGGGAACATTAGCGGGGGTCTCCCTTGCCCATCCAGTACCCCTGGAAAAGGGGGGTGCCGTCTATGTCCCCATCCCCCTAAGTGTTCCCCAAATGCGGATTTTTAACTGCTGTCGTCTTACCTATAATTGTTTACCACAACTACAAATGCAGGATAAACAATTCCCTGGTCCCAAAAATTCATAAAATTGAATCGCATAGGTTTTCCCTGTCCCGAACTTTTAAACCCTTTTCTGAAGATAACTTGCAAAATATCATTTTTCCACATCTAAACTTTCCAAAACGGTTTACTTTAACCATTTACATTTTGGGGTTTTGGGTGACGTATAATGGCTGTGAACCCCTATCCCTCAATGATCTTCCCCTTTATAGTCATTGGGGGATTTTGAGAGACAGTCACTAGATTTTTTATCGAAATGCAATATACCCCAAATCTCCGAATTCTTCATTACATCATTATTTGGTTGTCATATGTGCCTATTATCCTAATTGGTTTCCTCATTTTTGTTCCCCTCGGGTTAAATAGAGGTTCCTGTCACCCCAAAGGCGTTCTTAAATGCAGGCTTCAATAGATGGAGGATATCCCCTTTCCGGGAACCTATCCTTGAGGTCATTTTGCCTGTTGAAAAAATTTTTTTGGAGCAGTTTCTACTAATGTGGGTATTGCCCTTTTGGGGTTATTCTTTTTATTTTTTCAGGGGGGATATGATCCCCCCGCGGGAGGCTATTGTAGCCGTCTCCTTGCGAGAGTCCGGGTTTTATATAACCCAAATCCCCCCTGAAACCCTAAGACCCAAAAAAAGCTTTTTTGAATATGAATCTCAAATGTTTTTTTCAACCCAATCTCTTTTGTGTTAAATACCTGAAAAAATTTCCCAAAACGCGTTTCCCGGGCCCTGCCACAGCAAAAAAACCCATCTAAAAATCTCCCCCCAGTAAAGAATTTTATTGGTGAACCCCCCTTTTCCTCTCTGAACACCGGGGCCCTCTCCCACCACCCCCGGGAAAAAATTCCATATGGGGAGCGCAGGGGTTTCCCATGGCATACCCTGACTGGTGGTACACCCGGGGCCAAAGAGGAAAAAGTTATGGGTAAGAAAAATTCCAACAGTTCAAGGACCATTTTGTTTTGTTTTTCAAATTGTCTTCCCCCCCATTCCAAGGAAATATTTTTACGGCATGGAGGCCCCCTGGGCGAAAACTGTATACAGTGCCTCCAATCCCTGAGGCCCAAACCCTACATCCTTCTATGTTAATCCCTCCAAATTTTTAGGGGGTCAGCCCTATCTCTCAGATAGGAAAGGAAAGCTATAACAAAGTCCCTGAGTACCTTTTCCCCAAAAATACCAATATTTTTGTGTCAAGGGAAACAATACCCACCAAACGGCGAACCTCTCAGGGGGGCCAAACCTTTATGCACCTTGGGGAATGCGTAAAATGTTTCAACTGTGGTTTTTTTGGGAGTAAAAAAACAGCCCCCCTCTTGGGAAGGGTCCCTTCATCTACCCAGTATAATAATAATTCAATTCCCCCAAAAATCTTTCCGTGGGGGCACTTTTCAGGATAGCAAAACCGTTCGATCCCAAATCTTTTACACATATCGTATACCCCAAAGGCCATAACCCCAAAAATTTTCCCCCCCTTTTCTGAGGGTTTTTAGTATTTTATCAGATTGATTCAAGAGAAGTCAACGCTTGAATTTTTTTGGGTAAGATTTTGCCTATTTCCCCAAAAAATTGGGTTTTTTTTCTCGTTAAAGACCAAAATCTTTTATTACCATTTTCAAAAAAAATATCTATTTCTGGTGTTTTTTGTGGGGGAGGGAAAACCCGGTGCTTTTGGTCTTTAAAACAGATTGGGGGCCAACTTTATTACCCTTTACCCCTCTTTAAAAATTCAGTCTGTCCTCACTCCTGTTTGTCTTCAATAGAAATTCCCATTCCTCACAAATACGTTTATATTTTCTTAAAAAATTTAAACCACTAATTTTACCAAATAAGTTCAAAACCTTTACCCCTTGAATTCCTAAATTAGTTGTAGGGAATATGACAAACCTTTTAAAAGAACACTCAATTGTTCCTGGTAAGTGTTTTTTGAATAAAATTAAATTTTTTGGGTTTTGCCCTTTCCCTTTTTTTGGTATTTAGCTTTTCTTGTATTTCCCTTAGGGATGGGACGGACCCCCCGGTTTGGGCTAAAAAAGGGATTGATGATGAGAGGGTGATGAGGAAAGGAAGACATACCCTCCAAAGCGGGGGGCTTGTCAATTGGGTTTTTGTTCCGTTTAGTTTGATGATACATATTGCCCCCCCAATTCTTCCCCCTTCTTGAGTCTCCCTTCTTACCTCCCCATCAAATCCCCCTTATTTCCCCTATGAAAACCCCCCCTTAGTACCCTCTGTTGTATAATTTTGTGTCCCAAAAACTAGATGAGGGGAAATCTGTCTCCCTTTATTTCGCTCTCAAACAATTTTGGAAAAAAAAACCCTTTCCCCTTCCCTTTAAAATTCCCCGAGTCCTTAATATATGCTTATGCTTACTTCTTTCAAGCTACACTGTTTTTCCCCCAACAGAATTTTTTTAAAATTTTTCACTTCGTAAAATTGGGCCGATTTAATTTTCTGCTTTCTTATTTTCTCCTTTAGCTTTTGTTTGTTTTTTTGGAAGTTATTTTTTCTTCCCCAAAAGTATTTTTTTAGATTCAATGATGACCCTAATAATCCTCCTCCCACTTTTTTATCAGTTGTGGGGAAACTAGTCTCGGGATGGGGTAACCCGTGACTCAGCCTCTCGGTACATTTGGCCCTAATATATTTTTAGGCATGAATTTCCCTAACGGGGCGATAGATATAACATTAAAGTATTATTTTCCCCCTTTACACGGGAAAAAAGATTGATTTATCTATGATTAAAAAAAAAATTAGTATTATATTGTGGACTTTTTTTTTTTTGGGGAGTTTGAAAACTTTGGGGATTTTATATGAAAATTGTAACTGTTTGGATTTGATTTATATATCCTTTTAAAAACCCGAAAAGGATATATTATGTAATATTTCTGGTGTTTTTATAGGGACAAAAAAGTGACTTAATAGGTGAGCCACAAAGACTAGGCCATCCTTTTCGGGACGATACTTGGGCTATTTGAGGGTAAGTGAGGGAAAGCAGATGGGGCGTGTGTTTTTTAATCATTGTTTTGATAGATTTTGGGTTTAAAAATGTATTTTTATGGGTATTTTTATTAAAAATTTTTTTAGATTTTTATTTTTTTTTTTAGGATTTTTTCAGTGACTGGTTTGTTGTTCCAAATCCATATAGACATTAATAGATTCTGAGGAATTTTCTCTGTGATTTTTTCATAATCTACATTACTAAGCATATGCTTGTTGCCAGTCAAATTTATGTATGAGGTTAGCCAAATGATTTTCTAAAAATGATGGGGCCTCTTTTAAAGCTGTAGTGGATGGTGAGATATGGAGTCTGAAAGTCAAAAGTTCGAAACATTGTTACCCTTTTGCTTGTCAATGTATCAATAAATACATATATAGGGTGACATGTATGAACGGGGCTGTGTCAGAAGTCTGGCGTCTTTTCAGCCCAAGTACTAGCACAGCCCCATTCACTATATTTTTAACCATCCGCACTCGAATATCAGGTTCATTTTACAGTGTCTGCGGCAATTTGTAATGCGCCTTATTTCAGGGGGGGGGGGGGCGTGCTGGGGGCGTGTTGCACTACAACCGTACAAGCTACACATTTATAGCTTCAGTATGGCAAATCCAGGTGCATTACTGCTGGAACAGGTAAACCACTTTAAAAGGTTTTTTTACCTGAGCCTGAATTGGCATTTTTGTACTAGAATGTGCCTGATTTATGATCCACAGTAGACTGGGTTCATAGATTCAGGCGCATTCTACTTTTGTGTGCAATAAAATTGGCATCTGGGCACCAAAAATCATACATGTTGCCCATAGTGTGCATATGTATGTATTTGTGTGTGAGTATGTATATGTGTTTATACAGCGTCTCAAAAAAGTGAGTACACCACTCGCATTTTTGTAAATGTAGTTTTATATATTTTCATCGTACAACACTGAGGATTTGACACTGATACAATGTGAAGTAATCAATGTACAACTTTTTATAACTGTGTAAATTTGGTGTGCTCTCAAAAAAACTCAACACACAGCCATCAACGTCTTTACTGCTGGCAACGAAAGAGAATACAGCACCCCAAGTGAAAATGGACAAATTGTGCCCAAATCCCTCCATGGTGTTATGTGACATTAGTGTTACGAGGTCTTAGGTGTGAAGGGGAATCAGGTGTGTTATCCCTCTCACACTCTCTTACAGTGGTCGCTGAAAGTTCAACATAGCACCTCATGACAGAAAAACTGTCTGAGGATCTGAAAAAAAGAGTTGTTGCCCTACATAAAGATGGCCTAAGCTATATAAAGATTGTCAGCACCCTGAAACTGAGCTGCAGCATGGTGGCCGAGACCATACAGCGACACGTTCCAATCAGACCAGGCCTCGCTATGGTTGACCAAAGAAGTTAAGTGCTCAGTGTCATATCCAGAGATTGTCTTTTAAAAATAGACATATGAGTGCTGCAGAGGTTAAAGGTGTGAGGAGTCAGCCTGTCAGGGCTCAGACCATACCCCACACACTGCAGATTGGCCTGCATGGCTGTCATTCCAGAAAGAAAGCCTCTTCTAAAGATGATGCACAAGAAAGCCTGCAAACAGTTTGCTGAAAACAAGGAGACTAAGGACATGGATTACTAGAAACATGTCCTTTGATCTGATTAGATAAACTTATTTGGTTCAAATGGTGTCAGGTGTGTGTGGCATCAACCAGGTGAGAAGTATAAAGACAAGCGTGTTTTGCCTACAGTCAAGTATGGTGGTGGACGTGTCATGATAACGGCTGACAGCCATTGGAAGCTACAGTTCATTGAGGGAACCATGCATGCCAACATGTACTGTGACATACTGAAGCAGAGCATGATCCCCTCCCTTCGGAAACTGGGCCACAGGGCAGTTTTCGAACATAACGACCCCAAACACCTCCAAGATGACCACTGCCTTGCTAAAGAAAATGAGCGTGAAGGTGCTGGACTGGCCAAGCATGTTTCCAGACCTAAACCCTATTGAGCATCTTCAAACAGAAGGAGGGGGAGTGTAAAGTCTCTAACATCTTTCAGCTCTGTAATGTCATCATGGAGGAGCGGAAGAGGATTCCAGTGGCAACCTGTGAAGCCCAAGAGAGTTAAGGCAGTGCTATAAAATAATGGTGGCAGCACAAAATAATGACACTTTAGGCACAATTTGTCCATTTTATCACTTTTGTTGCACACCAAATTTACACTGTTTTACAAGCTGCAATCTGACTACTGTACATTGTATCAAGTGTCATATCTCCACTGTTGTCCCATGAAAAGATATAAAAAAAATTCAGGGTGTACTCACAATTGTGATATACTGTAAATAAACATATATTATGCTTTTTTTTAAATACACATACCCATCTGATATACATACTCATGTGATGGTACAAATTGAATATTCCAAAGTAAATTTTAATAAAAGAAGTTTAGGAGCTAACCACATACAATATACCCATTGAACTGGATAATAAAACATTGTGCTGTCTATTGATAAGGTTGCCCAATAATTTTAGCATTTTTTATATCTCTATGGAGTAGACTTGGAGCTCTGTATTAGGAAAAAAAAACTTGTGATGATTAAGTTTTTAATGCCTTTTTAGGCCATGTCCCCACGGCACGGGTTTTTGGCCGGTTTTAGCCGGTTTGCGGTTTTTCAGACCGCCTGAAAAACTGGCCGAAAATGAGCACAATTGTGCTCTATGGAAAACCCGTGCAGCAGTCCCCACTGCACGGGTTTTCCGTCGGGCGGTTTTGCCGCCGGCGGTCCGGCGGCAAAACATTGTAGAAGCACAATCTTCCATCCGGTTTTTGGACGGAATCTGTGCTTCTCAATGTGGAGGGGGAGGACTTTTCTCCGCTCATCGCAGAGAAAAGCCATCCCCCCCGCGGCCGTGGGGACAGGCGCAAAACAGGACAAATATTTTTCCTATGCCGTGTGGATGCGCCCTTATTGTTCCAAAGTTTGTTCCAACCACTGTAAACACCATGATGTGAAAAAATAAAAATTCCCTTTAACTATATATTACTTGCTGTATATTACTTAAATTTGGTAATGAAAGCATATGCCCTTTCTAGTATAGATTATTTACAACAGTCTGTAACGGGTGTCCCCGCGACCCCCGCGTTGGGTCGCAGGCACACCCGCACCCTGGCGGCGTCTTCTGCTGCGAGCGGCGCCGCAACCCAGCCCTCTGGTTGCGGGTGCGCTCGCAGCTCTGCTGTCTACTCACCTCACCGCGCTCCTGTTGCTGAATGGGTGCGCGCTCGCCCCCTAGGGAGTGCACGCGGTACTGCATCTGAATTTATAGGGACAGCGCGCTGGTGATTGGCTTTCACCAGGCGCTGATGCTATTTAAGTCCTGCCCTTTCCTTTGGTCCCTGCCAAACCGATAGTGCCCTGTGCCTTGAGAGGAAGCATTCCCGTTATATCTTGTGTCTACAGTGTACCATACCTTTTGCCTCCGTCCCTCGACCACGAACCTTGCCGCCTGTCCTGACCTTCCTGCCTGTCCCCGACTACGAGCTTGCTTCACGATTTTGTACCTCACCACACCTCGGCTGCCACTGCAAGTAAGTCACGTCAGGGGTAGTGACCTGGTAGTACTCCGCCGCAGCAAGTCCATCCCACTTTGCAGTGGGCTCTGGTGAAATCCGGACCTACTTAGACTCCGCTCCCTGGCATGGCTTATACCATCGCTTGCGGTGGTCCAGAGGATCCACACTCCCGGTTTGCCTCTTGGTAAGCCGATCCTGACTAAGTCTTTGTTCTGCTTCTGAACATTAATGTCTCAGTGTGGAGATGGAACACACAGAATGTTCCTCTTTCTCATGATTTTGAGGGACACAATATTTAATTTTAAAATTAGGCAGAAGTTAAACTTATTTTTTCCGGCAACTACTTTTAATGCAGAGATTTATCACTTTGTTTCAAAATCTCATGTCTGCTTGGAAGCTGAGGCTCCGGTTGGCTGAATGTTTGTCACTCACCGGGGTACATTTGAAGTGTTTGATATCATTTTGCAAGCAGAACTTCCTTTCTCTTCAGGAAAGATTGTCCTCCCATTTGTGGAAGCTGATTTCTTTTCAGCAAATGTTATGAAATGTTATGAAAAACCATTTCTTCAGGCTTGCCTATAACCTACACTAACCTTGTTGTCACTACTTCCTCCACAAACATGTCTGCCCCTCACCTCCTGTCTCTTTCCCCCTCCTTGTAGATTGTAAGCCCTCGCGGGTAGGGTCCTCTCCCTCTGTCGTGCCAATTGTCATTAATCACTTATCATTGTTCTCGTTTGACTTATGTATGTAACCCCATCGAATGTACAGCGCCCTGGAATCAAAGGCGCTTTAAAATAAATAATAATAATAGGTGGAAATATAGTGAATGAAATCTGAGGAGCATTTTGCTATTTCAAATAACTTCTGTTTTATCCCTGATACATTAGGTCCAAGGTATACCCACAGGGAACCAACCTAGAAGTGGGATAAAAAACACCAACATAATGTAGATATTGCTGTGATAGGACTGTTGCAGATGAGCTGCAAAACACTACACTGAACGTTTGAGTCATGTTAGTGTACTCTACCAAATTAGTTATTTTATGAACAGAGGTATTCCAGTTAATAGCATTAATTAATTATCCATAGTATTGGTGATAAATGTGAGATTAGTGTACGACTGACCACTGGGAACTCTGCTAATTGCTAGTTTGAGGGACCCATGCAAATATGATGCGAGGGTCTTTATGAAGCAGTGTTCAAACATCCTCACCCCCGTTCTGTACTAGTTATCTGTGTCTGTACTTTCCATACGATTATATAAAGTGGCTGAGAAAATGCTTTGCCACTGCTTTATACGACTTTTCACCACCATAGACTAGAAGGGGTGACTAGGTAATCCGTATTATAGTGATGGTGGTGCAGTAGTTGGTTGTTAATTGGTAGATCATATTTTACCTATCTAATGAAAAGGGATCAACCCTTCTCTATATTTTAGTGAAATGCTTGATCATTGACATGAATTTTAAATCATCCTTTCTATATTGAAGCACAAGCCCACAGGTTTTCCGAGGTCTCACACAATCCAACTTTGTTCTTTGCAGACACTAGAGGAAGAACTTTTTGGCAATAATGAGGAAAGTCCAGCCTTTAAAGAATTCTTGAACTTACTTGGAGATACTGTTTTACTTCAAGACTTCAAAGGGTGAGTTACAAAGACTTAAGGTGACGTATGGGATCTAAAAAGAACACAATTGTTTTGATTGCAGTGAAACAGTAAACAGTAGCAATGGAAACTTGTAATGGTTTGAAAATCAATATCTTGTGATAGTTTGTGTCTTGACATTGAAAAGATCTGCTGATTACATTTTTTTCTCTTAGGGAGCGATGGTCTTACTGTAGTTAGATTTGATTGCCCATTCACTTTGTTTCGTTTGTTCTTTTGTGGCAAATAGAGATGAAGCTGCAGTCTTTACAGTAATCAAAAAGTCTGACATCAAACTGGAGCATTATTGGTGCTTTCAGATTTTCCATATGTACAGCAATCTGATAGGATGTTGTGCGTTGATTTTTAAATCTGATAGTATTTTAACTTTTGAACGGAATGGGTCATCACAAACTGACTTACTGTTTAAATCATGTTTTATGTGGAACATATTTTGTAAGAATTTATGGTTACATAGTGACATAGAAAACTAAAATAATGTGTATATGTATACAGTTGAAACCAGACGTTTACATACACTATATAAAAAGACACATCTACATGTTATTCTCACTATCTGACATTAAATCAGAATAAACCTTCCCCGTTTTAGGACAGTTAAGCCATGTTCACACGGCTTAAAACTGGACGTATTTCAGTCCGTAGTTACGCGCCGGAGTGCGCAAATTACGGGCTGAGAACGTCCCAGTCATTACGGTAATCCACAGTTCTCATAGAGAACTATGGATTACGTCTCCTCTCCCTGCTCGCACAATACGGCGAGGTGGGAGATAATTGACATGTGAATAACCAGCGGCGTATACGCGCCGCTGGTAATACAAGTCTATGGTCCGGCGAGGTGCCGGCCCCCCGCTCCCGCCCCGCCCCTGGCCACACAGCGTAATTGCGGGGCGTCATAACGTCCCGCAATTAAGCCGTGTGAACCTAGCCTTAGGATTACCAAAATTATTTATATTTTCCAATTGCCAGAATAATGAGAGAGATCATTTTAAGGCATTTTTATTACTTTCTGCACTGTCAAAAGTTTACATAATTTCATTAGTATTTGGTAGCATTGTCCTTAAACTGTATGATTTGGGTCAAACATTTTGGATATCCTTCCACAAACATCCACAATATTTGTTAGGAATTTTGGCCCATTTCTCCTTTCAGAACGATGTAACTGAGCCATGTTTGTAGGTCGCCTTGCTTACACCTGTCTTTCCAGCTTTGCCCAAAAATTTTCAATAGGACTGAGATCAGGGCTTTGTGATTGCCACTCCAAAACATTGACTTGGTTATCCTTAAAGGAGTTGTCTCACTACAGGCTTTCAGCCTACTTTAATGTGTCTGGCAGCAAAGGATTTTTAAATTGAGGGGCGTGCTTCTTGTCTGCCTCTTCTCCTCCCTCTTCCCACCTCCACTCAGCACACAGACAGCTCTCCTTCAGCAGGGGGAGGGGGGAGGGGGTTTGCTGCCAGAAAACCCTGTGTGTGCCTGCCTAGATCTGCTGCTCACTGCTGGATCAGCTGCACTGTGTTGCTGTGACCGAGCTCCTGCTTCTCCTCTCCACAGAGTCAGGAGACAGGAGAGGGCTGATCTATGAGTGTGGAGCCAGAGGTCTGTGAAGCTGTGTATGCTAATAGCAGAGCAGGGGGAATGCAAGTGTTCCTATACCCCCTGCTTAACATACAAATCTCCACGCACATCTCAAGCAACATCAAACAAACCCTGTCAGAACAGACACAGGGCAGCTGTGAAGTGTGTTACTATAATCACGATGTGTCACTAATACAGCAGAGCAGGGAGGGATATGAATCGTTCACATGCCCCTCTGATCTGTTCTATTAATATAGTCAAAGCTCCACAGACACATCATGATTATAGTAACACACTTCCCTGCTATCACATCTACTGACTACAGATCAGCCTCACCTCTGCTCTCCTCAATCTGTGTAGAGAGCAGGAGGGAGCAGGCACACACAGGGTTAATCCACACAGACACAGAAGCCAGAGCCCTCCCCCTCCCTTCCCTACAGAAGCATACTGTGCGGGAGGGGCTCTGTGCTCTGACCTGTATTCAGAAGCTGATGAGTCACAAGCACTGACAGCCAGTGGGATAAAAATAAGCAGGTCGGCTGCTATAGTGATTTGAGAAGCTGATATACTCCGACTACCAGGGATAACTCAAAATCAGTAGGACATTTGTAATGAACATATATTGCAAAGCTGCATGTTTTTTAAAGATCTTTTAATTAAAACCCAATCATTGTAGCGAGACAACCCCTTTCAGCCACTTTGTAACCAGTCTGGCACTATGCTTCAGGCCATTGTCCATTTGGAAAACTGATTTCTGTCCAAGCTTTAACTTCCTGGCTGATGTCATGAGATGTTGCTTCAGTATTGCCAAATAATCATCTTTCCTCATTTTGTGAAGTGCAACAGTCCCCCCTACAGCAAAACAACCCTACAAAATGATGCTGCTACCTCCATGTTTCTCAGATGGGATGGTATTCTTATGCTTCCAAGCTTCTCCCTTTTTCTTCCAAATGTAACAATGGTCATCATGGCCAAACATTTCAATTTTGGTTTCGTCAGACCACAGAATATGGCTCCAAAATTGCAGGTCTTTGTTTCTGTGTGCATTTGCAAACATTAATTTGGCTTTTATATGTTTCTTTTGAAGTTTTTGGCTTCTTCCTGCAGAGGGGTTTTCGTCATGTTGCACGAAACTCGTTGCACTGGAAAATGAAAAATCTACTAGCTTTCCGCCAGCATCTCAAAAGGCTTTTGCTTTTGTTTTTGGGTTGATATCCCCTTTTTTTGGCCCCAAACCCCCGTTCTCTCTGACACACAAACCCATCTCCCCCTGACCATATGGTGGAAAATTTTTCCCCATTTGTTTGTACTTCAATTTTTTTTTTGGAAAAGATAACGAGCTCTACAGTACTGGAAATCCCCCAAAATGATCCAGACTTGCGAAAGGGCCACAATTTTTCCTAAAACGGGCTGATTTCTTTAGATTTTCCCCCATATTTACCAACCACGGGTTGTCCTTTTAAAACTCAGATGTTCCAATAAACCTACAAACCACACATATGTTTTTCCAAATTGTTTAACCCCTTCACGACCTTAACGTATGCATATGTCCAGGTCGTTTGGGGTTCACGCCCCGGGAACGTAAACAAATCCGGGGAACGCGCAAACTCTTAAGAAAAAAAAAGTTTTTTGGGGGGGGGATGGCGGGGGGTGTCACTTATATTACAGCGACATCCCCTCGTGGGCCCCGACCCGAATCGCCCCCGGGGGTTGGGGAGGGCGGTTAACCCTTAATTATCGTGACCACGGACGCAATAACAAGAGAGACCGGGAGGAGATCGCCCTCCTGCCCTGTCCGACACACGCACGATCTGGCTGACAGACCCACGGAAGGGGCATAGAATGCCTTCTGGGTTGTCTTGAGTCACATCCCCCGGGCCGTCCCTGTGGGCAGGGCCCGGCACGTACTGACAGTTACCATAGGAACCATCACGCAACAAGCTGTGCATTTTTCCTATTGAATGAGAGTCTAAAGACTTCATTCAAACCCCCTAGGGGAAAAAGAAAAGAAAAAAAAAGTAAAAAACAAAAACCAAAAACACAAAAAAAAAAAAAAAACACTACACCCCCTTTTTCCCTTTACAAACCCCCAAATTTCCCCCCAAAAAAAATCAAAAAAAAAAAAAGTCCCAAATTTTGGTATCATCGCTGTGTAACACCTGCCCTATAAATCTGTCATTTTTAAATTTATCCTACGGTGAACGCGTAAAAAAGAAAAAAATCACAAAATTTAAAATTATTAAAATATAAAAAACTCCATAAACGCTAAGTTGTCCCAATTTAAAAGGGCATTCATCCGAAAAAAAAAAAAGTCCTTACATAGCTCGAAAACGGAAAAAAAAAAAGTAAGTCCCCAAAGATCGATGCAAAAATTTTCTTTTAAACAAAAAAAAATTTTTTTTTTTTAAAGTGCTTCAACATAAAAAAACTATAAAAATTTGGGGTATCGCTGAAATCGTATGACCCACAGAGAAACTAACAATTCGGTACGCAAGTGAACGCTTAAAAAAAAAAAACACTACTAGGATTGCAGGTTTCTTCACTCTGCCTTCCAAAAAAAGGATTTAAAACTGATCAAAAAAATCTTGTCCCCCCAAAAAGAACCACTAAAAAACCAACTCACCCGCAAAAAACAACCTGTACACAGCTCCATAACCAAAAAATAAAAAAGTTTGGCTCTCAGACATGGCTGCAAAAAAAGTGTTTTTCCCGTTTTAATAAAAGTGTTTTTTATTTTTTAAAAAGCAGTAAAAATAAAAAAAATAACAATTTGGGTATTTCTGTAATCGTATCAACCTGCTGAAAAAAAGCTAGCATTCATATCTAACCAGATGACCGTAAAAAAATACAGGATTGCGATTTTTTTCAAAACGCCTCACAAAAACCTTAATAAAAAATGAACAAAGTGTTTATG
This sequence comes from Phyllomedusa bahiana, assembly GCA_025379985.1. Lineage (NCBI taxonomy): Eukaryota > Metazoa > Chordata > Amphibia > Anura > Hylidae > Phyllomedusa > Phyllomedusa bahiana. The sequence continues at coordinate 213,768 of JAODAL010000170.1, read as the reverse complement.
CACCCCATAATGGTACCAATAAAAACATCATTACACCCCGCAAAAAAAAGGGCCCCACACAGCTCTGCAAACCCCAGCAAAATAAAAAAATTTTGAATGCAGAATAGGGCAACATAAAAAAAACAATTTTTATAGACCTACTTCATTATGTAAAATAAAAAAAACAAAAAACTAATAAAATTTAACCATTGCAATTGTTACCGACCCCCAAGTAAAGTTTTTCACATCATTTACACGCACGGAGAACGTTTTTAAAAGGAAGCCCCCCAAAAAAAAATGGTGGAACTGCGTTCCCCCCTTCCCCCCATTTTCATGCCCAATGCTAAAAAAACGATGGAACCCTTGTCCCAAATGCACAAAACCCCCTATATGAGATCCAGAGGGTTTTTTAAAACTAAAAAAGGGGCGACTTCGGAAAATTTCACCTGTTTTGGTTCTTTGTGGGTTTGCAAATCAACATGGGCCCCCCCAAAATCGCATTCCAAAACCCCCAAAAGCGCTCCCCCCTTTAAACCCCTCCATGTGCCCAAAAAGCAGTTTACAAACCCCCTGAAGGGATTGCCGAACTTGGGAAAAATTGATTAACAAATTTGGGGGCTTTTTTTTTCCCGGGTTCCTTGAAAAATAAACATTTTAAACTAAAATTTTCAGATTATTGGAAAAAAAATGTTTTTTAAATTTTTAAAGCCAAAAACTAAAAAAAAAAAATTTGGGAAACACCTGTTGGGGGCGTAAACCACTACACACCTGTTTTTAACCTTTAAGGGGGGTTTGTTTTCCAATATGGGTCTTTTTAGGGGTTTTATTAAGTTTTACACCTTAGGGCCTCCTCAAACCTGAAATGGCGCCTAAATAAATTTGCATTGAAAATGAGACCCCAGAGTCCCGTAGTGATCATCCTATTCTGGGGACTTTTTGGTTAGAGCCAATAATGCACTAGGGCCACCATATGGGATATTTCTAAATTGGCAGACTGGGGAATTGATTATTATGTTGCATTTTACCTGTTCACTTTACTGTATTACAGTGAATAATGGAATAAATATTGAAAATCTGCAAAATAGTGAAATTTTGGAAATGTTCACTCCACTGTGCTTTATTTCTGTGAAATACCCCTAACAGTGCTTAACAAACTTCCATAAACACTTGTTGTAAATACTTTATAAGGTGGTCTAGTTTCATTGATAGGCATCAATTTATGTGGGTGGTATCTAAAATTACAGGCACCTCAAAAACCAACGTCAGACTTGGAATGGTTCCTAAACAAATGTATATTGCAAATTTTCTTGAAAATGATTGAGAAATTACTACTAATTTCTAAGCCCTCTAATGTCATAAAAAAAGGACATTTAAAAAAATGATGCCAACTAGTGTTGAGCGATTTTTATCGACAAAGTTGAAATCGGCAAGGTTTTTATGGTGATCGAAATTTCCAGATCATGCGATAATTAGGTTAAAATCAGGAGCATCATCTATTAAGATCGCGCCTTTTCGGCGCTTCCTGTAATTTGGCGGCCAGCAAAAATGAGATTTACACGAAGAGAGCAGGGTGAGATGTGGTGTGCGAGTCTTGACTGGTGATGTGTATGGGTTGCGATTGGCTGGGAAAAATCACATGGACCTAGTTTTAAATAGAACAGCGTTTCCTGTTTCAAGCCCAGTGTTTCAGCGTTCATGGGGATAGCGACCTGCGCTATGCCTGTGGCCAAACCAGCTCAGCGAAATTGTCTATTTCTGCACAGAGAAAACTCTACGATTAGCTGTGATCCTTCCCAATTTAGTGTAAATTAGAGATTTGATCATTTTATGTAGTTAGCTTACAGAATTTTAAAGCAGAATCTACCACTGTAATTCAAAGGGCGGTGGGAGCGGGGGGGGCAAGACTAAGCTTATCTATAAAAGAACCACTGGATGAAGTTCACCAAGACTTAGTGTAGACATTGTGTGGAATATCTTTATTATTAAACAGTTTGCTATTGAAATATTTCCTGAGAGTGGCAGCCATGATTATATTGGATAAAAATCATTTCTAGTACTGCAGGGTCTCTTTGTTAGTGCAAAAACTCCACTTTTATTATCAGATATTACATTTCTTATAGGTGTTCAATTTTACCATCTACCCTGTGAATGTTGATATATCCACCTCTTGCACTTAAATTACAAATCCTGACAAATCTTGTTAGTCTGCAAAGGTTGTTTGTTGCCAAAATACCGGTATAGATACGAAAACATCACAGTTACGTGTTTTGTGACTTTTGCGCACCTCAGCATGTTGTTCATTGAAGCAGCCAGAGCATCTACGTAAATCTTAAAACATGCAATTCTTCTACTATTCACCACAGGTGCAATTGAAAGGTTGCAAAAAATACCGTTTATTATATAAACATAAACAGTTACGTGTTTTTTGACTTTTGGCCACCCAGCACTGTCATTGAAGCAGCATTGTGTAATCTTATAAACAGCAATTTATTTTTAAAATTCACCCACAGGGTGAATTGAAAGGTGCAATAAATTACAGTTTATTATATCAAAACATATACCAGTTCGTGTTTTTTGAGTTTTGCGCACCTGCTCTGTGCATTGAGGCAGCATCTACGTAAATCTTAAAACAGCAATTCTATATTACACACACAGGTGTGAATTGAAAGTGCAAAAAAATACCGTTATTATATCAAAACATAAAACAGTTTCGTGTTTTTTGGATTTTGCACACCCAGCACTGTTTCATTGACCGCAGCATTATACGGTAAATCTTAAAACAGCATTTCTATATTCACCACAGGTGAATTGAAAGGTGCAAAAAAATACGTTTATATATCAAAACATAAACAGTTACGTTTGTTTTTGACAATTTTGCGCATCCAGCACTGTTTCGATTGACGAAGCATCTAGTAAATCTTAAAACTGCAATTTATATTCACCACAAGGCGGTAGTGAATTGAAAGGTGCTCAAAAAATACAGTTATATTATATCAAAAACATAACAGTTACGTGTTTTTTTATTTTTGGCGCACCCAGCACTTGTTCATTGACGCAAGCATCTACGTAAATCTTATAAACAGCAATCTATATTCACCACAGGTGGCAATCGAAAGGTGCAAAAAATCACGTTTTTATTACCAAAACATAACAGATACGTGTTTTGTGGACTTTTGCCCAGGTCAGATTTGTTGATAGACACCTTGCAGTTAAATTTGAAATACCAGCAATTTTGTTTTGATTAGAGGATTTGAGAATAGTACTGTGATTTGCCGTCTTTTATAAGAGACTTTCCAAAACTATTCATACACCTTCTCAAAATTTTTATATTTCTGAACATGGAGCGAATGGCAGGTGGGTAAGCGAGCAAAGAGGGCGGGTAGCACATGGAGGTAGAGGGTACGAGAGCGAAGGTGCTCCTTCCAGTGTGGCGACAACAGGCATGCCAGCGGATCGTCGTTGCCCAGGACCGTCAGGCCTGTATCGTGGAGTCAGGGCACATGTGAATCTAAGTAACGTACATCGTCGCCAATCTGTCCTTCAGTGGTTAATGACAACCTGCATCTAAGCAGTGCATACCTCCTCGGTAGCACAGCACACCAGTCGACGCCACAAATGTGTCATAGCATCTTCACAGCATCATGGTCCAACATGAAGCAGCCCAAATGTCAACTCGTCTGTACACACCCACTGCGTGGATAATCCATTTTCTGAAGACCTACTTGATGACAAAATGCGGGTTGGTGGTCAGAAGGCATGTTTAAAAGATCAAGAGGCCAAAAAAGAGATGATTTTCTCTGCTCTGACGGCCCAGTTACTGATGCCATCAGAGGAGGTTGAAGTAAGCGGGTTCAATCGGCAAAAATCCCGGGCGGTCGGCAAACGCTTACAGTGCCCCCTTTGCTTGTAGCCCGCAGCTTCTGGATGCAGAAGAAAGTCAGGCACGACCAAAGGTCACCTGTTGTTGATGAGGATGATGATGATGATGACGATCATTGCGGATCCATCTGGTCTTTTTTCCGGCAGAATCTGATTGCGAGGCTTCATCAGTGGACGAGGAGGAAGATGATGGGTTGGTCAATAGGGTCCCGCAACCAAAAAGGGATCGAGGTGCGGTCGCAGAACGTCCGCTGATATGATTCCGCCAGACCGGTCAGCGCAAAACCCGCCGCTCCTCGCTTTATCGCCGTCAAAATGGTCCTCAGGACCTCTCAAGCCTGGGCTTCTTTGAGCACAACGCCTCTGTTTCCACCAGGGAATGCCTGTCTATGCCGCCTTTTGCGAGTAAACGACATAGTAGAGGCAAGAACCTTAAGGTGGTTATCCAACCACCACAGGTTAGTTCACATGCAGCGAACTGCATGAGTGAAATGCGAGGGAAAAACTTGGCCAAACAAAGGAAGACCGACGCAGGGCCGCCAACCACTGTCACACCCTCTGTCTCCGCATCATCCTCCTCCCGCCACCACCAAGCGTTCAACAGTGCCATGACTCCAGAGTCATGATCAGGGATTCAGCCTCCAGCTTCAGCCAACCACCGTTGCCGTGTACCACCAGAGACCCATACCGACCCATTCTCCTTCCAGCCAGTTTGAAGACCTGAACGCCGTAAGCGGGCCCAGTCTAGCTGCCAGCCTTCTACTCTTCCAGTGTTGGGAGCAGAAGAAACACTTTATCCCAAACCATCCCAAAGCAAAAGCCTGAATGTTCGCTTTGCCAGGCTTTTGGCCTTTGGGAAATGTTGCCTTCCGTCTGGTGGACACAGATGGGTTCCGCCTCGTCATGGGCCTCGCTTCCCCCCAATACCAGATGCCGAGCAGGCAGTCTTTGCCAGAAAAGCCGTCCCCTGCCTGGCAGCCACGTGTCATCTAAAATTTTCAAGCGCGTTGTATGCATCTGTGTCCGGGAAAAGTCCATCCACCAACGGACACATGGACTAGTAAGGCCACGGCCAAGGCCGAGTATATCTTATCTGTGACAGACTCAATGGGTGAGCTGGGTGGATTGTCTGTGGGGGTGACGGTGGCTCTCAGGCTCAGCGCACGCTCTTCAAAACCGCCAAGGGATGGTGCTGGGCATCTTTCCCCCAAGGTCTCTGGTGGCATCACGTGCACAGAGGGACACCAGGCCCATGTTTGAAATTATCTGCCTTGGAGGGCCCGTCCACACACAGGTCAGGAGCTGTGGACGGCTCTAAGCAACGAGACCGAGCGCTGGCTGGGTGGGACAAGAACCTTGGCCAGGCAAGGTGGTGTGCGATAAACGGGCGAAAATCTGCTGGCCGCCCTTAAGATCGTTAGGCTGGAGCACATCCGTGCTTCGGCACATGTCATGAAACCCTTGTCGTCCAGAAATTTCAAGAGTACCCGGGTCCGTGGACTGCCTGCTGAAGAAGGCTCGAGGTTATGAGTTCCACTTCCGCCCGTTCGCACCCTGCCTCGTCGTCTGGGCTGCGTTTTCCATTGGCAGCGTCAGCTCGCCTCCCCGTCAAGTCGTTCATTGTTGATCGTGGCAACACGCTGGAATTCCACCCTCCACATGCTCCGCGATGTGGGCAGCAGCGCAATTGCCTCGATTACGCAGTACGCAGTGACACACTGGTCCTGACAAGCAGCTCGGTACGGACCCTCGGAGGTGTTGAACCAACGAGAGTGGAGGCAGGTGAAAGGTCTGCACCATCTCAGACAGTTTGATGAAGCACACCAAAATGGTCAGTGCGGACAATGCCCTTGTCAACATGAGCATTGTGAGTGATCTTACGTTCTGGACACGATCATTGGGACACTATGAAAACAAACAGGTCCCAACACGCGACGAAAGAGGAGGGAGACGGACCAACAGATGCGGACACGGGAGCCTTTCTCTCCGTCAAATCCACAAGGCCCGACAGTTTCACAATTTCATCGGTCGTCATTAGGCAGTGGTTTCGGGGTCCAGAGCTTAGTTGCAAGGTGCGCATCAGCTCTCAGGGTGCATCATCTCAGGAGTCAGGGCTGTGTTGAGAAAGCTGTGGCGGAGGCAGAGCGGGGAGGAGGAGGTTTTCCTAGACCCCGATGGTACCGACGTCCCTGCCTTGGAAAGAGGTTGGCGTGAATTTGAGGAGGAGGAGGAAGATGAGGTAGACAGTATGGCTAGTGGCCCCTCGACCAGAGCTTGGGAAATCAAGGCTACATCTCTCAACATGAGTGCTTGGGATGCTCCATTTCCTCCAACATGATCCTTACATTAAGGCAATCATAATGAAACAACAAGTTAATGGGTGGCCACCCACCTATGGATCCAGGTACAAAAAAAAATCAGCACTTTCCTTCCTCCACCCAAAATAGAGCGTAAAATGCAGGAAATGGAGACCTTGCTGATTGATCAACTGGAGACATCTGTGTGCGCTGATTCACGTTCCCCCAAATTTTGATTCACGGGTGGAAAACAATCAGCGACGTGACAGCACGTAGAGTGCCAAGTAGGCGTTAGCGGCAGCGGGCAAGGTGGCAGAACACTAACTGGGTGACCTTCTGGAAATCTTTGTTTAACTCACACTCCCAAAGCATGCAATGCAGCGGCACATCCAACACACAGAGATCTGCTTTAGCATCTTGGGTGCACGACTATCTTGCGTCTCAACAACGGATGGTTTTTTGCCTGTGTTCCGGACCAATAGACTTCTGGGTATCCAAATGGACGAATGGCACGAGCTGGCTCGATCACGCCATAGAGGTGTTGTCCTGCCCAGCAGCCAGCGTCATATTATGAGACGGACCTTCAGCACAGCTGGTGGATTCATTACAGTACTAAACGCATCCGGCTCTTCCACAGATAATGTGGATCGGTTGACTTTCATCTAGATGAAATCAGGAATGGATCTCTGATGATGTTGTCGACCCCAATGCCAGAGGTCACCGAATAGTTGCCAGTCTACTTCGCATTCATTTTCAAAAAGTAATGGTCCTCTTGAAAACTTTTTTTTTAAAATGATCATTTCTTACTGCAATTTTTATTCTCTTTTCCAAAAACAGTTTCATTTTGCTTGGCTTTTGCTGTGAGGAGACTGTTAAAAGCAGCAAGGTTTCATGACATACGCCGTATTCCATTTTACTCCTTTTATCTTAAGAAGTTTCGCGATTGGTCAATGTTTTGAGGTCATGTTGTGTGAGATACAGAATAATCTGAGTCCATGTGGAAACAGAAATGTGGACTTCTAAGTGGCATTTCTCCCTACTCAACAATTTTTTCACATGTGGATGAGAAGTCATATTTTATTGTGGGGGTCATGTTTGCTGTGAGATACAGCTATAATTATGGGTCTTTGTAACAGAAATGTGGCTTATAAGTGGCATTTCTCCCTCACAATTTTTAACAGTGGCTGAGAAGTCATTTTTATAATTTTTTGGGTCTTGTGCTTTGAAATGCATGCAAATTAATAAGTCCTATTATAAAAAATATGTTGTTTCTAACAGACAATTTGTTCTTTACAATTGAACCAAGTGGCTCAAGGGTCTTGCTTTTGAAATTTTTGGGGGCATTTTGCTGTGATCATGCAGCTATACTTACAAGGTCATATTCTAAAAAATGTTGTTTCTTACCGACATTTGTTCTTCACACTTTGTCAAGAGTGGATCCAAGGGTGATGGTGCTGTCAGAAAACAGGAATACGGTAGGGGACACCTGTTAATGGTCACCATATTGCCAAGATGACTAGTTTTTGCAAGATCTTTAACATAGATTTCAATCACCTGTTTTGAGGACAATACCATTTAATATACAATGAAAAAAAAGGGAGAAAAAAAGACATGGGGGGATTCAATCCTATTTTAGAAAAATGTGTTTCTAGAATTAAATAACTACTAAAAAATATTGAATGTACTAAATATAGCTGGTAAAAAAAATTCCCCATGGAATTGTACAAGGGAGAGGTACCAGGATAACTTGACCAGATGTAGGTTATATTCAGAGGTCATGGAGTATGGAGCGAGGACAGAGAACTAAGTTACAGAGACAATTTCTCCAGCACGTTGTTGAGTAAAATGAGAAAAAAGAATGCCAAGGGGATAAAGGGCACCTGGGGCTTGTAAACGGAGCGTTAACCACCAGTATTTCCAAGTGAAGCCTCAATTGGTCCACACTCATACGGGAGAGCGGCAAGCGTTCCTACCCTAGGTATTGACTGTGTACAGAAGGAAGGCTGGGAAGTTATCACACTTCCGACATTCCGACACTCTGCCTTGAAGCACGACGTTTTCGGTTTGCTCTTGCGTCATCAGGGCATATTAACCTTCGCCGTTGTTAATAGATGACGGACCGCCAGCCTGGGCTTTCACCGCACCCACTGTAACTTCCGGCCCCTGGGTCATGCTCGTGGCCACAGGACAGGTATAGTCAATGTCACAGTGAAACTAAAATGGTGGTTTGAAAGACTCCTTTTTTCCGGCACTTTTTAAATGTGGGGGTCATGCAGGTTTGGGGCTCAAGCTGTGGCCAGGAAGGTCATAGTCAATGTCCGAGTTCACCTAAAAATGGTGGTTGAAAGACTACTTTTTCCGGCACTTTAAATGTGGGGTCATGCAGAGGTTGGGGACATGCTGTGGACCAGGACAGGTATAGTCTATGTCCCAGTTCAACTTAAATGGTGGTTGAAAGGACTCCTTTTTCCGGACACCTTCACTTTTCTTTATAATTGTGGGGGTCATGCTGGTTTGGGGCTGATGCTGTGGCCCAGGACAGGTATTAGTCAATTGTCCACGTGAAACTAAAATGGTGTTTGTTGAAACCACTCTTTTTCGGCACTCTTTTAAAATGTGGGGATATGACAGGTTTGGGGCTCATGCTGTGGCCCAGGACAGGTTATAGTCAATGTCCAGTTCAAACTAAAATGGTGGTTGAAAGACTCCTTTTTGCGGACTTTTAAATGTGGGGCGTCATGCAGGATTTGGGGCTCATGCTGCGTTCCTGGACACGCGGATATTAATGTCCAGTTCAAGTAACATTATGGTCAAATCTCTACATGGCTTCTTGGCACTTTTTTTATTTGTGGGTGTATTGCAGGTTTAAGGGTCAGGGCTGGGTACAAGACAGCGGATAGTAAATGGTCAGTGACTTTTTTTTTTTCTGTGGACTTTATAACATAGAGTGTGTTGCCTAAGATGTAGCTCGTATCCCATTTGACTGGTTGTGGATGTTAATTTCAAGCTTCTCCAGCTATGTTTGGGTGTAATTATTGAAGGTTGTTGTTGCTCTCCAATGACTTTATGGTCAATACGCGCTTTATCGTTGCTCACTATCGAAAAACCTTATCGATAGCGGACACGGACTATCGACGTCGATCGATTCTCGATAGCCAACGCATTCCGTAAAAACTAATGCCAACACTATAGTGGACATATGGTAGATACTTAGTTATAAACTTATTTTGTGGTGAATAATTATCTCGTCTTGCACGCAGAAATTTTGGAAACTTTCAAAATCACAGAGTTTTCAAAATTTCTCATGAAATTTTTATATGTTTCACAAAAAAAACAAGGATGTATGGTTAAAATTTTCTTACTAAATTAAAGCCACAATGTGTCACGAGAAAAACAATCTCTGAATCACATGGATAGGTAAAAGTAGTTACACAAAAGTTATTCTCCACATAAAGTGACACATGTAGATTTCAAAAAAATAGCAGCTGTGTCAGTAGGCCAAAACTGGCTGAAGTCCTCAAGGGATTAAAGCCTAGTCAAGTATAATGCATGGTACAACTTTTGACCTTTTGCAGAATTGTTAATAAAAAATGCGCTAAAAATCCTCTCTCTCTCGCAGTATTCTGGCATTTGGCAAATATTAAATCCATTTTTGCTAATCCTAATTGATCTGAAATTGGTAAGGTTTATTCGGATTTCATCTCAGACAGTGAGAAAAACATTTATATGTGTCTTTTATAAAGTGTATATAAACTTCTGGTTTCAACTGTACATCTATATGTATGTATGCTGTGTATGTGTGTATAGATAGATAGATAGATAGATAGGTAGATATACACAGCATACAAGCAGCAGGTAAAATAAGTATTGTACACTTGGTCACCCTCATTTTCTATGTTAATATTTATTTAAGGTACATAATGATATGTAAATTCTCGAGCACAAGGATGTCGGTAACAACCAATCCAATCCAAACAGACAAAGAAATCAAACTACATATTATGTGTAATAATGGGAAATTACATAGGTAAAAAAGTATTGAACCCACTTACTGAAATGTATTTAATATTTGGTACAGAAGCCTTTGTTGGTGATGATAGCTTCAAGATACCTCCTGTTTGGAGAAACTAGTCACCTGCATCGCTCAGGTGGGATTTTGGCCAATTCTTCCACACATTCTTCTCTGAAACCAATTGAGAGTTTCCTTGTTTGTGTGTTTGAGTCATTTTGTCTTGTCTAAATGTCCTCCCATAATTTCTCTTTATGATCCTGGTAGATGGCAGAAGATTTTTATCACAGAATGTCTTGGTACATTTGTTCATTCATCCTTCCTTCAATTATTTGAAGTTTGCCAGTGCTGTATGCTGAAAGACAGGAGTACACAATGATGCTCCCACCTCTACACTTTACTGTAGGTATGATGTTTTTTGGGTTCATATGCAGCACCTTCTGATTTCCAAACCTGGTATGTGTTATGGCATCCAAATAGTTCAATTTTGGTCTCATCTGACTATATTCTCCCAGTATTTAACAGGCTTGTCTAATTGTTGTTGAGCAAACTTTAAACAAACTTGAACATGCTTTTTATTCAGCAATGAAGTCTTGCATGGTGAGCGCACAGGCCATGGAGGTTGAGTGCAATACTTATTATAGTCTTTAAAACAATAATGATTCCAGATCTTTCTGTAGCTCTTCATAGGTGGTCTTTGGCTTTTAGACAACTCTTCTGATTATTTTCACTCCTCTGTCTGAAATTTTGCACCTGGCTGTGGCTGTTTTATGGTGAAATAATGTTCTTTCCACTTCTAGATTATGGCCCCATCATGAGATGTTTCTTGAGTGGCACCTTGATCATGAGACACCTTTTTAAAGGCCATCAGTTGAACCAGCTGAAATAATTTTTCACTAAGTGGCAGAATTGCTTTCTGATTACTGATAGATTTCAGCTGGTGTGATGAATTTCCATACCTCTTTTTCCTCATGTATTCGATATTTTTTCCCTGTGTTATTTCTTGTTAGTAGACAAAACTTATATTTTGGACATCTATGATTTGATTTCTTTGCTTAAGTGGATTGGATGGGTTTTTTCTGACATCCGATGAGAATTTCAAGTCAATAACACCTTCAGAATTATATTCACTTAGAAAATTGGTGATGTTTTCAATATCTTCAATACTTATTCTACCCATTGTGCATGTGTGCATATATATGTAAAGTATTCAGACACCTTAAAATTTTTCACTCTTTGTTTCATTGCAGCCATTTGGTGAGATCCAGAAAGTTCATTTTTTGCTCATTAATATACACTCTGCACCTCATCTGGAAAAAAAAGAACAGAAATGTAGATATTTTTGCAAATTTATTAAAAAACTAAAAAAAATGAAATATCACATGGTCATACTCTTTGCTCAGTATTGGGTAGAAGCACCCTTTTGAGCTAGTACAGCCATGAGTCTTCTTGGGAATGATGCAACAAGTTTTTCACACCTAGATTTGGGTATCCTCTGCCATTCTTCTTGCAGATCCTCTCCAGTTCCCTCAAGTTGGATGGTGAACTGGGGTGGACAGCCATTTTCAAGTTTCTCCAGAGATGCTCAATTGGGCTTAGGTCAGGGCTCTGGCTGGGCCAGTCAAAAAATGGGCACATAGTTGTTCTGAAGCCACTGCTTTGTTATTTTAGCCATGTGCTTAGGGCCATTGTCTTGTTGGAAGATGACCCTTCGGCCCAGTCTGAGGTCCAGAGCACTCTGGAAGAGGTTTTCATCCAGGATATCTCTGTACTTGGCAGCATTCATCTTTCCTTCATTTGCAACCAGTCATTCTATCCCTGCAGCTGAAAAAAACCCCATAGCATGAAGCTGCCACCACCATGTTTCACTGTTGGGATTGTATTGGGCAGGTGATGAGCAGTGCCTGGCTTTCTCCACACCGGGATCATAAATAGAAGAAGACTTTATTAAGAAAAAGCTGCTGGTACATAGCAATGAAAAGCGTGCAAGGCAGGCAAGCGAATCAGAGAGACAAATGGGAGCAGATCGCTGACATGTTTCGGGCGATGCAACGCCCTTAGTCGTAGGCTACGACTAAGGGCGTTGCATCGCCCGAAACATGTCAGCGATCTGCATCTTGGAGCACAGATCGGGCACGGGAACTCATAGGAGACTTACTCACATGAGGACTGCTTCCTTCAAAGCAAAAAGGTGAGCTGGTTATTCTTATTTTTTCGCTTACAATTAACACCAAAAAGTTCAACCTTCGCCTTATCAGACCAGAGAATCTTATTTCTCATAGTCTGGGAGTCCTTCATGTGTTTTTCTGCAATCTGTATGTGGCTTTCATATGTCTTGCACTGAGGAGAGGCTTCCGTCGGCACACTCTGCCATAAAGCCCCGACTGGTGGAGGCTGCAGTGATAGTTGACTTTGTAGAACTTTCTCCCATCTCCCTACTGCATCTCTGGAGCTCAGCCACAGTGATCTTGGGGCTCTCCTTTACCTCTCTCACCAAGGCTCTTCTCCCACGATTGCTTGGTTTGGCTGGATGGCCAGGTCGAGGACGAGTTGTGGTCGTTCCCATCTTCGTCTATTTAAAGATTCTGGAGGCCACTGTGCTCTTAGGAACCTTGAGTGCTGCAGAAATTCTTTTGTAACCTTGGTCAGATCTGTGCCTTGCCACAATTCTGTCTCTTCTGAGCTCTTTGGGCAGTTCTTTAGACCTCATGATTCTCAGATGCTCTGACATGCACTGTTACCTGTGAGGTCTTATATAGACAGGTGTGTGCCTTTCCTAATTAAGTACAATCAGTTTAATTAAACACAACTGGACTCCCATGAATTAGTCGAACCATCTCAAGGAGGATCATAAGGAAATAGACAGCATGTGAGTTAAATATGAGTTTCACAGCAAAGGATCTGAATACTTAGGACCATGTGATATTTCAGTTTTTCTTGTTTAATACATTTGCAAAAATATCTACATTTCTGTTTTTATCTTTCAAGATGGGGTGCAGAGTGTTCAATAATGAGCAAAAAAAAAATAACTTTTTGGATCTTACCAAATGGTTGCAATAAAAGAATGAGTGAAAAATTTAAAGGGGTCTGAATATATATAAAAATGTACAGCCCTCACATGTTGTGTTCAAAGAGTTGTGGCTTTGTTTAGCCCATGCAATGTTTTGGCGAATTTGCATGTGTTGAACATAATTTTAAAGTGCTAACTATATTGTTTTACCTATACAATGTTTAATTTGAGTAGGATTCATAAGTTATTCATACGTGAATGTATCTTTAAATTTGTTTTTTTCCACAGTTTCCGTGGAGGGCTTGATGTAGCACATGGTCAGACGGGCACAGAGTCCATTTACACTGTATTTAGAGAGAAAGAGATCATGTTTCATGTGTCAACTAAGTTACCGTTTACAGAGGGAGATACCCAGCAGGTGAGAACTACTGAACTGTCAGCTGGAAGACACTGATAAAATATTCTGCTTTGATGTTTCTATAATATCAGAAATGTACTGTAAAATATTGCTGTTCTCTGATATCATTACTGGTTGACGGATATTTTGTAATTTGGTCAGGTCAAAAATTCATGGTAATCAGTATTGTTTCGGAGCTCCTTTCAAATGGTAGTACTATATATCCAGTAGTGAATTTTAACTAAAACTAAATTTCCTTAAACGTATGTAATGACCATATCTCTATGTGGAATTTATATATGCTTTAATGGGGTATTCCCATCACATTCGTTACCTTCAAATATGTAGGCAAAGTTAGACTATTACCAAATACATTGCTCTTCTGGTCTTGCTTCATTTCAGAGCTAGAGCAGTTCTTATCTCCTGCTTTTTTAAGAAGGTTTCATAGGCTGCCAACCACCTTTCTGTGCTCTAGTGGCCATGGCTGGGGTGGTTATATTACTCCTTGCTGTGTGTTATCAGCAGCACAGGAGCTTGTTTGTCTTTCTTACTGACAAAAATTAACCCTTTAGAGCATATAGACTTGTGCCCTGAGCGCATACGATTGAATGGTGAGATTGAATGGTGATGTTAGCAATTGGCATGTGACGGTGCAGCCAATTAGTGGCTGCAGTGGTATCATTCCTTTTGAAAAAAGACCGGTGGAAATTGAGAATGGTAGAGAGATGGAATTAAGGTGACAGGAGAGGGAAGTGTAAGGTTTTTTATTGTAAAAGGAAACCGTATCATAAAAAAAACCTTATACGTTTCAACATGCCTCTCCCCTCACATTGGATTCAGCATTGTGCTCTCCTCACTCTCCCTCAGTCTTCTTGCAAACTGGACATGGCACATAAACACGTGCCATTGGCTGACATCACCAATCAGAGAACTTACTTTCAAATGGCGTTATCAGTGGTTGCAGCTGTGAGGTCCCGTTTGAAAGATTGGAAAAAAAAACTGTCAGAGAGTGAGGACAGTAATACGGCACAGTGCTGGATATAGGGTAAGAGGAGTGGTGAATACATCTTGAGCGACATGTATGAACAGGGCTGCGCCAGATATCTGGCGTCTTTTCAGCCCAATATCCAGCGCAGCACTGTTCGCTATATTTTTTAATGGCCCATACGCCAATATCAGGCGTATTACAAAGCGTAAGCAGCACTTTGTAATGCACCTGATTTCGGGGGTCGTGCGAGAGGCAGGGCGCACAAGAATCGTACGAAGGTGTAGATTTATAACTTCGCTAAGGCATTTCTAGGCGCATTATAGCTGGAAGAGGTAAACCACTTTCAAAGTGATATACGTGAGCCAGAAATGTCATACTAGCACTAGAATGTGCCGGATTTATGACCCACTGAAGAGGCTAAATTTCATACATGCTGTCTTTTTGTTTTGTTTTATTTTAAAAGGACAGCAACACTCCAAAAAAATAATAAATAAATAACTGGACAACCCTCTTAGGCCCTGTTCACAAGACGGATTTGAACGAGGTTATGTCCGCGGGTTCCGACGCGGTTTCCACGGCTAAAACCACGTCCAAATCACGGCGACTTTATTAACATGGTTTGCTATGGGAAACCGCGTTAATATTCACACGCAGCAGGTTTGGCTGCGGCTTTGGGGCAGCTGGTGCGCGGCCGGCGGTGCGGTTTTCCCCCTGCCTACTAATTTGCATGGGGGCAAACCCTCGCCACAAGTCATGCCACAAACCACGCCCCACTTGTGCCGCGACCACACCCAGCGCCCGCGTCGGGAGACGCGAGTTTGTGGCGAGGGCAGGACGGGGTTCAGCCGCGGCTGAACCCGCGGCCAAGACCGTCATGTGAACATGCCCTTAAGGTTGCTGCAAACTTTTTCTGTCTTTGCATCACAATATGGTATTTTTGAGGTTTTTTTTCAACATTTTTAGGTTATTTTTACACAGTTCACTATTCAGTACAAATGTTCACTATAAATATGTTGCACAAAGGTAGTAAATTGTGGGATATTCTTATTTTTTGCTAGGAGACTAAATAGTTTCTTCCAAATGTTGATATATTCAGTTTATTTTACACAGTGACTCATTGTCTGGCTTATTTGCCAGGGGCAGTTTAGTTTATATTATTTTTTATCACCATTCAGTAATAAAAGTCCACATGAAATATAGAGAATAAGATAACAGGTTTATATTAAAACCAAATATATAGATGTAGACAACAATGATGCAAAGAGATCACATGTTGTAGACTGTTTTACTGTTAACCAAATGACGCTACCCAATACTTTCACATTTTGGATAACAACACTATACAAAAATATATACAAGCCTTAATGTAGCACCTTCAGTATATTGGCCCAAGTTACATTATTAATTTGCTTTGGAATGACCATTGTTAGTTGCAAAAAATGTAATTTCAGACAAAATGCTCTGGAAAATTAGTAATTGGTTTAGAAGCCTCAAAATGTCATCGTAAGAGATATTTAATACAGATATAGCACAACAAACATCAAATGTACACAGACAGGGTGTGATAGGAGAGCCATTTAAAAATGATAATAAATGTTAAATGTTCAGAATACCCCCCCTTTTGTTGTTTAACTAATAAAATAATATTAAAAGAAAATAGTTACACATAATTGGTATCATCAAAATCTTTAATCTATTAAAATATGTTTATCCTATATGGGAATAGGAAAAAATAGTTCCCAATACCAAAATTAGGGTTTTTATCTTAGCATTTTTGTGTCCCAAAAATTGGAACAATATGTGATCAAAAAAGTTGATCATGCCTGGACGGATTACATAGATTTCAGTATTCCATACAGGTTGTATGTCTTCTAGCAGACATGTAGGGTATTGCACTGTTGTCCTATTTACTTGACAGCATCTTTAAATAGTGAATAAGCTCAGTTGCAGAGAGTGGGACGCCCAATGATCTGATATTGGGAGATTATCTTAAGAAAAGGCCATTAGTACTGTTATCCTGGAAAAACCCCTTAAATGTGCCTGCATGTGCCTTCAGGTTTTTTTTTGGTTTTGCTAGTCCTTAAGAAAAGAAGCACAGAACATTTGTAAAAAAAAAACATGGACTTGGAAAAAAACTGAAGAAAAACACCATAAGACAAAAATCATTGTTTGTAGTTTGTTATTAAAATTGATTTTAAAGCATTATCAATTCCATGGCACTGTACTTCGGAGAGGGGCTTAAAGCAGTGTTCTTGACATGGTGTTTCAAGACAGGCCAGGTTTAGGCTCCCATTTCCTGGTTAGGCTGTGTGTGGCTCTATAGCAGTGATTCCAGCTTCAATCAAACAACAAAAGGAACCAACTTTCAGCTAAACAGCTTAGTCCATACTTTATTGCAATATCCAATCAACACGTAACACACGTATGTTGTATGAGCATAGAAAGATTTTTCAGCATGCATGCATAAAAAGGTAATAAAATACCTGAAATACAACGCTGCAAAAGCAGTAGTGAGGAGCTGCTCAGACGCCGGCTGTACACTCAAGATGCAACGTTTCGAGAGTCTCCGCCCTCTTTGTCAAGCAAATATGCTCATACAACATACGTGTGTTACGTGTTGATTGGATATTGCAATAAAGTACGGACAAAGCTATTTAGCTGAAAAGTTTGGTTCCTTTTGTTGTTTGATTGAAGCTGGAGGCACTACGGGTCAAGAGGAAACCCGGATAAGGCACCGTGGCATGACATGCAAATATCCACATAGCGGTGAAAATGTTTAAATGAGTCTATAGCAGTGATTTGCATATCAGCTCTGCTATTTCTAGCTGTGCTTGTTACAGTGACATTAGTGCTGAAGGTTTGTAAACTGTAGTGCACAAGGCTACGTAACTCTTCAAGGTTAAAGTTTGTCAGTAACGCAGATAAAAAAGCTCCTGTGCTCATATATATATATATATATATATATATGTGCACCCTGTTTCCCCAAACATAAAACATAGTGCATTTTTTATGCAATTCAGAGTTTGATTGCTTATGCTGAGGCTTGTGAAAATCACTACAGTATATTAATACATGTTGATGTTTTGTTCAAAATAAATGTTTAATTTTTTGAAAACATGGGGAAAAAATAAGCCCTCCCTAAAAATAAGTCTTAGCTCGTCTTTAGGAGCAAAAATTAATATAAGTCTTATTTTCGGGGAAACATGGGTATGTCTAATATTTAATATATGTTAATATTGACCAGTGATATTCTTTTGCTTCCCCCCCAGAATTTAAAAAATTTCATAAGACCCCAATTTTGTAAAAACATGTAAAATTCCAAAAACTTCCTTTTTCCCATTTTTTTAATCAGCATTCTCCACCAGCATAATGTGCTATGATCATCATTACAATGAGATCCGTAAAGGAAAGGAGAATGATTCATTAATAGGGGCCCAAATCCGGTTCTTTTCAAAATTTTCCCCTTTGAAGAAAATAAAATTTTTTTGTTTGTTTTTTCAAGGTGCCCTTAAATTTAAGTGTGAAAAGTGAACCCTTTTTTGGGTTTTTATCTTTTAAAGGACAGAAATGGGGATATTATTAAATATTTAATATACAGCAAGGACATCTAATTTAAAGTAAAGTATAACTTTATGTAGTCAAACATGTAAATAGTCCTACAACTGTCATACTGAATGCTTCTGCGAGTGCAGGAAACGGGGCAGATTTATCACAGTGCTTCATAATGTTTTGACAATTTTGGCATCCCCTTTTAGTACTTTCCCCCAAAAAAATTTAATGCCTGAATTTGGGGTGAAATTTTTTGTCCCACACTGACATAATGTGTGGTTCATCTGAAAAGGGGTTTTCAAGGGATAGGGGAAATACCCAGTGTTAAAACACTATAGAAAATTTACCCCATTGTTTTTTTGATTACTTTAAAAAATAAACCCCATTGAGGGGTAAACTTTGGGGGGGTTTAAATAAAAATTCCCTTTTAAGTTGGTCCAAAAGTGAAATGGGGTAGCCCTGGCAAAATTTTGCACCTTTACTGCACCTTTGAAGGCCCCCCTATGTCAAAAGGGGGCAGGCCCCTTTAAGCTCCTTCACTATTCTTCCCTTCTTAATGATGTACATTGTTGTATACATTTGGCAGACATCTGAGGTAGTGGCTATAATGATATGATCATGTAATATGATCTTTGTATACAATACATGACAGGAAAAGTTGACAGGAAAATGTGGACTTCTTTCTTTAATATAAATTTCTCATTCATTTTGACAATTTTCTTTATCACTAAGGGGGGGGCCCCGGTTTGCGCTATTAACTGCCAAAAAAATGCCAATTTAGTTGTCACATTTTTTTCCCTTTAAAGCCATGGCTCTTGTACAAATTTTTAAAATTTGGGTTTTTAAATACTGTCTATTGCAAAAAAATTTCATTGTGGTGAAACCCAAGTAGCTTTTTGAGCCCAATATGGCGTGAAAACTTTTTCCCATTTACCCTTTTACGGCATTTTAATTTCAATTGGGATGTCCTCTACTTGGTCTTCCCCTCTATTTACTAAAATGAACCTGGGTCAGGCATGTATTATATGGTTTTTTCTTTTATCTTGAAACCCAAAATTGATGAGCAAAACTTTTCAGTTTTCCCCGATATCAACTATTTGCCCAGGAAATTTGGGTCAGGTCTGGGAGCTAAACAGCTAGTTTTAGGGCTGGGCCCTTTCCCTTTGGAAAAAAAAAATTTAAATTTTATAAAAAAAACTTTTTTTTTGTGCTTTTGTATACGAAACAAACTCTTCCTTTTTGCATTGAGGTTGGAAGAAGGGGTTTCCAAACTGTTTTTCCCAAACTAAATGTTGTATAAGTGCAGAAATGAAACCCACTGATCAGAACTAATCTTACTAGTCATATACTAATTTCACAACCAATTTCGACAACCTCCCATCATCGGGCGGAGGGTTTTTAAAAAACCATAGTTTTTTGGGATTTTGCTGGGGGTTGGAACCGAAGGTTTAAAAAAGGATTAAGGCCAGACATTTGGGTCTCCCAAATAAAAAATTTTTAAAGAACCCGGCCCCAAAATTTCAGGGGGGGCCTTTGCAAAAAAAACCCCCTTAAAAGCAGGGAAAACTTAAATCTTTAAACCCTTTCTAAAGGTAATTAACAACCAGTTAACTTTATAACATAGCCTTAATATTAGGGTTAAACTGGGTAAAAAGATTGTAAATAAATACAAAAATGCACATTGTTTTCCCCTTTTTGACCAATTTTCCCGGGGCAACCCCTTTTTTACTTTCTTCGGTGACCAAAAACCCCTTAAATAAAACCATTGTTATTTTTTGTTGGTTTTACAATTAATTTATTTTTAGCTGCAAGGGGAAAAAACACTTGGGAAGGGGGGCCCTAGGGGCTATTGGGGGGCCAAGAAAAAAGAAAACCCCTTTTGTTCCCCAAAATGATTTCATTTAAATTTCTAATTCGATAAATTTTTGGGACAAGTGGAGAATCCAGAGGGCAGATTGTCCCGTTTATAAAAATAGGGCACTTTTTCACCCCACCCGAGACAAACACTCACACACACACACGTGTGTTTTATGTTGTGTAGTATTTAAAGGGGGGGATGTCCCCATTTATGCCTTGGGGGTTCCGAATTTTAGGGTGGGGCCCACTGGGCGGTATATTCGTACTTCCTATAGAAATTAACGATAACTATGCAAACGCGATCATTTTTCTGTTCTTTGAGGACAACTCGAAGAGATTTTGCAAAGTGGCAAAACCCCATTTTAAAAGGGAAAAGTAATTTTACTGGGCCTTTTGAACTAGAAAGGGGGGTTTTTTAACAAGGAGTACGCTTTTTATGGAAAAAACCCTCCAGGAATTATAAAGCAATTAAAATGATTTTGTTTGAAATACTTACTTTTAAGAATTTCGGGGATAATTTAAAAAGCATCATGCGGGCAATTAAATTTGGGTTTGTCTGGTTAGGTTACCGCAGCCAAGCCAAAATGAAACTTAAATTTTCCTTTGCTTTTGGGCCAAGTCATTTTAAAAACCCGAGGAAAAACATAAAAGGTTTACAGAAGTTAGTGCAGAGCAATAGTAAACAGTCTCCTTTCCTTTATTTTTGAAGAACATTGTAGGATAAACTATAGCACTCATCACTTTTAGCGTTTAAAGGGAACCCGTCACCATGAAAATGATGTCATCATGTTATGGGGAAATAGGGGCTGAACAGACCTTTTTTTCTATATATAGTTCGGTGTGAGAAGATTTAATATAATGTGTACATTATTGGTTGAAATGGCTGCTCATTCTGGGTTTATTTAAATAAATTTTACAGATTACCTTTTAAAGGTGTAAAAGGTAAAGGGCCAAAACTAAACCCCTTCACCCAAATGTGCCGATTTAAAGGAATAAAATTTATTTTTAAAAGGGTCGCTCTGAAACTAATGCCTTACTGTGCTGTACTATCTTACTATGTTGGCCCATGAAGTCAAAAGTGGATGTTGGTGGTAGAGCAGAGAGTTTTCCCCTTTCCACCGACAGCCATTATATTTTGTTGCCGTGAGACAGATGGCAGTAGAGGAACAGTCTGACAAAATGATGTGTGATAGAAAAGTATGTAGAATTTGTCAAATTGAATTTTTCTAGGGGGAAAAAAATTACACCCATTAACAATTGATGTCTTTTGATTTATTTATGAAAACCAAACAGTAAAGGTCAGCACAGTGGGTGGCACGTTTCAACAGTGGTGACAGCAACATGAATAACAAGATTCATTCCGGATGCCCATGCACAGATTTGGGGCGGCATGTAAACGCCAAATTTCATGAGAATTATACTGGCATAGAATACGCCTGATTTATGAACCTGCCCTACAGCACATTCTAGCGCTTGTTACATTTTTTCTGGCTCAGGTATTCCACTTTGAAAGTGGTATACCTGTTCCAGCTGTAATGCGCCTAGAAATGCCATAGCGAAGCTATAAATCTACAGCTTCACTACGGTTCTAGTGCTCCCCGCCTCTCGCATGCCCCCTGAGATCGGGCGCATTACAAAGTGCCACGGGCTCTATGTAATGCACCTGATAATGGCGTGCGGGACATTTAAACATGTATGAACGGGGCTGCGCCTAATTTCGGGCTGTTCATACATGCCGCCCTTGGTGCAGATTTTTACAAGCACAAAATGTTCTTGTTAATCATTGTTGAAAAATTGTTTTTTTTGCAGCTGAGAATGTGCTCTATTAAGTAATGTTTGTGTCATGGATACTCAATCTTCTCTCATAAAACTATGGGTCACATTTATGGGTCTAAAACTCACTTTGTTGCCCATAGCAACCAATCAGAGCGCCCCTTTCATTTCATATAGTGCTCTAAAAAATTAGAGGGCCGCTCTGATTGGTTGCTATGGGCAACAAAGTGAGTTTTAGACCTAGACAGTTTTCATACATGTGGCCCTATGTGTTGGTCCAGTGTCAGACTGGAGTGCCTTGGGGCTTACCAGTGGAGTCGATTCTTGGCGTTGACTCTTGGGTCCACCAGTGGCGTTGATTCTGGGGGCCCACCAGTGGCGTTGATTCTGGGGGCCCACCAGTGGAGTTGATTCTGGGGGCCCACCAGTGGAGTTGATTCGTGTGGCCCACCAGTGGAGTTGATTCTTGTGGCCCACCAGTGGAGTTGATTCTGGGGGCCCACCCTACAGTTACTGTACATGCCATTTATACTCTGCCTTTTGCTTTTTGCCTCTATTCCTCTGCCATTCTGCTTCTCCCAAGGATGTACGTGCACTTTAAGATAAACGCCGAGTCTGCCATGCACAGGGGCCCATCGGGAGATTCCCCTGTGAGTTTACCAGTGAGCCAGTCCAAGCCTGCATTAGTATGCTCGGCCCCTTCTGCTCTATAACATGATGCAGGAAGATTACGTACATATTTAATGTATTAGGTTATCCTTTACACGTATACATATCTATCTATCTATATACAGTGGTCCCTCAGGATACAATATTTTCTGTATACAAAGGTATTTTCTGGAACATTGTATGTTGAGTGTGGTTTTAAGATACAATGTCCCAGACACTGATACAGTCAAGTTTTACTTGGAAAACATTTGTATTATTGCAGTACAAACATTGTTTGGCGGTCTAGTAGCACCTCTCTACAGCACAGAGTGGTACTATATGTCTTGTACTGCTTTTTACATGTGCTAGGATGACCGGATCCTTTCGGCACCAGGTGAGGGCCCATTTTCTTTTTTCTGATAAATTGTGTATAAAGTACATGACCCAACAAAGCTCCTGTCCTCAAAATCAAAAGTGAGCTCTAGCCTCCAGCAGCTCTTTCTGACTGTTTTATGGAAAGACTTGCTTTATCTGTATTCATTATCTGCTTAATGTGTTTTATTCTTTATTTTGCATTATGCTGGTGACATTTTGGGGCTCTGGAACTAATTACCAGTTTTCCATAGAGTTTTAGACTCAACATACAATGATTGTCGTGGAAAATAATTAGTATTGTATGTTAAGGGACCACTGTACCTATTTGTATAGTGATTATTGAATTTACTAAAAATATTAATGGTGGAAGTGTATGGGCAGAATCTAATTTTGCATTATGAAGTGCCAATACTTGGATAAACGGGATATTGCAGTAGAGGAGGAAGGTGTATTGAAATATGATGCCCTTTAATAGACAGGAGTCTGAGGAAAGGGTTAAGTGACATAACATTTACTTATCATCCACTGAAGAAGGTTGGCATTTTGAGAACAGACAATCAACTTACTACTGCAAATAAATGTATTGCTGGAATTAACAATTCAAAAACAGCTGATTCACCCTTATGTATCAAACCTGGAAAAACAGCTCTGCTTATCAGCATACATTTTCTATCTCCACAAATGCCAACTGAGAGGAAATGTGGCCAAGCACTGACAGGAGAAGTGGGTGGTGGCACATAAGTTTTACAGCAATAAAGCAATAAACCCCAGCTCACAAGAGGAAGCTGCTTAGATCTCCACAAATGAATTCCTAAGGCGGCACTGGTACAATAACTTGCCAGTATATATGAAGAGTTACAGAATGTGCTGTTTGGTGACGCTTCCTTGGAAGAACAGATTGGCTTGTGTGGAGCTGTTAATTGTTTCCAAGAAGCAGCTGGCTTTAGCCAGACAATATTCTAGTGCAAATATTACTTGAGGACAGGAACTTCCCCCATTAGGATGGTTGCTAAGCAGGAAGTCACACAGCCGTATAAAAAAGATGGGGTTAATAGGTAGAATCAGTGTTTTATGAGGATAATGGAGAGGAGGTAGCCCTGGCCAGACCGTAATGGTCTGCAAATTTAGAAACCATATGCCAGACTTAATTTTATTGACCTGATAATTTAAAGGATTAGAAAATACTAAAATACAAGCTGTCCCTACATGAAAACACACATGGCACAAACAAATATATTAACGGATTCATGTCTTGGCATGGATTTTGTACTTCTGCATATATTTTAAAGCAAATTTGGGCAAGAGGTTTCCTTCTGAAATGCTCAAATATTGCTTCAAGGTATGGTTTCTGCAATTTAGTGGGTAAATGTCATTACAGCAGGAAATAATGCACTACAAGTCTCAGAATACATCCTGTCTGTGGCATGTGACTACCACTAGTAATATACATAAAAAGGGATATTGGTAAGTTTTGAAAAAATCTTTTCTAGACTTTTTTTTTTGTCAAGTGTGGACCCTCCGTCTAAAAAGAAACACTTCACATGTAATATTTTATTAGCCCCAAATCTCTCAAGGTAAGCCACGTGACTACATCTGAGTTTTGCAGGTTTATTACACTAGCAGACATGTATGGCATATCCTGTAAAATGCCATGTCTAAGTGGGGGTCCCAGAACAAACACAGATGGCTTTGTGGTAATTCATTGAAGGTCCTATGATCTTCTTTTATATGTGGTCACTTGAGTTTAGCAGACAAGGGTCAGGGGTCTAGTGTTCATTTGAACGGGTCTCTGTGAGTATGCCATAAATCCGCGGGGGCGTCGCTAGGCAGTATCATTCGGGGCAGAAGCCCCGGATGTAAATCCTTCTGCCCCGAATGATTAGTCTCCTAATCTCTGCTCGCTGCAATGAGAAGCTCCACCCACCTCCAGAGCCTCAGCACTCTCAGGGAGCAGTGAGAGCAGCCCCTCCCCCTTCTGTGCTCCCTGCACAGCCCTCCCCCCGGAGCTACAGCACCGACAACAAGGTTCCCTGCCGGCTCCTGCAGCAGATCGTCGGCTCCATCACTATGGAAACCAGAACGAGTTTCTGGTTTCCTCAAGTCTTCCAGAGCTGCCTAAACAGCCCAGGAGCTTCTAGGACCCCAGTGACCCGCATAATTATGTCTGGGGCGGGATGGGGGTATGCCCCCCTCATATGTCTATGCTCAATACTGGCCCGTGTACAGGGGGACGTTATTGTATATAACAATAGCGACAGTATATACACAAATGCAAAAGGGTTACATTTTGGGACATGGTTATACGTTATAGTGTATATTACAGTTTATATTTTATATACACATACACCACAATATATATATATTAAAATTATTTATACCACACACACTACGTAATACTTAATAACATGATAATACTTATTGGTGTTAAAATTTGGTTTTTTCTTCCCCTGGTGAATACACGTGTGGGGTATGTTGTTTTATATTTATATATAATATATAAATATATACTCCTCACCGGCCACTTTATAGGTACACCATCTAGAAACGGGTTGGCCCCCTTTCCCTTAGAACTCCCTAAATTCTTCGTGGCATAGATTCAAAAGGTTTGCAAAGATCCAATTGGGATCAAGGGGCCCAAAGAGTGCCAAGAAAATTTCCCACACCATGCACCACCCAAAACCACCTGAACCGTTGAAAAGGCCGAGGGTCCCGTTTCATTTTTTTGAGCCCAAATTTGACCCACCATCCCAAGTCCAGCAGAAAACGAGACCATCAGAAGGCCCCCGTTTTTCCAATCTTTACGCCAATTTCGATAGCTTTGGGGGAAATTGGAGCCCCAGTTTTGTTTTAGCTGAAAGGGGTGGCACCCGGGGTGGTCTTCTGCGCTGTACCCCTTGCCCCAAAGTTCGCCGTACTGTGCGTCAGAGATGCTCTTTTCCTACCTTGGTTGTAAGGGGGGCTATTTGAGTCACGTTGCCTTTTTATCAGCTCGAACCAGGTTTGCCCTTCTCCTTTGACCTTTGGCTAAAAGGCATTTCCCCCAAGGGGCTGCCCCTCCCCTGGGGGGTTTTTTCTTTTTTGGGCCATTCTCTGTAAACCCCAGAGATGGTTGTGCGTGAAAACCAGGAGATCAGCGTTTTGAAAATACTCAGACCCCCTTTGGCACCAACAAAACCCTGCCCGTTCAAAGGGACTCAAATCACCTTTTCCCCATATGATGCTCGGTTTTTAACTGCAGGAGATTGTCTTGACCTGTCTCTGCCTAATGCACTGAGTTGCGCATGTGATTGCTGATTAGAAATTAAGTGTTAACGAGAGTTGGACAGGTGTACCTAATAAAAGTGGCCGGTGAGTGTATATATTTAAATTTTATATATTATATATAAATATATACAAAAAGGGGGCAGTTAACGCAAATGTAATACACAGGAAAATACTGGACATGTGTTATAATACTTTTTACTATGTGTAAATTACGTTTTATATATTTTATAAAACACTCCCCCCACTATATATAAATTTTATATTTTTTAAAAAATATATAAAATATATATACACACACACACACCCCACCCCATTACACCCCACGTGAAACTTCAACGGGGACAGTAAATATAAAATTTAAAAACCCCCAGATAAGTATTATACATGTAAAAATGTCCCTGTGTGAAGTACAGGGTTTTTGGGTGTGTGTATACCCGGGGTTGTAACAGCTGGGTGGGGGGCCCTCGCATGAGATAACCCTGATGTATTAAAGGGGTTTCAAGAAAAATAAAAAGTAAAAAAAAAAAAAAGAAAAAACACACATATCCCCTTTTTCCCCCATTACAAATGCTTGTAAATAAAAAAATTGGGTAAAAAAAAGAAACACTATTTGGCATCCCCGGTGCTTTCAACCCAGCCCTTAAAAAAACTGATATTTTTACCCCCCCCATAAAACCACTGCTAAAAATTTTTTTTGTTTTAAAAAAAAACATTTTTTGTTCACCCCAACTGTACAAAAAATTTGAATAAAAAGAATCAAAAAGCCCCAAGGACCCTTTCGAACAGAAACCAATGAAAAAAGTTTGGCTTTTTAGTTTGGTATGAATTGGGTTTTTGCTGAAATCGTTTTTATGCCCCACGGGAAGTGCTGAAAAAAAAAAAAAAAAAACACTCCCAAAATTTTTTTTTACCCTTTGCCTCAAAAAATTTTGGGGAATACAAGGTGATCAAAAAACATTTGTTCCCCAAAAAATTGGTACCAAGAAAAAATTTGTCTGCTCATCCTGAAAAAAAAAAACCCTTTTTTACAGGGGCTCAAAATTCAAAAAATAAAAAAAAAGTTATAGTTTGAAAAAAGAAAAAAAAAAAAATGGAAACCAGCTGTGCTTTAGGCCCTCGTTCACACGGTTTTTTGTCCGGGGTTTGGGCCCGCCGTACCCGCGCCGGATTTGCTCTGAAATTTACGGAAATCCGGGGAAAAAAATTTAAATGGAAATCCACGCTCTCATAGAGAACAGGGGATTCCGTGCTCCCCCCGCTCGGCCGAATCCCCCGCGGGGGGAGAAAGTGAAAATGCACATTTTTACGGCCCGTCCCGGCGCGTGGGAACCGGACCAGTTATGGGGCCGGGGAGGGGCCCCCCCCCCCCGGCGCCCGGCCCCGCCCCCGGCCCCCCCCCTTATTCACGCCGGATTTGCGAGCGAAATCCGGGCTCAAAAATTCCCCCGGGGAAAAACCCTTGGGAACAGGGCCCTTTAAAGGGTTTTTTAAACTACAAAAACCCCATATCCCCGTATTTTTAAAGACTAAAAGGGGCCCACTTTTCCCCCCCAAAATTTTTTGGAAGAAAATGGGTGCAACCTTTTTTTTTTGATTCCACAAAGGAAAGGAGGGGGAAAAAATGCTTGGGGCCGGGTTGGGCTGGAGGAGGGGGGTATGGGGTCGGATACCATCACCCAAGGGGGGTCAAGAGAGGTCTCGCTGCGGAGTAAGCGGGGGGGTTTAAATTTAACCCCCTTTCATGGTTATGGATGTCCCTGAACCTAAAGGGAAAAATAAAGGTTGTATAAAGGGGGCTCACACGCTGAGCCCAAAATGCTTTTAGCGGACAGGGGCTTTTCCCCTTACACTCCCCCTTAAAAAAGGGGGCCCGTGCCCGAGGGGTTTTTAAGCCCCTAGCAACCCCCTGCAGTGATGTCTCTAGGGAAAAAAAGCCACGGGTTTTTTTTATTCTTCCAATGACTAAAGTCAATTGCTGTAAAAATTTTTCTGTTACAGATCTCATCACGAATCTGCAGCAAAATTAGCATTTGTCATATGCAGATTCCCCAAAAAGTTTTAAACCCCCACTGAAAAAAGGGACAGTACTGAAACTGCTGTAAGGCTAGGTTCAAAAAGAGCAGTTTTTTTACATCTGTAAAGATGAAAAAAAGCTAATTTTTCCCGTGCCCTACCAGGATATCACAGTACAGAATGTTATCTCAACTTTTTCAGTGCTTTTTTAATGCTTTGTTCCCCAATCAAAGGGAACAAAAAAAAAATGGGAACCAATAATATTATGGTAAAATTTTAAAGGGGTGTTTTACATTGTTTTTGGGAACCCAAAAAAACCAAAGAGTGAAACCCCTTTTTACAAGAAACGTATAAGGGGGAAAAATTTACCCCTTTTTTTTTTATTAATAATAATCCCAAAATACGGAAAAAATTACAGTGTGGGGAACCCCCAGCCCCCATTACCCCCAACATCTTTATGTAGGTCCATAGGTAAAATCTGCAGTAATTACTTTCCTTTTGGGGAACCGGGCCTAAAGCATATCGTGGGAACGGGCTGGGACACGGTTTTGGGGGAATTTTTTGGGGTTATGTCCCCCAAAAAAAAAAACAAAATACTCAAAAACTAAATCGGATTCTGAATCCTAAAACTGCGTCGTCCGACGAGTATTTGAACAGTATTTTACACAAAGACCCGAGGATTTTTAACTCCGTTTTCATTTTTTTGTTCGTTTTTTCCATTTGAAAAAATTTAATTTCAGTTTTCAAAATTTTACTTTCCCCAAACGTTTTTTCATCATAGAGCACTTTTTTAATTTTTTTTGGGCCCCGGATCCCACCAAGAAACCCGCCCAAAAGTTTCCGGTAAATTTTTTTTGCCAAACCCCCCTGAACCCTTTAATTAAAATTTTCAGCTGTTTCCAAGTTAAGTACAATGGGAAAATTGAGGGATTTCTAAGTTTTTTTTTTTTTTTTTTAGAAAAAAAACAGTTTTAAAAATTTCCCGCCTCAGAAAAACCGAGACGGGTGGGACTTTCAAAATTTAATTTTGAGGTGGTTTTACAGTCCCGGTTTTTTATGGTTTTTTAAAATTTTTGAATCCGCCCTTTGATTTCCGATGGAAATGCTTTTTTTTTTTAGAAGGAACTGAATGTTTTAATTTCTCAATGGGCCTAATGCAGGGGGTTGAAAAAAAATGCAAAAATTTTTACCAGAGTAAGGCCTCTTCACAAGGCTTATTTTTGGGGGGATTGGCGCCGGGACTGCGCGCCGGGGTTTGCGCTTTTTGTTCGGCGCCAAACCGCGGAGGCATTACGGTAATCTAATGCTCTCCTTTGAGAACAGTGGAAACCCCTTTGCTCCCCTGCCCCGACGAATTCCGCCCGGGGGGGGAGAAAGTGCATGCACATTATTTTAGGCGCAAAAATGCGGCCCTGGAAATGCAAATCTATGGGGCCCCGCGCTTTCCCGGGCCCCCCCCCCAACCCCGCCCCCTTTTTCCCCGGAAATTTTGAGCCCGGGGTTTCGCTCCAAAACCCCAGGGGAAAAAAGCCGTGGGGAACCCGGCCTAAAAACTTAAAAAGGGGACATGTAAGAAAACCTGGTGTAAATTTTTTGCCTGGGAAAAATCCCCCTCTTTTGGCTCTGGGCCGGCCACGGCCCGTAAAAACGGGGAAACCATGGTTTTTGACTTTTAAAACTAACCTTTTTTTATCACTAAATGTGAACTGGGTTTTTTTTTTGTGCTTTGGGGGCAATTTTTTTTTGGGGCCCAAAAACCCGTGGGCCCGGAATCTTCCCCGCACACTCGTTTGGGTTTAAATTTTTTTCCTTCTTGAGTGCAATCCTATCGGTCTTTTGTTCCTTTCCTTTGCTTCAGTTCTACCTTTCATCTGTTCCTTTATAAGGTTCTGCTTCCTTCCTTCCCGGGGGGTGCTATTATGTCAGGGCGTTTAGGGACGCACACAAAACACAGCAAGTAGGCCCTTTAAACGGGGCCCAGCCTCTGTCCCGCCTTTTGGGGAAAACCCACTCCTTTTAATTAAAAGGCCCGGCCCCCCCCCTGGAAGACTGATAGCTGCAAATGGTATAGGTGCGACACAAACGGGGCAAACAGCACAGAACCCAATAAAAGTTTCGGGCGGTCAAAAGTCGGCAACAATACGGGCAGCAAGGTACAGAATCGTGAGACAAAGAGAATAACCGGGGGCGGTCCAAAGTCGGCAACAGTACGGGCAGCGAGGTACAGAGACGTGAGACAAAAAGGATAACCGGAGTGCAATGCGAAAGGTCAGGACATCACAGAAACAACAGAAGAGAGCAGGCAAACTATAGGGCAATAAGCCAAAATAGCAGGCCAGGCAGGAAGGAAGCAGAGACCTTATGTAGGAACAGATGAAAGGTAGAACTGAAGCAATAGGCAGAAGGAACAAAAGACCAGATAGGAGAAGAAGGCTGTCACTCAAGAAGGAACAGAAATTTACCACGAGTGTGCTGGAAGATTCCTGGCCATGGGCGTTGGCCAGGAATCAATTAGCACCCAGCACAAAATAAACCCAGTTCACACTAGTGATAAGAAACGTAGTCTTAAGTCAAAAACCATGGTTTACGTCGTACTGGCCGTGGCCGGCGACCAGAGCCAAAAGACGGGGATGTTTCAGGCACAATCATGACACTGGTGCTGACAGGCCAGTTCTAAATAGCTTTAAGGCAGTGTAGAATGCGCCATAATATATGAACCTGTTCTTCTGCAGGTCATACATACAGGTGCAGTCTTGTGCCAATACGATAAGTCTGGCTCAGACACCACCTTTATCCTGGTCTGGCTGTTCTAACTGTTCTGCGTCTTAGTTTTGGGTCAAAGAATCATAAATGTGTCTACTTCTACTAATGTGGTGCAACGCCCCCAGAACACCCCCAAATCTTTTGCCCATTAAAAATTGTCTTTGGCGCATTACAAAGGCATTTATCGTGCACCTGTTCATACATTCTTTTTGGCTCAAAGTACACCAGAAAACCGGTGCAGCCCCATTTATACATGTCGCCCAAAGGGCCTCATGTATGAACAATGTCTAAGTCTAAGACTTTCTTTGTTGCTCATAGCAACCAATTAGAGCTTCCCTTTTATTTCATACAGTGCTCTGAAAGAATAAAAGTGAAGCTCCGATTTTTTGCTATTAGCAACAAAGAAAATCTTAGACTTAGGCAGTTTTCATACATGTGCCCCTAAATACATTCAGTACTTCACCACTAGGATAACTGCAGTTAAAGGGTCTCAACCCATGGTAGTGGCAGCTGCACATAACAGGAGGTTGGGTGCTCTAGTCCTTCTGCAATGGCAGAAGGATTTGTTGATTAAACTGGAACATTTTATGTCATAGGTTTAATGCAATAAGAATTGTCATCAGTAATAATTAATGGAAACATCAGTAATCCATTTATGGATTGTATATTTCATTCTTATAAACCCTATCTCTACTGGTGTGAGTAAAATGTCATATTTAAAATAAAATGATAGCTGAACCTCCATGGTTGTTCATATATGTGTGTATGTATGTGTGTATGTATGTTTTGCAAACGCAACCACAACCTTTGTACTAAAAATCCCAAAGTTGATGCTATCTCATGTGGTCTGTACATGTGTCAGAAATTTTGTATACTTAAAGGGATTTTTCAAGACTTTTAAAAATCACACTAACCAATCCCTCTATGTTTAAATAGAAAATGAATCCTCACTTACCTCTCCCATCACCAGCGTTCCAGCACAGCCAGAGCTCCCCCCGCCCGTTCCCTCACTGATAACATCATGTTCATGAATCACATTATGCTGCTGCCAATCAAGAACTTCTGTCACATGCATGCAGATTGGCTGCAGGATCATAATCGTGATGTCATCAGGAGCTCAAGTAATGCTGTAACGGTGATGTTGGAAGAGGTAAGTATGGGTTAATTTTCTGTTTGGGCACAGTGACAGGTGGTAGGGAGGTTTGTAAATGTTTTGGAAAACCCCTTTAAGTAAAATATTTTTTAAGTTATTTGCATGGACCTTTCAATGAATCTATACTCTTGGTAAGCTGTTTAGGAAAATTGAAGTAAGGTGATAGTATGGTTACTGTAGTGCTATCAGGTATGATGAGTCTAATAGTTCCACACTAAAAATCTTGAGCTACAAATATGTTTTTTTTTTTTATTATCCAGGTCTCGGTGACTGCACGAGAAGATGTCCCGTCTTTTGGGCCCCCACTTCCAAATCCACCAGTATTTCAAAAAGTAAGACATGCAAATTTCTACATGCTCTGCAGGGAGACATAAGGTACAGGGCATTCAACGCTATTTTTATCCTGATAAACAATCTCCTTGCTGTACAGTAACATTCATTTTATTCAACAACACCAGATGTGCAGTAATTCCATCCCAACATGAACTCAGATCTCCACTATAAATAAGCCTTAATTAAGTGCCATACGTGTGGCTCCAGCTTTTCCTGCCACCCCATCATATATTAGAGCTGCATGCTTTTCAATACATTCACTAAATTAGGCCATGGGCTATTTTACACAAGGAAAAATAAACAAAATCTCAACCATATAGTTGTTCATTTTTATATTGAATATTAGGTGTATAATCAACATTGTACCATAAAACCAAATTGTTAATAAAATTAAATCACAACATAAGATTTTGTTTATTAATAATAATAATAATAAGGGTATGTTCCCACAACGTTTTTCAGATCCGTTTTTGGATCCGTTTTTCGACCCAAAACGGATCCAAAAAACGTATCTAACAATGTGCAGTTTGATTTACATTGGTTTCAGTGTCAACCTCGCATCGCCGTTCAGATGAGTGATTTCCGATGCGTGTTTACTTGCGTCTTTTTTCTGCGCTTTTTGGTTTTAAGAACTGACATGTCAATTCTACTTGCATTTTACGCAAGTGAAATCCCCATAAGAAACAATGGAGTGCGCTTTTGGAGCCCAAAAAACGGATTATACGAAAAGTGCATCCGAATAACGCATTGGATTAAAATTTGAAGTGTAATACACTAAATCAGCCCCTAGAGGTCTCATTTGATCTAGAAGAACTGTTTGAACTTTAGTAATCTAATGACCTACATTTTCACTTAGTGTGGAAAGTGGTTAGGTAGAAGCCCAATAGAGGGAGCTAACAGCATTTTGAAATGTGTTTCAGAGGAAGCCCAATAGAGGAGTTAACAGCATTTTACATGTGTTTCAGAGAAGCCAATAGAGGGTTAACAGCATTTACATGGTTTCAGAGAAGCCAAGAGGGAGCTAACAGCTTTTAATCTGTTTAATCTATTTAAGCATGTGTTTAATCTTATAAATCACTTTATATATATCACTTTTTATATATATATATATATATATATATATAATGATATAAAAGCAGTTTTTTAGTATAGAATTGGTGTTTATAGAAATAATAATATAGTTTATTATAGAGTGTTAAGTGGTTTTAGTATTAAACTAAAACCACTCAACATTCTATAATAAACTATATCTAAAACATTAATAAATGTATTATTAAAAACGTCTATAATTTCTATAGACACTCTTTCTATACTACAAAACTGCTTTTATATCATTCAATATATATATAAAAAGTGATTTATAAAATTAAACACATGTAAAATGCTGTTGGCTCCCTCTATTGGGCTCCTCAGAAACACATGTAAAATGCTGTTAGCTCCCTATATTTGGCTTCCTCTGAAACACATGTAAAATGCTGTTAGCTCCCTCTATTGGGCTTCCTCTAAAAACACATGTAAAATGCTGTTAGCTATCTCTATTGGGCTTCCTCTGAAACACATGTAAAATGCTGTTAACTCCCCCTATTGGGCTCCCTCTGAAACACATGTAAAATGCTGTTAACTCCCCCTATTAGGCTTCCTCTGAAACACATGTAAAATGCTGTTAACTCCCTCTATTGGGCTTATACCTAACCACTTTCCACACTAAGTGAAAATGTAGGTAATTAGGTTACTAAAGTTCAAACAGTTCTTCTAGATCAAATGAGACCTCTAGGGGCCGATTTAGTATATTACACTAAAGATTCTACCTTTTCAAACTACAACCTCTGTGGATGTTATCATTTGTAAAAAGTCTCAAGTTCTTTGCCTGCATTTTATCTAGTGTATACTGTGTATATATATATATTGAAAAACGTATCCGAAAAACGTATCCAAAAAATGCATTCAAAATACATCCAAAAAAGCATCTGCAGCTGCATTTTTGGATACATTTTTGGATGCAGTTTCTCTTCTGGTAAAAATCGAATCCAAAAACGGATCCAAAACGTTGTGTGAACATACCCTAATAATAATAATGTACTCTCATGGTCTTGCAATGTTTTGGCTTCAAAACAAGTTTCTGATGAAACTTAAAGTATAAATACCATACCAAAGATGTGTTAGCAGGACATGTATAAAGGGACAAGAGATTGTATATGTACATATATTACCTTTTGACAATCTATAGCAACAATTTGTTGGCCTAGTTTCCACCAACTATTGTTCAAGCTGATGTTTCTGGAATATCCTTGTGCATATATATCAAGCTTGGTTTTGAGCATTGTGGCTACAGCATGTGTGTTATAGATGTAAGTCAACACAGTATGTCCAGGAATAGGTCAGAGAGTAGGGTTGACTTTTTCAGGGCAGTTACTTAGTTGACAAAAGGTCATGGCAGGACCTGGTTTGGCCCCTGTTAATATTTATTGGATACCTTTTGCTTGTTGCCCATTGACGGTATTTTGAAAACTATATTTTTTAAAGTCTGTAAAAAATATATAAATGTTTGGTTTTAAACAAAAATAATTAATGATTTACTAAAGAAAACACAATAATATTTCCATCACACCCAAACCTAACACATGTAATAGCCGTATTCCTTTATTTACCCATGTTATCTCGTGGGGTTTTTTTCTTAATTTTTTTTGTGTGTAGCTCAGCTTCTGATCTTTATCGTAAAAATCACTTTGTGCAGGCAGTGGCTCTGGTAACCACATGTCCCATGCTGTCTTACTCAACTGTGAAAAAGGATATGTGGTCAGTTCACATCACATACACAGATGTAGCATGCTTTGACCATTATCAAATTATGATGCTGTGGCACAGAAAGTTATCTCAATGTTTTCAATGGTTTTTGTTTTGTTCTGAGATCAGATACTATCCTGCAGTACCACCAAAGAATCCTCCCAGGCACAGTTTTTAGGAGGAAGGCTATGCTTACACAGCACTGGATTCTCATCTGATTTTTGGTGGATTCAGTTATTAGAAACTGCCAAAAATCTGACTGTACCCAATTCTGTGTAGACCTCAATAGAAAATCCGTGCTGTAGTGGTTTTTCTACTGAAGCTGCTATCCTTTCGGCAGAAGATAGAACATGTTCTATCTAACTCCAGATTCTAGTAGACTCTATTTACGGGGCTGGCGGGAATTCTAAATCTGACCAAGGATTTTTTGCACAAAAAAAACCAAGCCCAAAACCACGGTGCAGTGAAGTTAAAATATCGTCAGATTTCCATTCCTTAGTAAGCCTCTGTCTTATTCTGGTTGCTGCTTGCTTAGTTTCTGTCACGTTTAGTGGCCGCAAAGACAGTAACGCCCTGGTACAGGGGATCCTCAGGGCCCACCGCGGGCACAGATGGCAGTCCTCGCGGGGGGTAGCCGAAGTGCAGGACACAGGTGACGGATAAACGGATGCAGTAGCTGTTTAATGGAAGCACAGTCCCAGGGTGATAACAGATTACATAGCAGGAATAGCTGACTGGTACAGCGACAGGAGTTCAGCAGGTATAAGGTGCGCTGGACAGCGCCGAATAATGCAGACGTTTTAGACAGAAGTAGACACTCTGGAAACCAGGGGGTTAACAAAGCAGCAGCAGAGGTCTAGCTCTAATGAAGAACATCAACGAACTGACCCAGAGTCCAGGGAGGAAGTTCCTTATGAAGGAAAGGGTCAGAGGTCACGGGCAGGAAGCAGGAGCACTGTGTGTATAAATATCCGCAGGCCGCGTGCACACGCTGGGGAAGCCACAGTGGATGGACACGCGTGGAAGCAGGGCCAGGTGAGTAACGCTGAGCAGAAGCAGGTGTAGAGCAAACTGACACAGCTGCTGTAAGCCCCACACAGGGAGCCACAGCGGACCCAGACACAGGGGCATGGACACGACTGTGGTCCAAGGCACGGGCCGCGGCGCGATCCGTGACAGTACCCCCCCCCCTTAAGCCCTCCCCTCCGGGTTAACCAGGTACCCCCATAATGGCTAGTGGTAACCACCTCCTCCTCGGTATCCCAGGAACTGTCTTCAGAGGAGGTGTCCAGAGAGTTCCGGATTACTTCTTGAACCTGGGGGGCAGAAGCAGAATCAGTAGACAGGGGGAGAGGTGGGTGGGAAACAGAGATGTCTACAGTCCAGGAGCTCTTCTTGTGCTTGAGGGTCCTCTTCAGGCAGCACAGCAGAAACGGGCAGGGAAACGGGTTGGTGAGACTGCAAAGGATGGGCAGGCTTCAGGCAGCGAGAAAGACATGGCTCGCCCCACTGGTGAACTTCACCCGTTTTCCAATCTAGAGATGGGTTGTGACGCTGGAACCACGGTAAGCCAAGCAGGACAGAAGCGGAAGCATTAGGCAAAACGTAAAATGAGACGTCCTCTTGGTGGGAACTTCCAGTTCACAGAGACAGAGGTTTGGTACGGTAGCGCACTGGTTCTTTCAGGCTCTCCCCGTTGATGGAGCAGAAACGCAGCGGTTTATCCAGACAGGAGACAGGCAGGCAATACTTGTCAAGCAAAGATGGGTGGATAAAGTTCTCTGATGAACCAGAGTCCAACAAAGCAGAAACTTGGATTTTAGTATTGGAACCATAACAGAGAGTGACTGGGGTGGTCAGACGAGGAGCAGAGGCATCTTTATTCAGGGACGCTTCACCCACAACACCATAGCATGTAGGTTTCCGGGGCGCAGCAGGGAGGACTGAGCAGTTCTTCAGATAGTGCTTGGGACTGCCACAGTATAGACACAGGTTCAGACTGCGCCGGCGAGTGCGTTCATCCAGGCTTAGATGGGCGTGATTCACCTCCATAGGAACATCTTGTGGGAACGCAGGTGCCTGGTGAGGTGGACTTGGGGGTGCAGGTACACAGCGAGAAGGCTTGCGAGGACGGAAGGGCGGTGACTGCTGGCGAAGCTCTAGCTCTCTTTCAGAAAAACGTATGTCGATTTTCGTAGCTAGAGCAATGAGGTAGTCCAGGTTACTTGGTAGGTCACGACCAGCCAGTTCATCCTTGATGTGCCCAGCGAGGCCCCCCCAGAAGGCTGCAACAAGGGCCTCGTTGTTCCAAGCGAGTTCCGAAGCCAGGGTACGAAACCGGATGGCATATTGGCCCACAGAAGATTCGCCTTGGCAGGAGCGTAGCAGAGCAGATGCCGCGGAGGTATTGCACCCAGGTTGTTCAAAAATTTTCCGGAAGGCGACCAGAAATTCTTGTATGTCCCCTGTCAGCGGATCCCCTCTCTCCCAGAGGGGTGAGGCCCAGGCCAGAGCTTCACCTGAGAGCAGGCGGATGATAAACTCCACCTTGGCTCTATCAGATGGAAACTGGTGTGCCAGGACCTCAAAGTGTATAGAACACTGGTTGATGAATCCGCGACATGTGTGGGGATCTCCGTCGTAACGGGCAGGCAGAGGCAGGTGCAGGCTTGGACTGAACATGTCAGCAGGAGGCGGAGATACTGCAGGTAGCAGAGCTGGCGTAGGTACCTGTGCAGATGCAACTTCATCCAGACGTGCGGTAACTGTCTGTAGCTTCTGGAAGAGTTGCTCCAGGTGTGTGTCATGACGGTTAATTACAGCTACCAGGTCAGGTAGAGTCACTCCGGCGGGATCCATTTAGTATGGTCAGTTCGTACTGTCATGTTTAGTGGCCACAAAGCCAGTAACGCCCTAGTACAGGGAATCCTCAGGGCCCACCGCGGGCACAGATGGCAGCCCTCGCGGGGGGTAGCCGAAGTGCAGGACACAGGTGACGGATAAACGGATGCAGTAGTTTTTTATGGAAGCACAGTCCCAGGGTGATAACAGATACACAGCAGGAATAGCTGACTGGTGCAGCGACAGGAGTTCAGCAGGTATAAGGTGCGCTGGACAGTGCCGAGTAATGCAGACGTTTTAGACAGAAGCTTAGCAGACAATCTGGAAACCAGGGGGTTAACAAGGCAGCAGCATAGGGCTAGCTCTAATGAAGAACATCAACAACTGACCCCGAGTCAAGGGAGGACGATCCGTATGGCGGAAAGGGGCCGGGGTCACGGGCAGGGAGCAGGAGCACTGTGTGTATAAATGTTCGCAGGCTGGTGCGCGCGCGCCCTATGGGGTGCACACACATGCTGGGGAAGCCACAGTGGACGGACACGTGAGTAACGCTGAGCAGAAGCAGGTGTAGAGCAAACTGACACAGCTGCTGTAAGCCCCACACAGGGAGCCACAGCGGACCTAGACACAGGGGCACGGACACGACCGCTGTCCAAGGCACGGGCCGCGGCGCGATCCATGACAGTTCCTTCCCAGAGATCCATTCTCATAAAAGCTTTTCTTGGAACAAAGGGAAAAACAATTTTTCAGCACTTCCAAGCTAATGCCTGGTTCACATCAGGTTTGGAGGTTCCGTTTGGGTCCACCTTCAGAAGTTCTATCATTACTGAACATTTTTTTTTCCATCAACAGACACCACAGCGGAAACTCAATGGACCCATTGTAGTCAATGAGGTCCATCGAGTACCTTTGGTCTCCGTTGTGAAGCAGGTCCTTTTGGGTCCATTTGCACCTCTGTGACGGAGGTTTTGAATGAAACCTCTGATGCAGATGTGAATCAAGCCTAAAGTGTCACAAAGTATTATACTATTGCATATTATTGCAAACAGAGTTAAAAACAAACTTTGATAAAGAATACATCACCACATGAAAAGACAAATGCATCTCTGCCAGACTCAGACTCTCCAAATGCTTTGTAGTTAACTTTGCCAAATCAACTTTGCTAGATCTGTAGTATTAAAGGACATTTCAAATTCTGAGCCAGATGCAAGAGAGCCGGAGACACAGATTTAGGGCCAAATGTATGAAACTGTTTAGGTCTAAAACTCACTCTTTTGCCCATAGTAACCTGTGGATAAAAAAGTGAGTTTTAGACCTAAACAGGTTCATACATGTGGCCCATAATGGTTGCAGACTGTGGCTTGTACAGCATGCATGGCACCGGTGTTATGCCATCTCCAGAACACTGCAGGCAGGGGTTGAGATGATGGGTCGGCAGTAGCCTTTCACCATTTATAGTTGCAATAGAAGAATACTGAGGGTTAGAAGATGTTGGGATTTTATTCCTGAATTGTAGATATGCATGGTCCAATAAGTGTAGAGCTGATCATAAAAGTAAAAGTTTTTTCCTACCCCAAAATACAACTTTTACATTAGACACAAACTTTGAAGTTCCTTCAATTTCCAGTTTAGGTTTAAGTTTCCTCCAGTTTAGTGATAAATTGCATTCAGCAGCAGGGATCAGTTAAACAATCTGTAGGACCACAAAGGGAACAGAAGTGTTCACTTAGTTCTGTGCAGCAAGTAAGGGAGGTTATGTTCAAAGTGTTTCTTTTCCTCCCAAATATGAATTCACTCATGTAATCCCTTCCAACAGAGACACCTGCAGCCACCTACTAGTGACTCAGAGGGAAAAGCAGGGCACGATGACTCAATAAAATTAACAAATTTATCCTCTTAGCCCATTTCTCTGTACTCAGCAGGGAGCAGACCATTATTTGGAAAGAAAATGAGTGCCAGCTTTTGGCAATCAAAATATTAGTCATGATTCTCCCAGAGCTGTCATAAATGCGTCAGCATGTCAGTTGCAAAGCCTGTGAATCTCTGTTAGTCGCATAAAATGAAAGAGATGCAAGGAAATCTGAATACCAAATGTGTTCGTTACGTCTCACACTTCTGATTTTTTTTACCTCTGGGCCCTGCTGGTAGACTATGTACTGAATTTTTTTTTATTAGGATCATGTTGTTTTGGTAATGGACATGGCTTCATACTGTACTGAGCTGGCTAAGCTTTAAAGGGTAATGCACCTTATAAATAATACTGTGCAGATTGAATCACAGTATGTACTTTACCTGACCGGCAGTTCCTTAGCTGCAACACAGACAGTCTCTCAGGTAAAGGTAAGAGTGTGAAAAGTGTGACCCTATGACTTTACATTAGTTGCTGTTACTCCCACTCTCTTTATGTAAGTTAAGAAAAAGTTCTTACAGCCAAGAACATGGTCAAGAATCACTGCGGTTGCAGTGAAATGATTTTACCACAACTACCACGTGACCATAAGCTGTATCTCAGTCGTTTGCCCCCAATGTACGCAATATGCCAGATCATTAGTCTGTACAAGCCGTCCCCGGGTTACGAACAAGACAGATTCTGTATATTCGTTCTCAAGTTGAATTTGCACTCATGTTGGAACTGGTACAAGTGCTAAAAAATTTTTTTTAAAGAAGGATTAAAACTCCTGGAACATTTGTTTTGCTGTCTATGCCCTTGTCCAGAAGATTTAATCTCACGTTCTGTCCCACACACCTTGGTTGTGTTAGTCTGTGGGGTACTCAGTGAGAAGGTTATTGTTCCTCTTTAATGTTTCAGTAAGTCCACAGCACAGCTCGTCTTGATTTCATGAAATGTATATCATTTATTTACAGCAAACAATCAGAACAGGTAGTAACTCTCCAGGGTGCAACAATCAAGTGCGAGACTGTGCACAGTAATATTGTAAGTCCAGATATTCATGCAACATTTGGGCCTGGTTTGGCTTTTCTCCGGTCACATCTGTGGGAAGAGAGTCTGACAGCATATCTGTAAGCGTTTGCAGTATATAGCGTGTAGTGCCGCTAAAGGAGTGTGGAAGAATCTTATTATGGTGGGGGGAGAGCAAGCAGGGAACTATTTAGCCTCAATAGTGTCATGTCAGAGTAGGTGCAGTGGGCCGCCCTGTCACCCAGTCCACTGTCGCTGCCTTCCTGGCGTGCTGCCCTAGGCGGCAGAACCCATCTGGACGTCAGCCCATACGCTGCTAAGTGCAGGGCCGTCAGGGAAACTCAAAGTCCTACAGTCCGGGTCAGTCACAGTTCGGGAACATATATGCCAAGAAACGTAAGCCAAAAGATAGTCAAAAAGCAAGCCGGAGTCCAAACACAGTTACGGGTATTTTTGCATCTGTATAGTCTCCCAACCTATGTTACTGTGGCTTTTTTGCTTTTTTGTATTCTTGTTGAATAGACGTCAATTTAAGGTGCAGCTTTCTGTCCACCTAGTGGAGAGATATATGGATTACCACCAATCAGCTGCACCTGGGTATTTTTCTTTAATAGCATGGGGGCCTGTGTTGCCTCTGTGCTGTGTTTAGACTCATCTCAGCTTTTCTAGCAGTGAGTATGGCCATGTTTCTGTTTTTCTTCTGAAGAATTGGAATTGGCAATAAAAACCTTACCAAATAATAAATCGCCACATCATGATAGATTGCCGATGGAAATATATAAACAATTTGGTGATGTTCTGTTGCCCAGGTTACTTGAAGTTTTTTAGTCTTCCCTATTTTTAGATTCCCTATTTTGATGCAGAAAGCTGTAGTCGCATAGACCTACAGTGGGGAAAATAAGTATCTGGTACATGGGCGATTTTGCAAGTTTTCTCACCTACAAACAATGAAGACGTCTGTAATTTTTGTTGTGGATACACAACTGTGAGAGACAGAATCTAAACAAATCCAGAAAATCAAGATGTATGATTTTTAAATAATTAATTTGCATTTTATTGCATAAAATAAGTATTTGATCACCTACCAACCAGCAAGAATTCTGGCTCTCACAGACCTTTTAGTTTTTGTTTAAGAAGTTCTCCTACTCTGCACTCAATACCTGTATTAATTGCACCTGTTTGAACTCGTTACCTGTATAAAATAAACCTGTTCACACACTCAATAAATCACACTCCAACCTCTCCAAAATGGCCAAGACAAAAGAGCTGCCTAAGGACACTAGGGACAAAATTGTAGACCTGCACAAAACTGGGATGGGCTTCATGACAGTAGACAAGCAGATTGGTGAGAAGGCAACAACTGTTGGGGCTCCATGCAAGGTCTCACCTTGTGGGGGTAAAAATGATTCTGAGAAAGGTCAGGAATCTGCTCAGAACTACTGTACATTGAACGACCTGGTCAATGACCTGAATAGAACCGGGACCACAGTCTCAAAGATTACCATTAATTACAGACTACGTCGTCATGGATTAAAATCCTGCAGGGCATGAAAGGTCCCCTTGCTCACCCCAGCATATGTCCAGGTCTATTTGAAGTTGACCAATGACCATATGAATGATCCAGAGGAGGCATAGGAGAAGAATATTTAGTCAGAGGAGACCAAAATATAACTTTTTGGTATCAACTCCACTCATTGTGTTTGGATTAAGAAGAGGGATGAGTACAACCCCAAGAACACCGTCCCAACCATGAGGCATTGGGGTGGAAACTTCATGCATTGGGGGTGCTTTTCTGCAAAGGGGACAGGACAAATGCACCGTATTGAAGGGAGGATGGACTGGGCCATGTACCGTGAGATTTTGGCACCAACATCCTTAACTCAGTATGAGC
Organism: Phyllomedusa bahiana; assembly: GCA_025379985.1. Classification (NCBI taxonomy): domain Eukaryota; kingdom Metazoa; phylum Chordata; class Amphibia; order Anura; family Hylidae; genus Phyllomedusa; species Phyllomedusa bahiana. The sequence continues at coordinate 171,045 of JAODAL010000170.1, read as the reverse complement.
ATTGAAAATGGATTGTGGCTGGGTCTTCCATTATGAAAATGACCAGAAACACACAGCCAGGGAAACTAAGGAGTGGCTCCATAAGAGGCATTTCAAGGTCCTGGAGTGGCCTAGCCAGTCTCCAGACTTGAACCCAATGAAAATCTTTGGTGGGAGCTGAAACTCAATGTAGCCCAGGGACAAAATCCTTGCTGTAGTGTGGGCAAACTTGGTCGAGAACTACAGGAAATGTCTAACCTATGTACAGAGGCGTAACTTCAAGCTCTTGGGCCCTACTGCAAAATGTGAAATGGGGCCCCCAGTACCATGGGCCATTTACAATAGTGGTGTTTTATGTGGCAGAAGGGCTTTTGGGCCCCCTCAGACTGCAGGGCCTGGTAGCGACTGCTACCGCTGCACCCCCTGTAGCTACGCCCCTGCCTAAGTACTAGTATCCACTGGGATCAAGGATATACTAGCTAAAGTACTGGTCAATAGATTATGTACTATAATCTCTGACGTGATTTATCCTGACCAGGTGGGTTCTATTCCGCAGTGAGCTCCTTCCACAAACTTAAGAGGATTGTATCTTAACCTGCAGTTATGTGTTTATAATAAACATTCCAGGACGGTTTGTTTTTTGGATGCTTCAAAAGCATTTGACTGTGTTGAATGGGAGTTCTTATGGGCAGTACTGGAAAAAATGAGATTTGGTCTTGTGTTTATATTCTGGATTAAATTATTTTACACTGAGCCCAAAGAGAAAATGCAGGCAACTGGAATGCAATCTGAGATGTTTGATATGGGGAGAGGAACAAGACAGGGATGCCCTTCGTTTCCATTGTTGTTTGCTCCGGCAGTTGAACCATTAGCAGCTCATATTAGAACTCTGATATTATACGCCATGCCCAACATTAGCCTCCATCTTAAAGGGGTTTTCCAAGACTTTTAAAAAAAACCTCTCTAGTACCTCATATTGTGCTGAATACTACAAGAACTCCAGTGTTACCCATTGGTCCTTCATGAATCACATGATGCTGCAGCTAATCCCTGACCTCTGTGGTTACATGATGTACATGCCTGCATGTGACTACTGAGGTCAGACATTGGTTGCAGCATCATTTGATCCATGAGCGTGATGTCATCAGTGATGGCCCAGGGAAACAGGAACACTGGAGCTATGGCAGTGCTAGACTGATGGAGATGGAGAAGGTAAGTAAGTTAATTTTCTATTATAGCACAGTGGGAGGTGGTAGGGAGGTTTTTAAAAGTCTTGGAAAGCCCTTATAAGTATGATTCATCTGCCTGTATTTCTAATTTCTAGTATAGCGGAGTCTTCTAGTTTAAAGGACTTCACCTTCATTTAAACAGTAGGTAATACCCTATTTTTTGAATCTAAGAAGCTGTTTACATTTATTGAGTCGGCGCTTGTAATTCCCTTACTCTCTATTTCTTTGTATCTGTCCCCTGAGGAGATCCTTGAATTTGGGAGGATCGAAACATGTTGGGAGTCTGTTATGAGAGTTTTCTTTGTATTAGGGACGACTAGGTTGTTTATAGTTAGATTCGGGACGGGACCGTCCTTTTTCAGGACTGTTTATCTCTAGGTGTCTTTTAGTTATCTAGAGTTGTTCAGGGATTTTTTTCGCTTGTATGTGTGTGCTGTCATTGTGTTGTTTTGTTTTTTGGTCAGTATTTGTCCTTTAGCAATGCTATCATTTTAATAGTATTATTAAAAGTTATATTTTATATATTTTCCTCTTTTTTGGTTTAATAACTTCAAGTATACAGATTTTGTGATTTTTTAAAATCTTTTCAGAATGCTGAGTTCCGTGAATTTTTACTGACCAAACTTATTAATGCTGAGCATGCCTGCTGCAAGTCTGACAAGTTTGCAAAGCTTGAGGTAAGTGAACCCGACCAAATACATGTAATAGTGAGGTTGGAAATATTTGTAATAAAACTGCATCATTTCAGAATACAAGCATAGTTATTAGTGTGTTGGTGCTTTTTTTTTTTCTAGGATAGGACAAGAGCTGCTCTTTTGGATAATCTTCATGATGACCTTCATGTCTACACACAGGCTATGCTTGGCCTAGGTCCAGAGGAAGACAAGCTGGAGAATGGCGCTCATGGAGGTTTCCTGGAATCTTTCAAAGTGAGTGGAGTACTGTACTCGCTGCATAATAACCAACCTAAATTCACAGTAAATGCTTATTTAATAATTTTTATGTCATTTTTTTTCCTTTTCTTTCTGCTCTTAGGAACATAGATCAAATGTCTGCTTAGACCTAACAGAGGATACTGTTATCTGTTGTCCTCTAGATTTCATAAAATTATATTTTAATGGGGCAATGGTGGGGAAAAATAGAAAAAAAGTTTATCTTTCTCTCGCTGTCACCTGCCGCTGCAGCTCCAGAGATCTCCGTGGTTCCATTTGTCTTCACTTCCAGGTTCTCATCCCGTTGCATTAGAGAGGACCATTTATAGACAAAGTCCAGCTCATTGTAACATGGTTGTCACAGAGTAAAATGGACAGCAGAGGCCATTACTTGTAAACAAGAAAACCACACCAATGGTGAATCCTCCAGCATCCAGGAAAAAAGCGTTGTTCTTCAATCCATTTAAAAATATATTATCTTTATTAACTTAAAACCGTTAAAAAACAGGCATTCAGCATATATGAAAGTACCTGATGCCAATACTGACTCGTCTTGGAATACTAATCCTTAATCACTAAGTGTGGTTTTGCTATTGGAGAGGACCATGGTCCAGAATGAATGAAGCGCAATTCCTCTCCTATGTGTCAGGATGAGAACCTGAGAAGCTTTGGAGCTGCGGTAATGGAGGACCAGGAAGGAAATATCACTTTTTATATTTTTACCTGGCCTCATTTAAATATAATTCTATTAAACTGGATAATCCATTTAATTTATTAATCATAAGGAATAAAATGAAATTGGTAATTTATTTGCTCTTTTGGTAGCCTCTTTTGATACTGAAGGTTTTTCACTAGATTTTGGAATATGACTATAAGGATTTAAGTCCATTCAGTCTCAAAAACAGTAGAGTGGCTGGTGCTGAAGACCTGTGATGAAACCTGATTTAAAGTTCCTTCTAGTTTATCCCTTAAGATATTTCAATGGGTTAAAACCATGATTTTGCACAAGTCACTTAAATTCACCTACACCAAACTCTTCATGCACAGTTGATTCCAGAAGAATTTGCTTCCATTATTAACACTGTCATTTAGTTAATTTATGTGGCTCATAACTTCATGGCTAAGCTTTTATTGCCCTTAAATGTTTTTGATTAGTAACACAAAGAAAAAACATAACTGAGCCCATGCAGCAATTTTCATGACCTATTCATACCTGTTTTTGATGCAGTGTTGCCTGAAGGCCCGTAGATCATGAGCATACAATACTGAGCCTAGGCCTTGTCCCTTATGAACTTAGATTTCTCCGGATTCACTGAATGTTTTAATATATTTACTGTAAATTGTGGGATATTCAAAGTCTTTGCAGTTTTACATTGAGGAATATTTCTCTAAAACAGCTCTGCAATTATAGGTGCAGTTTTTCACAAAATAGTGAACCTCTGACCATATATGGTTTGGAGAGAATGTGCCACTTCAAAATGCTCTATTTATACACAGACGTGACTTCATTAGAAAATTGGCCCCCTATTTGTTTTTCATTACTATTACTTTTTTTCAGTTTCTTGTTAACCCTGCTTCAAGTTTTTTAAAATATGTTGCTACCATCAATTTTGTAAATGAGTAAATATTTTCAAATTCACCGGAAACATGTCTGACTTTCAACTTCTGAAATGTTTTCCATGTCATGAATAAAATATAGCAGTACAGGATTTCAAAATCATTGCATTTTTTTATTTTATATTTTCTCTACTTTTTACACAGCCTCCCAATCTGTTTGGAATTGGGATTGTATTTGAATGGCTGCGTGTAATGCTATATTTCCCCTGAAGTGGCCGCCACTGATTGCCCCAATAAGAATCTTTTGCTAATTAGAACATCAGTCAGTCATGCCCTATGTTGTTCTGTTATATATAATTAAATTACCCAGCCTATAAATTAATTTCCTGTTACCGGCTACCTTTAAAGTTCTTTAGATGAACACAAGGTTTTCTTACTAAATGGAGCAGTTCCTTAAAAATAAGAAATATTTCCCATTAAACATTCACATATATATGGTGCTTTTTCGAACTGACATCCTATGACCAGATGGCATGTATGAATTCCGGGATTGCTGCCAGAACTGACATTTAAAGAGGATACAAACAGCTGCAGAACGGTTAATTAAAGAGAGCTGCTCTGATTTTAGCAGCATTTAAACTTCAGTACGCAGTCTCTGGGTTTGATCAGCATTTAAACCCTTGGTAGTACTGCCACTTTGGATGATGATAGTTGGCATGGCCGTCTGCAGAGGTGTTTGACTTGTAATAACATACTAGATGTTCTATAATTGCTTGGGAGTGCAGTCCGCCTTGCAAGGCCACTTCCAATTACATTTTCACTTAAGACAAATAGAATGGTAAAATGTTATTCACTAAACTAGAAAAATATGCCCTTTGCTAATAAGTGATGGGAATAATTTAATTTATACACAGTTCTGTTATACACAATATTTCTTAGCCTACCTATGCAACATACATTAATGCAGTATTGAGAGGGGTGAGGATGTAGAAGTGGTTTCTCCTCTTCTACATTATAAGCTATTTAATAAATGTCAGATCATCGGGGTCCTGACTCATCCAATATCACCAATTTAAGAAATCAGGCTGCTTTGTTACTTTTTACGGAGCCAACACAAGAGGAGCAAAATTATAGGTAGCAGGTTTGAAGGTATGGAACCAGCTATAGTACTTGGCTGTTTATGTATATTCTATAAAGAAGAAAGAGGAGTGTACATATACTTTATGGCCTCCTCTTTGTTCTCCTCTCCCACCTATCTGCTGTTTTACTACTTCTGTAGGAAGATGGGGACTTATGGGAAGTTTCTTAATAAAGTTTGTTGTATGAACTTGGAACATTCAACAAAATGTATCTCCTATCCATAGGACACGTGATACAGGTCTGGTCATTGTGGGTCCTGTAGCAGAGCGACCTTAGGTGGTCACATGGTGCTGCCACTAGGTGGCGTATAGCAGATCACCTGCTAGAAATGTGCCACCAAGGGCCTGGTCTCGGTGGGGGAAGCCAGTTGTTGTCGGTCAGCAACACTAGGTTGCTGACACCTATAGTTAGTACGGCTGATGCCCAGCCATTATGGGCTGGCTGTTCCTGGAACAACTGCAGTTGGGTGGGTGGCCATTCCCACATTTCAGGTCCAGGTTTTACCAGGCCTATAAAAAGCCTGTCGCTCCAGGTGATCAGGGGGCGTGGTCTGCTCCCTACAGTGAGGAGCAACAGTGGAGCTGGAGAGAGGCTCTGGCCCCCCAGAGGTTTGAGGGAAGCCTAAAAGTGTGCGGTGAGGATACCGTGTTTTGTGGATCTGGATGATAGATCCAGACCACTGACAGGCAGGGTCTATATCTGTAGGTAAGTTAGTGGCTAGACGGCCTGAGGTCTTCATTTGTTTTGTGTTATATGACCTGTGCCTCAATAAAGCTGTCTGAGGCCACTATTTCCTTGGAGTCAATTTGTGCCATTCTTCTTACCAAAGCGGCGATCCGCAGAGCTAAAGACCCCCTGAGACTGTCCAAGATGGCGGCTGGACGAGTGTGAATCGTCACAGTCCTCAAACCCTCCAATCAATATCTTTAAGACTGCCAAAGATAGCCTCTACAGAATGTCCTGGTCCTAATTTGAATATATATATTTTTTTTAAACTGGAGAATCCACCCCTTTTAATTTCCTCTCGGCCACATCCAGCAGTCTAGCATCAAATGATACAAAAAACACTCAAATTTTTTGGGGCATGTTCACAGCTCAGTGGCGCGACTAAACTGACCCTAGAAGCTGGCAACTCTGGGCTTTATGCTAACTGGGAAAAAAAAATAACAAGTGCAGCTAATTGCTTGAGCAAAAGCTCAAATACCCCCACTGCTAGGGAAACAATTAGATGAAAAACTGCACACCAACTTGAAACCTGTTCACACCAGCATGCAGAAAAGCCGCAGTATCAAATGATACATCAAATGATACAGTAACCTAATATTCTATATCTTACACATACAGTTACAAGTGTGTAAAAAAAAATAAAAAATAGCCTCCTCCAACTACAAAATGGAACTCCAAATCTAGAATATATTTGATTGATAATCATATGATATACAGTATGTACAGTACTGGGAAACAGTTTTAGGCAACCGTGGGAAACAATGCTGCAAGTAATAATGATTTCAAAGATAAAAAGAGCCACAGCCAGTGAGTGACATGAGTGCAAGATGATTGGAAGCAGCAATATTATATAATGCTCAGCGTTCCAAAATAAAACATTATTGGAAGCAATAAAAAAAAACAATCCAAACAGGGATAACCTGACGCCTTTCAGGGCATGTATATAGAGGCTCTTACTCTTTTATTTTGGAATGCCGGACATCATATAATAATCCCATTTCTACAGTGATTACAGTGGAGTGAACCACAGTATTTAGCATGAGCTGGTTATATTGTATTTTTTCAAACAGTAGTGCACATGTTACATGCTCTAAAGGCTTAAAGGGGATGTGCCAAGACGCCAGTTACCTACCTCCTGTCAGCACGGGAGCAGGATATATACAAATCATGCTGAGTCATGAAGCTGCAGGGGAGAGAGGGAGGGGGTGAGTGAGGAATGCAAGGGAGCGTCTCAAAACTTAAGTGAAATAATAAACAGTACAACAGTGGATTCTCAATACAGCAAGACAGCCTCAGACTGCACGGGCTACCCGGTGCCTTAAAAGCTCATTCATTTAGCCTGTCATCAGATAAGAAGTGTTTCACGCAAGCGCGGCCTGTCAGCTCCTGGGTCGTGACTAGGGAAAGCTTTGAGGTAACTAAGGGGGATTGAGAAATGCTGTAGCTCTCAGAGTTTTCACTTTTTTTAATCACATATATTTAGAAAAGTTATTAAATACCCATTTTGGAGGTTCCCACGTCAACATTACATGGTGGCAAAACCCCTTGAAAGCTTGAAAGTAAGTTATGTAAACAAGCTCCTGTGTTTTTAGATTAGAAACAGAGCAGGGGGTGATGTCACCCTCCTGGACACTTCTTCAGCCTGTTGGAGATAGATGGCCGATATCTTATGTACAAAATCAGGCAATAAGATCTGCTCCTAACACTAAGGAGTAGTGATGAGCGATTACGTTGACTATCGTCATCGGGTCGATAGTCGATATCGGCAATTATCAATAAGATATCCGATAGTCGATAATAGATTATCGCCGATGACCATTAAAGTCTATGGGAGAGCAACAACACCTTCATTCTTACACCCAAAGAGGGATGGAGAAGCTGGAATTAACATCCACAACAGTCAAATGGATACGTGCTACATCTTAGGCAACACACTTAGGTTATAAAAGCCACAGAAAAAAAATCACAGACCATTCACTATCCCTGTCTTGCACCACAGCATGACCCTTAAACCTTCATGACCCACAAATTAAAAAGTGCCAGAAGGCAGTATGATTTGAACCATCATTTTACTTGAACTGGACATTGAATATCCCTGTCCTGGAACGCAGCATGAGTCCCAAACCTGCATGACCCCAGATTAAAAAGTGCCGGAAAAAGGAGTCTTTCAACCACCATTTTAGTTGAACTGGACATTAACTATATCTGTCCTGTACCGCAGTATGACCATTAAACCTGTCTGACCCACAGATTAAAAAGTGCTGGGAAAAGGAGTCTTTCAACCACCATTTTAGTTGAACTGGACATTGACTATACCTGTTCTGTACCACAGTATGACCATTAAACCTGTCTGACCCACAGATTAAAAAGTGCTGGGAAAAGGAGTCTTTCAACCACCATTTTAGTTTCACTGGACATTGACTATACCTGTCCTGGGCCACAGCATGACCCCTAAACCTGTTTGACCCACAGATCACAAAGTGGCACTATGCTATTTTGTACAGTGACTGTCACTTAGTATATTTTTTGGTAACTGACATTTGTTTACAGAATTTATTTAGGGAAGTTTTATTTATAGTTTTACATTATTATCATTTTGCTTTTTTTTCAAGTGTGATAACATACAACATACACCCCTCCCTGCAGTTTTTAAAGGTATTTTTTACACGTGTAGATGTGTTAATTCGTCCGCACACCCCATAAGTAATAAAATGTCCTAATCATCCCCAAAACACTTCTTAGTTGAGAAGACATTTGCCCTCCTGGCTTCTGAGAGTGATTCAGCCAATCAATTCAATGGTTTCATTTTTCCTCCAAATCCTTCTTCAGTGATTAGGGACAGACTCCCCTGGAGATCAAATGATGCGACCCCATAGTGACTCCAGCCCCAGAAAATTTTAAGCCTCAAATTGTGCAATTTGTGTCCAGCCCTGGGGCCCTTTTTGACACTACTTAACCTCACAGAAATCACCTTTTTCAAAATCTGATTTTTTTAGAGAAATTTGAAGCTCTCCTGATTGCCCCTAACGGTGAGAGCTAGTGCTGCCGTCAGCCATCTGTTAACACGGAGGTCCAGCTGCCAGGGCCAGACTTACAGTGGGTGCGGTGAGAGCCCAGGCTAGCGTCTGTCATCTATTAACACGCAGGTTCAGCTGCCAGGGCCAGAGTTACAGTGGGTGCGGTGAGAGCCCAGGCTGGCGTCCGTCATCTATTTACACGGTAAAAATGCCCTTATGACGCAGCAACGAAAACAGTCGTGCTGAAGCAGAGTGCGGAAGTGTGAGTAGACCTCCAGCCTTCCTCAGTACACAGTCAAGACCTGGGTAGCGCTTGCCCCTCCGTATGAGTGCGGACCAATTGAGCTTCACTTGGAAATACTGGTGGTTAACGCTCCTGTTCCACCCAGGTGCCCTTTTTCTTGGCATTCTTTTTCTCATTTTACTCAACGTGCTGGAGGAAATTGTCTCTGTTCTTTGTTCTCTGTCCGTGCTCCATACTCCATGTCCTCTGAATAACCTACATCTGGTCAAGTCTTCCTGTACCTCCCTTGTACAATTCAGAGGAATTTTTTTTACCAGCTATTTTGTACATGCAAGTTTTTTAGTAGTTTAATTCTAGAAAACACATTTTTAAAATAGGATGGAATCCCACCATGTCTTTTTTTCTCTTTTTTAATTGTATTAAATGGGTTGTCTCAATACAGGGATTGCTAGCTATGTTAAAGATCTTGCAAAAACAAGTCATTTTGCAATATGTGTCCATTAACAGTGTCCTACCTATTCCTGTTTCTGACAGCACCATCACCCTTGAGCCACTCTTGACAATTGTGAAGAACAAATGTCTGTTAGAAACCACATTTTTTACAATAGTACCTGTAGTCTAGCTGCATTTCACAGCAAAATGCCCCCCCAAAAATTAAAAACATGACCCATGAGCCACTTTTGACAATTGTGAAGAACAAATGTCTGTTAGAAACAAATTTTTTTTTTATAATAGGCCCTGTAGTATAGCTGCATGTCACAGCAAAATGCCCCCAAAAATTCAAAGCATGACCCTTGAGCCACTTTTGACAATTGTGAAGAACAAATGTCTGTTAGAAACAAAATTTTTTAGAATAGGACCCGTAGTGTTGCTGCATTTCAAAGCAGCATGACCCCAAAAATTATAAAAATGACTTCTCAGCCACTGTTAAAAATTGTGAGGGAGAAATGCCACTCAAAAGCCACATTTCTGTTCCAAAGGACCATGATTATTGCTGTATCTCACAGCAACATGACCCCAAAAATTATAAATATGACTTCTCAGCCACTATTAAAAATTGTGATGGAGAAATGCCACTTAGAAGCCACATTTCTGTTCCAAAGGACCATAATTATAGCTGTATCTCACAGCAACATGACCTCAAAACCATTGACAATGCGAAAACTTCTAAAGATAAAGTGAGTAAATGGAATACGGTGTTGTCATGAAACCTTGCTGTCTTTTACAGTCTCCTCACAGCAAAACCAGCAAAATGAACTGTTGGGAACCGAGAATAAAAATTGCAGTAAGAAATGATCATTTTAAAAAAAAGTTTTCAAGAGGACCATTTCTGTTTGAAGAGGAATGTGAAGTAGACCGGCAACTAATCGGTGACCTCGGCAATTGGGGCCACAACATCATCAGAGATCCATGCCTGATTCATCTTGATGAAAGTCAAACGATCCACATTATCTGTGGAAAGCCGGATGAGTTTGTCTGTAATGACTCCTCCAGCTGTGCTGAAGGTCCGCTCAGATATGACGCTGGCTGCTGGGCAGGACAACACCTCTATGGCGTGGCGAGCGAGCTCGGGCCATTCGTCCATTTTGGATACCCAGAAGTCTATTGGGTCCGGAACACATACAAAAACATCGGTGTTGAGACACAGATAGTCGTGCACCATGATCTTAAGCTGGTCTCTGTGTGTTGGATGTGTGCCCTGTATTGCATGCATTGGTGAGGTGGTAAATAAAGATTGCCAGAGGTCACCCATTAGGCTTCTGCCACCTTGCCTGCTGCTGCCGCTACGGCTACTTGGCACTCTACTGCTGTCATGTCGCTGATGTTGTTCCACCGTGACATTTGAGGAACGTGAAGCAGACGCAACAGATGTCTCCAGTTGATCAATCAGCAAGGTCTCCATTTCCTGCATTTTACTCTCTATTTGGGTGGGTGGAAGGAAAGTGCTAAGTTTTGTTTTGTACCGGGGATCCAGGAGGGTGGCCACCCAGTAACTGTTGTTCATTTTGATGGCCTTAATGCGATGATCATGTTGGAGGAAATGGAGCATCCAAGCACTCATGTGAGAGATGGAGCCTTGATTTCCCAAGCCTCTGGGTCGAGGGGCACTAGCAAACTGATCTTCCTCATCTTCCTCCTCCGCCTCAAATTCGCGCCAACCTCTTTCCAAGGCAGGGACGTCGGTAACGTCGGTGTCTAGGAATACCTCCTCCTCCTCCGCTTCCTCCGGCACAGCTTCAACACAGCCCTGACTTGCCTGAGATGATGCACCCTGAGAGCTGATGCGCCACCTTGCACTAGCCCTGGACCCCGAACCACTGCCTAATGAAGACCGATAATAATAATAATAATAATAATTATCTTTATTTATATAGCGCCAACATATTTCGCAGCACTTTACAATGTAGAGGGTATAATTACAGACAAAAGACAGACATTACACAGTGAAAGCTACTTACAGGTGAGACACAAGGTGTGAGGGCCCTGCTGGCAAGAGCTTACAATCTAAGAGGGTGCCTGGGGGAAACAAAGGGGGAGAAGTGCTAAATTTACAATGGCCCAGCCATGTTTTATAAATAGGGGGAGGTTTACAAAAAAATTTTGGGTGAACCTGCCACCAGGGGCTGTACTCTATATACAGAAATTTCCTTGTGAGTGCCCTAGTGTGGGGAGTGAAAAATTTTGTGTGATGAAGTGGGGGTTAAAAATTAGGGGGTTTTTGGAAAGGCCCCCTGAGAAGATTGTTTTCAGGCACTTTAAAACTGCAAAAGGCTGGGATTGCCTGATGGAAGGGGTAGGATTTTCCAGAGAATGGTGCAGCCTGCAAAATCTTGAAGAGGGGCAGGGGGGTTCGGTTTTAGTCTGTATTTTAAAAGTCCGTGTTGAGGGGGGAGAGAGGGGGGGCAGGGTGGTAGACAGAGATGGGGGAGGAGATTTTAGGGGGTGCAGCACTGTGGGAGTTTATGGTGGGGTGTTATTTTTATGCTGTATTCGTACTGGATGGGAAACCCCGGCAGTACTGACCGGGAAAGGGGCACAGATACGCGGGAAGGGAAAGACAAGCCGGGGCTGCTGCATTCGGATAGATTGGAGAGGGGAGATTTTAAAAGGAGGGGGAGACCGATAAGCAAGGATTACAGTATAAAAGCGAAATAATAAAGAAACAATGAATTTTGGGTTTTGTTTCCACGTGAAAAAGGACGGATTCTGGAGATGTTCTTGGGGTGCAAGTGCAGGCGGGAAAGGGGGGATATATGGGGTAAAGGTCAGATCAGAGTCTAAAAAAACCCCAAGACTCGGGTGTGCCAAAAGGTGTTTTTTTTTGTGACACACTGAGAGAGAAATAGAAAAGGGGCGTTGGTTAGCAATGGGGGAAAAACAAGAATTTTCGGTTTTTTGAGGTTATTTGGGAGGGGAAAGACAATGTCAGAGACAGCGGACAGACAGTCACGTGTTTTGTACGGGGCGGGATGAGGTTGGGGAAAGAGGTGTATAATTGAGTGTCATCAGCAAAAGGGTGGTATGGAAGCCAAATCTAACGAGGTTTGCCAAAAGGGGGCTGTATAGATTGAGAGAGGAGTGGACCAAAACTGACCCCTGGGGGCCCCCTACGGCAAAGGGGGAAAAAAGGGGAAGAGAACCTGCAAATGAGACCTGAAAAAGCGGCGAGAGGTAGGAAGAGAACCAAGGAAGCAGTGCCCTGGATCCCAAAAGGTGCTGAGCAGCTGAGGGAAGATGGGATCAACATGTCAAGTGCTGCAGAGGACCGAAGAACCAAAACGAGTATTTCCCCTGAATTTAGCATGGGGAGATCGTTAAGATTTTTAATAGGCAGTTTCTGTGGAGGTAAAAGGGGAAACCCTATTGAAAGGGACCCAGAAGAGAGTTAGCAGAGAGATAGGGATTAGGCAAGGGTAAAGGCGTTTTGGAAAAGCTTAGAGTAAAGGGGAAGGTTAGGAGGTCGGTAGTTGGCAGCACAGGGGGGCCCCAGGGGGGGTTTTTTTTAGAAGGGGAAATTGGAAACTTTGGGGTTGTGGGTTCGACGGAGAAAAGGCTCTGTGTCCCCCATCTGTTCCCTCTCCTCTCCGTCGCTGGGGACCTGTTGTTTTAGATGTCCCCATCGTTCCAAACTAAATCACCACAAAGCTCATGCTGACAAGGGCATTGTCGCCTGACCATTTTGGTGGCTTCTTAAAAATGCAAGGTGGGGCAGAGCTCTTTCCCTGCCCCACTCTCGGTTTGGCTCAACACCCCGAGGGCCGCACCCCCTGGTTGTCAGGGCCCTGTGTCACTTTTGTACTGCTAATGGGATTGGCTGCTGCCACAATCCTGGGCATTGGGGGTTAATTTTCCCGCGTGTTTTCCACCAACAATGAGACGGTTGACGGGAGGGGGAGCTGACGCTGCAACGCAGCCCGGGGGCGAAAAAGGGTGCGAACGGCGGAAGGCGAACTAGACCTCGACCCTTCCTCACAGCAGTCCCCAAACCCCGGGGGCCCTTTTTGAAATTTTTGGACGACAAGGTTCATGACATGGCCAGGCAAGGGATGTGCCCACCCCACCGATTTAAAGGGCGGCCGCAATTTTGCCCTTTCGCACACCACCTGCCTGGCACAAGGTTTTTGTCACCCCCCCACCTCGGGGCTCGTTGGGAGAGCCGTCCCCGCCCTGACCTGTGTGTGGACGGTCTCCAAACAATAAATTTCAACGGCCCCGGTTTTCTGGGCCTGATGCCCCCGAGGGTTGGGGAAAGACCCGCACCACCCTCGGGTTTTTAAGAGCAGGCCGGCCTGAGAGCCCCGTCACCCCCCGAACATCCACCCACTCCCCCGAGGGGCTGCACAAAATATGCGGCCTTGGCCGTGCTATAGTCCATTGCGGTGGGCAGATGGACTTTTCCGGGCCCCAATCAGACAACGCCATCGTGGTGGCCAGGGGAGGGACGGGTTTTCTGGGAAAAAAAAAATGCCTGCTCGGCATCTAGATTTGGGGGAGGCAAGGGCCATACGTGGCGGAACCCATCTGGTCCACCAGACGGAAAGGCAACATTTCCCGGGGAAAAGCCGGCAATGCCACATTCAGGCTTTTGGCTTTGGGATGGTTTGGGTTTAAAAAAGGTTTCCTGCCCCCAAAAACCGGGAGCCAGAAAACTCTGCAAGATTGGCCGCTGAACGGGGGCCCGGTCGCAAACGGCGGGTGGGGAAAAGGGGTTTAAGGAAAGGGTCTCGGTGGTGCTGGGGTCCTTGGGCGGCGGTGGAAGGGTGAAAGGGGAAGGTTAACCGGGGGATCATGACTCTGGGGAGGACTTTGGGGCGTTTGTGAAACGTTTGGTGGTGGGGGGGGGGGGGCGGGGGGGAGACAGAGGGGGGGACAGGGGTTGGAGGCCTTTCGTGGGTTTCGGGGGTTTTTTTTGGGGCCAAAGGGTTTCCCTCCATTTCCCCCTCTTTCTTTCGCTGCAGGGTGGATTTAGCCCATGTTGGGTGGGGGGTTAAACCCCTAAGTTTTCTTACCCTATTTAAATGCGTTAAAACGGCAAAGGGGGGGCATATGACATCGTGGGGGAGTCAGAGGCTTCTCAAAAAAGGGCCCAGGCTTGAGAGGCCTGGATTTTTTGACGGCGATAAGCGGGGGCCCCCGGGGTTTTCCCCCGCTGCCCGTGGCTGGGGGAAAAACCATATCACGGATTCTGCGAAGGGGGCCCTCTCCCTTTTTGGGCGGGCCCCTTTACTGACACTACCCCATCGTTTTCCCTCTCGCCAGTGAAAAACCCGGCTCCCCAAGAAAATTTCCCCGCTAAAAAAGGACCACTTTGGGACCCGGGAAATTTTGGGTTTTTAAAATTAAAATTCTTCCCCATCAAACAAAGGTGCTTGTCGTCCTGACATTTGCTTTTCCGGAGCTGCAGGGCTAAAAAGCAAAAAGGGTCTGAAAGGGAAAATTGCCGACCCCCGGTTTTTTGTAAATTGACGGGCTTCCCTTCCCCTTCTCGAGGATCGTAACTGGGGGCAAAAAGAAAAAATAATCATCCCCCCTTTGGCCTCTTGATTTTTTTAAACAGCTTTCCCTGCCCCCAAACCGCATTTTTTGTCATCAAAGAGGTATCTTCAAGGAAAATGGGATTTATCCACAGTGGTGGGTACAGAGTTGACATTTTGGGCAGCTTTCGCTTCATTTTTGGACGGATGTGTGATGTGATGACGACATTTGTGGGCCGTGCTGGGAGGTGGGGGTTAAACCACAACCACACACATGTAGGAGTTAAGATGCTGGTGCAGGTGCCATTAACCACTGAATGATCCGATTGGCGACGCCTGTTCGTATACTGAGATTCTACAGGGGCCTGACCAGCGATGACGGCCTGGACGGTCCTGCAACCGACAACCTTGCTGGCTTGACGTGTTGTCGCCAGCACTGGAGAGACCTTCTCTCGTACCTCTACCTCCATGTCCTACTCCCCTCTTTTTGGGCTCGTTTCATCTGCATTCGCTCATGTTCAGAAAGATAAAATTTGAGAGGGTATGAAGAGTTTTGGAACGTCTCCTATTAAAAGTCGGCAAAATTACAGCTATTCTCAAATCCCTCAAATCAAAACAACAAATTGCTGGATTCAAATTTAAACTGCTAAGGTAGGCTCTAATCAACATATTGGAATGGGCACCAAAAAGTTGCAAAAAAAACACGTAATCTGAAATGTATACGGATATAAAAGTATTTTTGGCACCTATCAATTACTGTGGGACTACACAATGGCTTGATTTCATATTTATACTGCAAGGTACCTCTATCAACAAATCTGGACTTGGCAAAAGTGCAAAAATACACGTATCTGAAATGATACGGTTAATAAAGGTATTTTTGGCACCTATTCATTCACCTGTGGTGACTACACAATTGTGGATTCAAATATAACTGCAAGGTACTCTATCAACAAATCTGGACTCTGGGCTAAAGTGCAAAAAACACGTATCTGAAATGTTATTACGGATAATATAAGTTATTTTGGCCACCTATCAAATTCACCCTGTGGTAACTACCAATTGCTGATTCAAATTTAACTGAAGGTACTCTATCATCAAATCTGGACTGGGCAAAAGTGCAAAAACACGTAATCTAAATGTATACGGATTAATAAAAGGTATTTTTGGCACCTGATCAACCTGTGGTGGACTACAAAACTGCTGATTCAAATTTAACTGCAAGGTATCCTCTTCAACAGAGATGATCTGGATAAAATTGAAAAGAAACACTTTATTGAAATGTATACTGATAATAACAGTTGGAGTTTTATGCACCTAACAATTAGACCTGCAGTTTTGAGAAAAGATCTGGATCATAATATAAGTTCAGGCTGCCCACATATCCCAAGAATATTTCAACAGTAAACTGGTAATATTTAAAGCTATTGCATGCAAGGTTTGCAATTTCAATTAATCAGTATCCTTTATAGAGCTTGTCTGTGTTCGCCGCGGCCCTCCCTCGCTCCACCGGTGGACTGTTCAGCGGGGGTTAGATGCTCTTTAAATTCTCTGCCTAACTACCTAAAATTCTGCAAATCTTGATCCTAAACTGAGTTCTAAGGATCACCGCTTAAAAGTATAGCTCTGTCTCTGTGAACAAATAGAAGTAATTTCGTGAGCTGTTTTGACTGAGGAGAGCGCACATCCTATGCTTTGAATACTGGACACACACTGATCATTGAACAGGAAGGACGCTGTTCTATGTAAACGTGGGTCATGTGATTTTCCAGCAATCGCAACCATACAAATCCAGTCATGACGTTCGCACACACATCTCACCCTGCTCTATTCTGTTAAGCTGATTTGTGGCCGCCAAAATGACAAGGATGGCGAAAATGACGCGATATTAATTAGATTATGCACAGATTTTATACCTATATTAATCGCGTGATATAAAAAATCCGGGTTCAACGTAAATACCGTGCAGATTTCAACTTTGTCGATAATAATCGCTCAACACTACTAAGGAGAAGGAAAATCAGATCAGTAATGTATTTGGTAAAAGTTATTTACCTTTGCCTACATGTTTAAAGCTAATCAATGAAATGTAATCACCGACCATCTTTGTCTGCTCTTATTGCTCCAGCAGCCCTTTTTTCGGGATGGTGATATCACTCCATGCTGTGTCTTATCAGTTGCACAGGAGATTGTTCATCTATGTTACTGACAAACATTAATCCTTTAGAGCTCTGTAGCCTTCTGCCCTACTTTTTAAAGCCTTCTATTAGCAATGTTCCTCTAACAGTCTTAACTAGGGATAGCAGAGCTGATATACCATTCA
Organism: Phyllomedusa bahiana; assembly: GCA_025379985.1. Lineage (NCBI taxonomy): Eukaryota > Metazoa > Chordata > Amphibia > Anura > Hylidae > Phyllomedusa > Phyllomedusa bahiana. The sequence goes on along the minus strand of JAODAL010000170.1, from coordinate 153,923 downwards.
CTGCTGTAGAACCATCCACAACCTGACAAATAAGTGAGAGTCTGAAGCTTGTCATGACGATTATACTCTGTGAAACAGCATGGTGAGAACAACCCTTTAATAAACCCATTCAGTTTTCTCATCCCCCTCACTGTATTAGGATAGCAGATATATGTGAGCATCAACTATGTGTGTACTTAACCATTTACATTGAATCGTATATATTAATACATACTATATTTAACAAAATGCATTTTAATATAGTTCTCCCAGTGACTTGAAAGCCAACCGTTGGGTATGGGTCATGTTTCCGATGAGATAGGGAAGGGGGGCGGGGGAGGTGGTTGTGGGAGGTGGGCTGGGGGGGAGATGTTGGGATGGGGGATGGGGGGGGTATAACAGGAAGGGGGGGGTTGGGGGCGGGGTGGGTGCGGGCGATCGGAGGTGGGAGAGGGGGTTGGAGGGGGGTGGCGGTGAACAGGGGGGGGGGGGGGAGGCCGGGGTGGTTGTGGGGCGGGGGGGGAAACCAAAAAGATTTTCCAATTTACAAATGAATAATCCCAATTTGCTGATTCTTTGATTGTGTAAAATATCTTCAAAGTGGATGGAGTTTTGATTTTCTGATACAGAGACTATTCAGCACAAGGATGTTCACTGCGTACAAGGGATGACCATATTGTAATTAACTGGAGAATAAGAATTAGAGATGTCTTCTTTCTTCTGACAGATTTCAACATGTATATTATCAGGAACTGACCAAGTGTTTTCTGACTTCATTTAGATAAAATAAATGAGTTGGCCTTTATCAAGTAGATCAGTGGCTATGCATAGATACAGGGGCTCATTATGTCCATTGCCTTTAAGTTTATTTATGACAGGTACAGTGCTAACTAGAAAGTACTGTCTGTCAAAATGTGACATTTTCTTCAGAAACCTTATTATCTGTATAGAGCTGTGTATCATCTTAAAAGGCCACAGTCAGACAACGTACTTACATTTTTCATTGCAACTCTAGAAACTGTATTTTCCAATAGATAAAACAGATAATCAGTTGAATAATAGCAAACGGTGAGCTGGTAATACATTTAAGTCTATGTAGTAAACAATTCAATTTATTTGATTTGGATCAATCTCTATGGCTTCATGACCATCACATAAATTCTATTTTCCTCTGTCCTTTCTTTGTCTAAGAGAGCGATCCGGGTGCGCAGTCATTCCATGGAAACTATGGTGGGAAGTCAAAAAAAGCACCAATCTGCGGGCATATCTGGGAGCCTGAGCGGAGGCATTGTGCACACAAGTGCCGAAATCACCAAAACTACCTTCTCCGTAAGCACTGTAAATGTTTACTGGTGTCTTTTAATTATGTTTTATTATATTATTAGTGCACGGCACAATCGGGAAATATTGTGGCCTCATTATTTTATTTTAAGCCATTGTAAATAAAAAAAATTAAAAGAAAAAAAATATTTAGCTGTGGAATTAAACTTCTGACTGTCTGTTGTGGTCCCTACTGCATAGTAAGAGAGGGAACAGGGCAAAGGGGTTTGATAAGGTGATGACTTACTGCAAAACATTACACTGTTTTTTTAATTTAGGTCTAACCTACATGTTATATCCATCCAGTCCATGAGCTAAAAAATTTCAAACCCTGCACAAAAACACAACTGTCTGGGGAATTCCTTCCCAGAGCACACAACTTAGAGGATATTTATTGGCTGTTTTGCAGGATACCATGAATAAAAGGTACCAATATGGATACCGCAATGGAGTTGTTGTAGGCTCATAAAGAGGAATAGAATAAAATAGTCTCTTTTAGACTAAGTTTGCTTTATTTCCCAGGGGTATATGCTACCAATACATGATACAAAAGCCTTGCGTCTTCTCTGTCCAGCATATAAAGTGTATACCACAGGGAAACAGAGAAAACATAGTCGAAAAGGAACTATGTTTGCGCCATTCTCCTCTATAAGCCTGCTGTGGCTGAGTTGGGGTACCTGTTTCCAACAGTATCTCAGTAAATACCACTGACAGATGGCAAAATACCATGTGAACAAACACTTTGTGGAAACTGTGGCTGTAGATCATTTGTAGGGTTTGAAACAGTTTTAAACTCTATGTGGACCTTTGTGTCTCCATGGCTGTAGGATGCAAAGAAGCTCGCTGTAGTCTGATCCTGCTGTCATGTGTTATTCCTTCCCATATGCCCTTTTCCTATTGTTTGCAAGTTAGCACAAAGTAGGATACAGAAAAAAGGGAGTAAACATGATTATAGTATCAGAATACGTGAAGGGTTTGTTTATAGTATGTAGTCATGGAAACGCATATGTCTACAGAGTGTAACAGCTGTATACACAAAGCAATAGCATTTTTTATTCAAGAATTTTGGCACAGTTGCTTTAGTCTTCATGTATGATTCAGATGGAGCAGAATAAAAGTTTATGTTCTGTTATGTCAATGTGTTTTACAGCCTCCTGCAGTTGTAACAAAGACACAGTCCAAGAGCCCAATAAAACGAAGATCTGGTCTCTTCCCTAGATTGCACACAGGAGCTGAAATACCACCTGAAAGTCGAACTCGAAGGTAAAGCTCGTCTTACATCGTTGACATTTATTTTTTTGAGCCAGTGTGTGCGAACCACAACTTACACAACCAAAATAAGACTAACATCTGGAATGGCAAATGGAAGGACCTGATTACTGAGTGGCAAGACCTGTTCCTCTTCTACAGGTCCTCTATAAATGTATCCTTCTACAGTTCATTTTAAATGTGTTTCCAGCTGCCTAAGCCCGTGGCTGTCATTAATTCCTAAATAGCAGGCTCATTACCTAAATGTATGTTACACTTCTGTTACCCAAACCCCTTCCTTTGTAAAAAGAAGGTGCACATTAGCTTAACCACCACCCTATTCAAACTGACTTTTAAAAAGCAAGGAACCGGGCTTCTAGCAATCAGCTGTGTCACGGGTGATGAAAGTGGATCCTATTGCTGCCCACGAGAGAAAATTTATCGTGCCATGGCAGCCAGCGGCGTTTAAGGAGCCTCCCCTGGTATTCTCCAGCACCGGCAGCAAGGCTGGATAGACTTTGCTGCAGGGTACTCCCAGGTTGCTTTCCCCAAATGTGGCTGTTTTCAGTGACCGCAGAGGTGTAGGCATTGTAGAGGAGGAACAGGCAAGATGTGGTTGGTAGGCATGTGGTAAGGTCAGGGCTGGTGGTAGACAAATGTGGTCAGTTCACTCTCGGAGGGTCAAGCCAGGCAGCAGGCAGAGAATAGTTCTGGTCACAAACAAAGGTCCAAAAAGCATAAACTTAAGCAAAATTCTATAAGGGAAGCACACCAATACAAAGGCAAGGATAAAGGGGGAAATGATGTAATAAATAGTCCAGCAACCACTGATTGGTAATCAGTGGAGTGTTGGCCCTTTAAATCTCAGAGTGTCAGTGCGTCTCCGCCCTAGGGAGTGGGTACGGCTACACCAGCCAGAGACAGCAAGCGGAAGTAGAGCAGAGTGGGAAGAGGTTGTAAACGAGCGTATCGGGTCTGGAGCTCATTGCCGCTATCTTTGCCAAAGTGAACTTAACGGAAGACAACTGAGGAAGAAACCACAGTTGAAAGCAAATCATAAAAAAGCAAAACTAGATTTTGTCAAGATACATATTGACAAGCCACAGAGCTTCTGGGTGAAGGTCATTTGGGCAGACAAGACAAAACTGGAGAATTTTGGTAAGTTGCATCAGCTTTATGTTAACAGATACAAAAGTGAAGCATACAAAGAAAAGAACATTGTACTTCCTGTGAAATATGGAGAAGATTTGACAACAAACAAAGCATAAGTTCGCTCACCTAGTATGCAATGGTCCCCACAGTGAGATAGAAGCAGATACAACCACCGCCCCGTGGTTCCTGAAGATAAAGAAAGCCGGAGTAACCGATACATATCCACTGGAGAAAAATGTTTAAGAAAATCTTCATCCTTTATTTAGAAAAAAATTTAAAAACATGAATGCCACATGGCAAAAAAAGGAGACAACCCAAGCATGGAGGAGCTAATTCAAAACGCAGCTAAAGGGTCCAAGATGGCTGATGCGTTTCACTAAGGGAATTGTTTTCCAAAAAGTGTCAGCCATCTTGGACCCTTCAGCTGCGTTTTGAATTAGCTCCTCCATGCTTGGGTTGTCTCCTTTTTTGCCATGTGGTATACAAGTTTTTAACATTTTTTCTAAATAAAGTATGAAGATTTTCTTAAACAATTTTTTTCAGTGGATATGTAGCGTTTAGTCTGGCTTTCTTTATCGTCATGGAGAAGATTTGGTTATGTTTTTGGACTACTTTGCTATTTCTGACACAATGTGTCTTGAATCTGTGCCAGGTACAATGAAATCTCAAGAATATCACAACATTCTAGAGTGAAATGTACTGCCCAGTGTCAGAAAGCTGGATCTCAATCACGGGTCACGGATCTTCCAATAGGATAATGACTCAAAACATCTAAGAATGGCTCTGAGCAAAGCATTGGCTATTCTGAAGTGGCTTTCTCTGAATCCTGATCTAAATTCTGTTGGACACCTATGGAAAGAGCTGAAACCTGTAGTCTGTAGAAGGCACCTTCACACCTGAGCAGGGGCATAACTAGAGAAGCCTGGGCCCCATAGCAATCTTTTGGATAACATACCTCACCCCCACCCGACCACGAACATTTACCGGGACATCTTAGGTCATGCAGTTACTAGATAATACAAGGAATAAATACCTCACCATAGATATCACCATCATACTGCTACCAAACGAATCCCACTATATCAAGACCAACATTACCAATAACGCTACTGCATAAGGACCCGATTATACTGCCAGAACATGACCATAAATTACCACCACATGCTGACTGAATAATACCCCTATACGATTATTGAATAAAGATCTGTATATTACCACCCTATGGTGACCATATAGTAGTAGATACCATTGTACACAGGCTCTGTAGACTGTATATTACCTCCATACAGTCAGCATACAGTGGTATATAGTGTATACAGACTTTGCAGACATATAAGTGATTACAGTGCTTACATCTTGTGACTCACAGGAGACGTTTCTCTGATGAGTCATTGACTTTCCCTTTTGTTTTGCATCCAGTCCAGACCGCCATCATGACATTTCCCGGACACCACTTGTCCCTGCAGATTTGGACACAAATATCTTAGAATCCTCACTTTTACAGCAGCTTCATCACTGCCTCCTATGCTCTATACAAACTTACCAGGGGTGGGAGAGTGGATACAGGCCATAGCTTAGAGGTTCAGTCTCCTAAAGGGGAGGAACAGAGCATTCACCCCCTGGAGATTGTGTTACAGCTATGGCCTGTACCCCTCAGAATCATGTTACCAGCTAGACACCCCCCCATTAGGTTGGTAGGCCCTAGGTAGGTAGGTTGGTAGGCAGTAAATAGACCCCAGGTAGGTAGATTGGTCCTAGGTAAGTAGGCAGTAGTTAGGCAGGTCTCAATTAGGCAAGAAGGCTACAGGTAGGTAGTTAGATTGGCTCTAGGTAGGCAGTAGTTAGGCTCCAGTTAGGTAGGCAGACCCCAAGTAGCTAAGTAAGCTGTTGCTATGCCCCAGGTAGCTAGGTAGGCTGTAGGTGGGGCCCCGGGTAGCTTGGTAGATAGGCTATAGGTGGGAACCTCATATGTAGGTAGGTATATAGGCTATAGGGGGCTCCAAATAGGCAGGCAGGCTTTAGGTAGGCTATATGGGCCATATAGGTAGAAAGGCAGGGTTTATGTAGGATATAAGGGATCATATAGGCAGGCAGTGCTCAGGTAGGCTATAGGGGGTCATGTAGGTAACCAAGCAGGGGTCAGGGAGGCTATAGGGGGCCATTGAGGTAGCCAGGCAGGGGTCAGGGAGGCTATAAGGGGTCATATAGGTAGCCAGGCATGGGTCAGGGAGGCTATATGGGGTCATGTAGGTAGCCAGGCAGGGTCAGGGAGGCTATAGGGGGTCATATAGGTAGCCAGGCAGGGGTCAAGTAGGATATAGGCATCATATAGGTAGCCAGGCTACATTAATGTTAGAAAAATAAGAAATAACTAACTGCCCCACGGTCCCTCGATGCTCAACTCCTGGCCAGTCTCTGTGCTCGGCACGACGATATGACGTCATCGCGCTGCCCACGTCAGCACTGTGGGCCGGCGCCTGCTAGGCTTAAGGCCTAGCAGGCAGATTAGCTGAGCAGAGCACCGGAGGCATTCCGCTCTGCTAAGGCAGGGCAGTCCTGCCTGTGAACGCGCGGGCCGGAGAGCCGTGCCCCGCAACTCCGCGCCATCGGCAGTGAAGACCCTGGCCCCGTGGCAGCTGCTACGTCTACGTCTGCTACCCCGGTAGTTACGCCCCTTCACCTGAGACAACTGGAGCAGTTTCCTCACAAGGAGTGGGTCAAAATACCTATGAACAAGTGCAAAAGTCTCATTGAGAACTACAGAAATTGTTTGTTCGCAGTTATTATTTCAAAAGGTTGTGCAGCAAAATATTAATAAGTTAAGGGGACCATCATTTTCATCCCGCCAAGTTTAATTTGTTTATTTTTAAAACATTTTGGTTGAACCACAAAAGTAAAGACTGATTTTCATAAGCTGAGTTTTAGTAAATTTAAATTATTACTTTTGTCATTTTTAAGTTACTTTAGTAACTTCAGTGACCTTATTGGGGGTTTTTGTTTCTTCAGTGGAAGGGTACAAGTAATTTTTTCCATGTGTGTATACCTGCACTTTCATTAGAAATGTTATGACCTTTATAATTATTGGTTTCTGAGTTAAAATAACTCATAACTGTAAATGTGTATGACTTATTGCTGCTGCTTCTTATTATTATTAGCAATTACTACTAATGAAGGTGCATGGAGATACTATTTCCACCGTAGTAAGAGCTGTGCAAATGTATTACATGAGAAAAATATAGATTTTGCAGAAAACCTAGAAAAAAAACATACAGACATCTCTAGTAAGACCAACTACTAAATGCACTGGCGGTACATGAACTGCATGTGATCCAATTGGGAGACTGTCACAAAGACTTGCAATGTTTGGAATTCAATTGTTGCAATCAACATTCATTGAGGGTAATTTATCATTATTAGTTCAAGGAAAAAGTTGAATTGTCCTTAGTAGCTGAAAAAAGTTGCCCCTTTCATTTTGCAAAAGGAAAATGAGAATCAACTGGTTTATATAAGCAACGCATCCACTTCTTCAATGCACTGGTGTTATCATTATTATTATTTATATTTGAGCGCCCTTGGTTCCAGAGCGCTGTACATTCAGGTTTCATACATAACATAGGTCAAATAAGTACAAAGGTGACAAATTACTAACTAACAACTGGTACAGAAGGAGAGAGGTCCCTGCCCATGAGAGCTTACACTCTAAAAGGAAGGTGGGAAAAGACAGAAGGTGAGGGGCAGACATGGTTGTGGAGGGTGAAGTGACAGAAGGGTTATTGTTGGTTATAGGCAATCCTGTTAATATGTTTACTCAGTATTTGACTCTCAACTTCCTATCTAGCCTGCCAATATATATATATTTTTCTCTTGGTATAATCTAATTTTACTGGTATTATATATTCTCCATCCAATATTGTTTTACAGCTTACATACTGTAACTTTACATTATCTTGTATTGATCCTAAATTACAGTCTGTATTAAAGCCCAAAGCTGCATTTACAATTCTGCAAGCTTTATTACTATCAGGCAACATTACTAGGACCCAGTTAAGCTGTTAGAGATGTGTCGGTCAACAAGCTCATTGACTGTTTCAAAAAACAACTTGAAGAATTGTGAATGCAGCTTTGAGGTATAGTATAGGATCGATACAGTATAAAAATTATTGTAATACAGTGTATTAATAATAATGGTGTTTGCATTTTTAGGAATAGGATCATGAATATATTTATTTATATAGAGGTCATGTTTTCCTTCATAATTTTTATGAGTTTAAATATATATTGTACATTTGTTTTGATGACTAATCCGTATATGCTGCTTGTATTCATGGTAACCATTTATTTCTCATTGACAGTGATAGCATGTCCGCCACACCGAAAACTCCAGATTGTGCCCATTCATCGCAGGATGTCAAATCTGAAACATCATCAAATCCCAGGTCCCCAGAGATATGTCCCAATAAAGAAAGGTAAATATAATATGATAGAATTAACTATGAAATGCATGGTACCTGAACGATTCACTTCTTCATTATGTATTGAAAAAAAGAAAAACTGCCTTAATGTCGGGAAAGGTTACCTAAATTATTCCCCAGTTACACCATCAATTACAAAGAATAACCAAAATAAAGTGTATACCTAGAAACTAATAAAACCTAACTTTTATTGATAAAATACTAGAATGTATAAATATAGTGAATTACTGTCCCTAACCCTAAATACCAATAAAAGCAAAGCCTGCCTATCAGCAGAGCGGTGTAACCATCCTGATAAGGGTGACCCCTACTGGAACCTACCCTTACCTTTTGCCTTTGATCTTCCTACATATAGGTCTAGTAGAATGAAAATTGGTAAATCAGTGACCTGCAAATGGGCATTAAAATAAAAAATTACAAAATGAGGCAATGTCTGTAACAACAAGGTCAAAACAATAAATCAGGGATTATGTTAAATTTAACCTCACACACGTTGAGATAATCACCTACAGGATCAATTCCACAATTAGAGATTATACTATAATTTTCAATTTTCGATGCATTTGACCCTGGATGATTTCCTGTGGAAATAATGAAACATCACAATTAGCCTGACCCAGGACAGTGATAGACAGTGTGGGAGATACCCCATAAACAGTGAAAATCACTGATACCTATTAGGATTAATGTTGATGTTGTGGGTAGTATTAAACATATTATACAGATAAAGCAAACATATTTAGCAGGTTACTACCAATCATACTGAAAGGGTTAAATAGCCATAGTTATTATAAGCGTTGAGGGACTAGACCAGAATGATAATTGTGCATTCAATCATTGACTCACGGGCCCAATACACAGTATTAGCGTCTCCAGTCTCAGACCAGATAAAGTATCCTAGAATGGAGCCAAAGAATGATAAAGATGATATGGTGTGCTACATGATGAACCAGGTCTTGTCTAGTACTGAGGATGGTATTACTTTGTATCGGGCACGTGAGCCAATAATTGGATTTATACCAATGCAGAGTTATCATTCCAGGCTATTCCCTTACCACTTATAGAAGGGGAACATCTCTCCTTATGGAGAGCACCAGTTAAGGGTTAGTGTTTTGATCCCTTTTTAGCCCACTACTAAGCATCTGCTTTTCACAAGGCATTATGGGAAGGAGCGGGAAAGCTACTGCGCCTCATAGGTTGTAAAAATCCTCAATTTACTTTGATTCAAAATCTTTGAGAAAAAAAAGGAATAATTGTCAAGCCAATATTGCTCTCTACATACCCGTTTCGGGGTTTTGCCCCCCATCAGTGTAGAGAGAGTGATTTGGCTTACGGTGGGAGGCAATTGGTGGGAGGAGGGAAAAACTCTTTATGGAAGCACCAGTTAAGGTGTGATTTTTGATTCCCTTTTTTTGCCCATATAAGCATCTGCATATCACAAGGCATTAGGGGAAAAGGAGCGGGAAAAGCTCACGGGGCCCCTATATTTTTTATAACAAAACCCTCTTTTACTTTGATTCATGAATGTTCCCCTTCTCCACCCACTCTTTTGCTCCCCCCAGTAAAGCCAATATCACTTGCTCTACATATGAGGGGAAAAACCCCGAAACGGCGTATGTAATGAGAATATTGGCTTGACAATTTTTCCCTTTTTGCTTCCAAGATTCAGTGAATCAAAAGAAAATTGAGGATTTTTACAACCTTTAGAGGGCGCAGTGGTTTCCGGTCCTTTCCATAATGCCTTGTGATATGCGAGCTTAGTAGGGGGCTAAAAGGCATAAAAACACTACCACCTTAACTGGTCCTCCATAAGGGGGATGTTCCCCTTCTTCAGCCACCTTGCCTCCACCGGGTCAAGCCAATATCATTGGCTCTACATGATGAGGGGCAAAAACCCAAACGGCGTTGTGATGAGCAATATGGCTTGACTTTTATTTTTTTTGCTTCTAAAAGTTTCAGTGAATCAAAGAAAATTGGGGATTTTTAAAAAACCTATAGAGGGCGCAGTGAGCTTTCCAGCTCCTTTCCCATAATGCCTTGTGACTCACCACTTATAGTAACTATGGCTGTTTAACACTTTCAGTATGATTGGTAGTAACTTGCTATATCTGTTTGCTACAGTTGAAACCTGAAGTTTACATACACTATGTAAAAAGACACATATGCATGTTTTTCTCACTATCTGACATGAAAGTCAAAAGTTTACATACATTTCATTAGTATTTTGTAGCATTGCCCTTAAACTGTATGACTTGGGTCAAACGTTTTGGATATCCTTCCCGAAGCTTCTCAGAATAGTTGATAGGAATTTTGGCCCATTTCTTCTGACAGAACTGGTGTAACTGAGCCATGTTTGTAGGTCGCTTGTCTTAACTTGGGCCTTTTCAGCTTTGCCCATAAATTTTCAATAGGATTGAGATTAGGGCTTTGTGATAGTCACTCCAAAACATTGACTTGATTATCCATAAGCCCCTTTGTAACCAGTTTCGTGTCATTATCCATTTGGAAGACCCATTTCCACACAAGCTTTAACTTCCTGGCTGATGTCTTGAGATATTACTTCAGTATTGCCACATAATCTTCTTTCCTTTTTGCTTCCATATTTTGTAAGTGTACCATTCCCTTCTGCAGCAAAACAACCCACACATAATGTGCACCATCCATGTTTCATAGTTTGAGGTGGTGTTCTTGGGCTTCCCAAAAATTCTCCATTTTTTTTTTTTTTTTTCAACGTAAAAATGGTTTATTATCGCTAAACATTTTGTTAGACCACAAGACAATTTTCTAAATGTAGTTCCTTCTGGCAGGTGGGTTTCAGCAAATGTTGTTTTACAGTACTTGTTTTAATGTGGATAATAATTCACAATCTTTCTAGCTTTCACCAGCATTTCATAAGGTCTTTTTGCTTTGGTTTGGGTTGGGTTTCACGTTGGACCAAAGCACTCATCTTGAAAGACAAGAACCTGTCTTCCTTCACGATGGGTAGTGGTTGGATCATTTCCCTCTTGTTTGCACTGCATATAATTGTTTTTACAGATTGACACGAGGCACCTTCAGCTATCTGGAAATTGCATCAAGTTGATCCAGACGTGGTGCAAGTCCACAATGATTTTTTGATATATAGGCTGAAATTTCTTTAGGGGCTTTCCATTATGTTACAGAAGCAGTGTGTTTCGGTCATTATAATGGCTGTCCCAAAATTGTTTAAAAGCTAGTTAATCCTTTGTGTATTTAAATTTTGAATTTGCAGAAAGTAAAAAAATGCCTTCAAAAAAAAATTAAAAAAATTAATTAATTTTTGGGTAATCCAATTGATTTTAAAAGGGAGGGTTTATTGTGTTTTTCATGTCAAATAGTAAAAAAAAATTTGCCAAAGTGTCTTTTTTATTGGTATGAAAATTTTGATTTCAACTGTATATCTGCCTGATATGTTTAATACTACCCACTACATCAGCATATAAACAATTGGTAAACATTAATCCAATGAAGTATCAATAATTTTCACAGTCTATCGGGTATCTCCTATGCTCTGAATCACTATCCTGGGTCAGATTTAATTGGGGCGGTTCCATTTTTTTTCCTGATGAAACCTGGGATATCTTCCATGGAGAAATTGAAAATTATAGTACAATCTCTCTATCTAATTGTGGTATTGACTCTGTAGGTAATTATCTAATTGTGTATGGGAAAAAAACTAAAACTTTTTTTACTACATTAGGGGAAAATCATAGGAAAAAGGTGGGGTTCCTTTTGGGGGCGCCCTTTCTCAGGGGGGGGAAACCCCTTTTTTTTTTTGTTTAGGCAAGTTTGTGCTTATTGGTATGTAGTGTTAGGTTAGGGACAGTAATTTCATATAGTTTTACATTAAAAGTTTTTTAAAAAATCATTTTCTTAAAAGTTAGGTTTTTTTTTGTTTTTTGGTATACACTTTATTTTGTATTACATAGATCTCAGTTCAGTTTTTCCTTTAAAAAGGGCCCAACCATTTTTTTATACTTCAATCCTTATTGGGATTTTCCCATTAGGATGAAGGGGGGATGGAGGGGGGTGTTGATTGTAAACTTCATATATTAGACACAAATGCAGCTTTCTACTGTAAAGGCCCTTGGTATTAATAAAATGAAAGGGGAAAAATTAATTAAACAATCACACTGCTTCCCCTATTTTGGGGTTTGGGGTTGGGTTTAATGCGGGACTGTTATAAACAAACTTTTCACGGGGAGGGAGTTTAACAATAATTATGCAGTTATTTATACCCCAATTTTGGCCTTGTCATGTTTATGTCTGAAATGCTTTTGTGTTTAATTTGTTTTTGGGAAGGTTTTAAAAGATAAAAAACTTTTAAAAATGCCCTTTACGGAGGGATCACTTGTTTTGATATTCATAGTTTTTTAGTTTGTAAGGCCAAAAAAAGACGAGAGGCCTTTCCATTTCCCACCCTTTGTTGTGCTAAGGTTTTTGATCCGGGGAAAAAGGAAAAAAACCCCAATGGGTAGAACCCAAATTTGTCCTCTTTTAGGGAAAAATTTTCCTTCCGACTCCAATATGGGCAATGGGAAAAAAATCCCTGGTACAATAAACCCTTTAAAATCCTAGACACTAAAAATTTGTTATTTATTATCTCCGGGAAATGAAAAAAAACCCTTTTTTAAAATCTTTTTAGTAAAATTACCCATGAAAATTTCCCTCTGGCAGGGGTTTTTCCACGGGTCTCATTTCTCTTACATTTAAAGAACCCTTTCTATTTTTTATGTGAATCTTTCTTTCCCTAAAAGACTAAAGGATCCCCCCCTTGTTCTAGTTCAGCCCCCTGGGTAAAAATAAATCTTGGGAGAGATCTCTATTTTTCCCCTTTGATGTAAAAAAACTATTTTTTGCCCCCCGGAACCCGTCTTTTCTCTAAACTAAAAAACCCAAATTTTTTCTAATTTTCGGGGTTTCTGTAGCCCAAACCCCATTTCCTTTTTTTATTTTTTTTGCCCCCTTTGTACCGGGTTAAAGTGAAAAGGGTTTTTCCCTGGCCGGGGTGCCAAAAAATGTACAAAAATATTTCCAAATTGTGGGGTTTTAAACATTGACTTGTATAAGGGGTGAATAATTTTTCTCATAATGTCCCCTCTAGGGCCCCTTTTTAATGCACCCCATGATCCTATTTTGCCTTGGCAGGCTGTCTACACGGGGCTCCCTTCAATTAAGTTTACTGTCCCCCGGGGGGGTTTTTCCCAAAAGTCCTTCCCATTCACTTTTCCCCAGCCTTTTTCCTTTTAACATGTAGTAATGTAATGGATTTTTCCCTTTTCCCCCATGTGCAAAACCCTTGCTTTTATCTGTTTTAAAAAACCTCATCGGGCCATTTCCCGGGCCCGGCCCCAAACTTACCCAGATCCCTTTTTAAAAACAATTATCCTCTATTGGGGTTGATTATTTTTAACGGGCCCTTATTTTTTTCGCCCCAAAGATCGTTTTTTTAAATGTGCAATCCATGTGTAAGATCGTTAATGAAAATGTTAAAGAGGATGGGGGCCCAAATATGCCCTTTGGTCCCCAAACTAGAAACAGAAATTCCAGTCAGAGTATGTCCCGTTAATTTTATCCCCTTTTTGTTTTCTACCCCAGTAAAACCAGTTGTTAAACCCACTTGCAAAACGTTTTCCCCCAGTCCAAGCATTCTCTTTTTACTTCCCAACCTTTTATGTGGCCCCCCTTTTATCCAAAATGCTTTAAAAAAAATTGGGATTTTATGAATTTAGTCCCTTTAAACCCCGATCCAGTCTAGCAGATTTCCCTCATAGAAACGGGGATGAGAGTGTCTGACGGGAACAATCCTTCAAAAAACCCTTGCTGGAAGGGCCCTTTTATACTTTTTTTTTTCAGTGAGTTACCCCGGGGTTAGCTTCCCTCTGAAAAAACCCTTAAAAAAATTTTCCCCTTACAAAAGAGGTAAAAACTTACCGGGCCCCTATAGTTTCCTGGATCACTTTTTGCCCCTTTTTTTAAATTTTGGCCCCAAATTTTGGGCTATGCCCCAAATTTTCCTTTTTGGGTTTTTACCCGTTATTAGACCAGTCCATAAATTTAAAAAGGGGGGCCTATCTAGGGCCCATCACTTAACCCCCTTAGGACACTTGGGGTGTTTCCCATTTTGGACCGGGGTTTTTTGGGCTTTTTTAAATTCTTTTTAAAGGACGGAGCTGCACTTCTTTTTGGGGTTTAAAGAAAAGAAATTTTTTAATTTGGGATTTTACCTCATCCCTTGTTAAAACGGGAAAGCTCTTTCCTCCTCGGGTAAATACGGGTGGAGAAAAAAGTGTTTAATAGGTTTTGCTTTTTTCTCCCCCCTCTACTGTCTATCCCCCCGTTTTTTTTCAAAGGGCCAACATTTTTGTTTTAATCTTTTTTACTATTTTATTAGTTAAAAAAATAAATTTTGGGGGGGTTTGTTTTAAATTTCTATTGCAATTTCGTTTTTTCCGTTCCAGCTTTGCCCTTTCCCTTTTTCTTTATTTTTTCACACTTTATTTTTTTTCCCTATGTTCTTAGTGCCCCTTTTACTGCCCCCCTGTTTTGTAGCTTTAAACGCTTTCTTTTTGTTTTTTTTTGCCCTTTTAAATTTCCCCCGGGTTTTCCACATTTGGGGGTTTTTCCCGTTTTCTAATTAATTTTTTTACCAAAGGTATGTACCTCTCACGTGGTAAACCTTGGATTTTTAAAAAAAAATCCCCTTTATTATTTGTTCTGCCATATTTAAACAATTTTCCCAGTCAATACGGTTTTTGGGCCCCCCTAAGCAGAAAATAAAAATTTGCCTTTCCCAAAATTTTAGGGGTTTTTTTGGCTCCTTGACAAAAAAATCTATTGAAGGAAAAAACGGAAAAATTTTTTTATATTATGGTCCAATATTTCTAGGTGCCCCCCAACCTTTAACCTTTTTTTACTCTGTCATGTTATTTGTCAATATTTTAAAATTTGAAAGGGGATTTTCCCCTTTTTTAATTTTTAAAATGTTCCTAAAAAAATGGTATTTAGAATTCTCTATCAGTTCAGATCATTTCTCATAAACTACTTTTTAAAAAAGAAATATACCCTTTTTAATTTTCAATTTCAATTTCTCTGTTAAATACCCCTGGCTAAAACCCGGAAAAGGGGAAAATTCAAAAACATTTTTTTTGCTTACTGGGAAATTTCTTCCCCTTTTCTCTGGGATAAACCTGGAATAGTTGTACTTATAATAAAATAAAGACAAAGCTTTGTGACAGGAAACCATTTTCCTACTCTAACCTAACTTTTAACTTACTTCGCCAACTGAGTTTCTGCGTATCAATATACATAACCATAAGACATGACAACCACCCAACGTATCCACTAAGGGGACCTGTATGAAAACTGTCTAGGGCTAAGACTTTTTGTTGCCCATAGCAATCAATCAGAGCTCATAGCAACCAATCAGATCGCCTGTTTAATTTTTTCAGAGTACTATATGAATTTAAAGGGGAGCTCTGATTGGTTGCTATGGATAACTGAAAGAAAGTGATCTTAGATCTAGAAGTTTTATACAGTTGAAGAAGAAATACTTATTTGATTCTTAGTGCTGATTGTGTAAGTTTACCAACTGACAATGACATGAACAAGTCTATCATTTTAAGTGGTATACGTTAATTTTAGCATGAGAGAGATGAGAATATCTTAAAATAAAATCAGAAATCACTTTTGTATAAATTATATAAAATGTATTTGCATTATTGCTAGTGATAAGTAGATATCTCTGATCCTTGCGCAAAAAAGAAAGTATTTGGTGCAAAACCTTTTTGGCAAGCCACAGTCGTAGACGTTTTTTGATAGATGATGATGAGGTTTGTACATACCGTCGTAGGATGCGCAATTTTTATCCAACTACTCTTTGCACGGACCATCTAAATTCATTAAGTATTTTGAATTAGGTGTTTGTTCTGGCAAATAAATTGGGTGGCTGTTTGTCTTCTGGAAGATTACCACTCTTCCAGAAACCATACTTGTCCATGTCAGCAAGTACTGGATAAGCTTGCAAAACACACAACATTAGTGTTTGCTATGGACATGAATGGTGCCGTTTCTGGAAAACATGGAGACCGTTTTGTAAAGCAGTCAACGTACATGATTGGAAGATTCCATTCATTAACGATGGAGTTATAACTTACCAATGAAAAGGGGATTTTCGCTGATTATAATTGAGTTTGTTATATCAGAAGAGCTACCCAAAAATTAGTATCACAGTGTATCCTTTCTTGTCTAAAGGACGTACATCTACTTACATGAATGGGGCCTGCCTCCATGATTATTATCATGGAATGTTTTGTCTGATCTACAATTTGTTCAGTTGTAGCTCCTAGTTAACAGAAGTGGTTTTATTATTCCTCAAAATTCACTTATAGGCTATTCTAAACCAAACAACAATGTAATACTCAGTACCTGTACATATTTCAATAGATCCAGCTTTGGACACTAAACATATTTTTGTACAGTCACAGATTTGATCAGCAGCAGTGAAATAACTCTTGCAATTTCCAGATTTTTGTTTTATAAAAGCTTTCCTGAAACCATTTTGTTTTCCAGACCGTACATTAAACTGAAAGAGAATGGGCGATCCAACATCTCTCGCCTTCAATCTCAAGTGGGATACGAGCAGTTTTCGACGGCAGCTACAGCTGCGCATGAAAGCTTTGTGGGCCATTGAGAGGAATATGAGAGTGTGGTGCGTATGTTAAACATGTCCTAAAGCAGTCATCAATGCGTTGTGAGAGATAATAATCTTAAAAAAAAATTTTGCTTACAAAATCCAATAATGTACAAGAGAAAAAATCTTCGTGTAAACAAGCGAGGAAACGCGCATCTCTAGCTTGTATTGTGGCTATGGTTCTGGGACCTGAGAATTGACTGTTTTGGTAGATAGATTCCCTGAAGTGGAGATAAGAACAAAACTCACCTTTAACTATAAGTAATTGTTATTTGGCTGTAATTTGTTTTATTGGTTTCTAGGAAAACCATAAAAAAGCCTATGTGGATGTCAGTACAGCTCCCACAGGCGGAGGCAGAACTTGAAGCTAGTGGGCCCCCATGCATTATCTATTTCAGGGCCCTTCAACCATATATAATTTGGTTTCCTTTTACAGGACATAGGGATTTTTAGGGCCTAACAATTACATTTACAGCTGATTTTCATGTCAGGGGCAGATGTCTTAAAGGGGTAGGGGGGGGGACTTTAGGTATAGGACGACGGGTTATTCATCACTATAGTGGGTAAGTGATACATTGTCGTTCCTTGGGACTCAGGACATGTAGCTTTTTATGAAACCTGTTGGAGTCAATCATATTAAAAAACTTTCCCCTATACATTTTGATTCATGCCAGGTTATAAGATTGTGTGTTTTATAGTCAAGAATAAATATGATTATTAGGGTTACAGTACATACTGTATTTCACTCCAGTATACAGATCGTAGCGTTATATATAACTGTGGGTTAATCTGTCAGGTCAATACTGGACAAAGGTGTATGCTTTTCAACGACCTCTGGCCCTCTAGAAAAAGTCTTAACTTGTCTATGTGTATTATGTTTTGTGGTGTAGGGTGAGGTGCGTAAGTTATCATAAACATGACATTGGCCGAAAACATGCGCTGTGTTATATTCACTGAGGTGAGAGGAGGGGGGGAAAAAAAAAAGATATTTGTCTATCGGCATTGTTAAGAATCAGCATATTGAGAAGAGGGCTGGTTTGGAGTCCGCCATCTCCGTGTTCCTTAAGAGCATTGCGGCAAATTGATCATTTTGACTGAGCTTTGTCTATTGTGTCTTTGGTCACTATCAATTCTAAGATTTATTGTATGTGCTAAACTCCTTGCCTAGAAAGCCTGGTGTGAACATAGTTCTTACTTGCTATGATTTTAAAGTTATTCATACAAATGATTATTTTCTGTTCAGAAATGAGCAAACAGCCCTTAAGTTCATAAACATGTGATTGATGTGCCATAAATCTTGTTGTTTTGTGAGTCGTCAAATCCATTTCTGCACCATTGCCTATTTTTTAGAAACCTCTCCTGTAAAATTGAGTGTGGGCGTTATTTTTGGAGTGCCTTCCTTATCATACAAAAGTACCTCAAAATTTACGCCACTAAATAAAGATAATTTATTTAGCAATAATTCATTGGTTGTAGATTTTTGATAAGCGTCTTTTAGTAAATACAAAATTAGAGAACTTTTCAAAAACTTGGCATACAGAACGGTTCTTCGATCAAAATGCCAGAAGCCCTTGTAAGTCAATAGATTCCATCTGGAGACATCACACAGTGGATACAGCAAAGTGCCATGAAACAGCCATACACAGGTCTTGGGTTGCATCAATATTTCTAATCAAAGGTGCACAATCTGCAACTCCATTCATTACCTACTGAATGGTTGTGCAACATCCTCAAAAATCTTAGGCCCTATATTCAATATGTTTACGGCATGGTTGTAGGTAGCCATTGGGATGATACTTCAAAAGTTAATGTCTGAGGCTACTCATGACGGTTCGGCAAAATTTATTTAGGACAAGAGTAATGTTGAATTTAGATCTTATATGTTATTTCAACGAATACATAAGCACACAAAAGTGTGGTCTTCTGCGCTTTTGTGTACAATTTAGAAAGTGAATACATTTGGTAAATGTCACAAACGTAGTTCAATTCAGACTACATTTGCCTTATAGAATCTTATGTCCCCATCACGGTCGTTGCCACAGATATGACTATGACGCGAAACATGTTTCTCAAAGTATTCCGATGGATACCACAGAACCAAGTCAGTAAAACATGATGTCCAAGAGCCTTACCTGAAAGTGAGCAATGTAATGTTGACAGCTGTGTACAATACTGAGTTGTCACAGACAGGAATCCTGCTGTCAGGCCATGCGTTTGGATGTAACGGCCACACTGGAATAGGGAGAGATTAAGTAGCTCGCTGCCTGTACTTTCACACTTTAAAGCCTTTGTGATACAGGGTATTTGGAGTGTAGACTTCATGCATGATGGAACGTTCAGGTGCGCTCGCATGAGAGTTGGTTAGCTTAGGCGTCAGATCAGAAATAATCAGGACACGAGCAAGGATGCCTTGCGATCACAAGCAGAAGTTCAGGGCAGGGGCAGAGAAAATCATTACATTCGGAACAAGCAAAGTCATATTACAAAGAAGAATATAAGCAAAGCATCTAGCTTAACAACATAATCACACCAAAAAGACTGGCCAAAACATAAAATAGCCAGAGGAGCATTTAAGAAAGCCAAGATCTAGGTTTGAGTTGCAGCGGTAAGCTGGATGTGTAGGACACTGACTCTGTTAAATATGCGGTATGTCTCCAGCAATAGACTGCTGAAGCCATAGAGCAGGCATGGTCGGGGATGAGCAGGACGAGGATTGCCTGGACGGATCATAGTCCCAGGGACATAAGAGAGCTGACACCGGGACATGTCGTATGACAACAGCAGAACACACTTTAACATTACTGCTACACCATCCCGAAGTAAGAATGCATACTAAGGGATGTTCACACTGGTTTTTGCGATCCGAAAATCGCACAAAAACGCCGCTTATAGTAGCGGGCGTATCGGAGATCTAAACTTATCAACACTGTATCAACACACAGTGTGTGTTTTGAAGAGATGCTGTGTTTGGATGCAGCAGAACAAACCATATTTGTTTAAAATAGGGCTCCATGAACCTGCGTCTTATCGGGACCAAGAATCGTAACATTGCAAATCTTGGAAGATACTGAAAGAGCAGTAGAGACATAAATTCGCGTGATCACTCCAGTGTGTAAAAACACCGCTGAATATGTGTTTCACTATTAAGGCAATGCTTTAATCACATTGCTATTTAGGTAGATGCGTGTTTGGGGTCTGTTTGGGTCGACAGAAGATGGGCTTTAAACACGCTTCTAAAAGGTATGCTAAATGGACGAAAACACGCGTTGTGAAACATTACCCTTTGGGCATGTGTCCACCACTGCAGGTTTCCGGCACTGGTTTTTGAGACGGTTTGCGGTTTTGAGACACATCCTCGAAAAACCGGCGCCAAATGAGCACGAAGAGGGCTGATGGAAACACGTGCAGCAGTCCGACATGTTTTTTCACGGGTTTTCATACTCGGCGGTTTTTCCGCCCCCCCCCTGGGGCACCCGCAAAATTCTGGCAAGCACATTCTTCGTCGCGTTTTCGCGACGGAATTGTGCCCATTGTTGAATGTGAAGGGGGGAGGGTTTTCTCATCCTCCACCACCCTCATCACGGAGAAAAAAAGCCTCCCCCTCTGGGGGTAATGTGCCAGCCACAAACCATGACACATACTGGTCGGATAAACCGACGGTAGGTCTAGTTGTACCTTGCGTAGCTGAGCCCCACCTTTAGACGTATATATCAGAAGAATAACAGATGAAAAGCAGGGAAACTCAGAGAGATTTTACACATTATGCAGTGAAACTAATGTTGGTATTTAAAATAAGAAAGTAATATATTGCAAAATTAGGTTACAGATAATACATAGAATAAGAGTATTATATGAGGTAAATGACAAAGACTTTACATCTTTCTTTACGAAATTAAATACTTTTGCTATCTAAATTCAAAATAAACAGAAATTCATACTGAAGGGTATGAAAGGAATTTAAATAATTAAGAAAAGAGATTTATTATAGATTCTTTTATTATTTCAATAGAAATCGAATATATAGAGTATATTATTGCTGTTAATATTGTTGGAACTCCATTGGATTGGTAGTAGAATAATTCTCTATTGTGATATTGTGATGTGTTGATTTGTGAGTGTTGCATACCGTTCATACAAAGGGGCTTAGAAGAATTGACATTAGGATATTTTCAGCAATTTGTTTCCAGTGTGATCTAGTTGAAGATGCTCTAGGTGTGATATATTGTTTGCAGATTGCTAAATGTCTCTAGTCTTTCATCAATATTTGAGTTTTACTATTAAATATTACAGCTATTTACGACTATAACATTGGGTGTTTTTTTTTTAATCATTCTTTTTTGAGTTGGTGGCAATGTTTCTAGTAGGATAGCAACTAACGATATTATGAATTTGAGGCGTTTAAAAGAGCGACAAGAGTAGATGCTTAGATCAAAGTATTGTATGTATTGCCTGATACTGGTAAATAAGTTTCATCCTTTATTTCTGCCTACCTTGAATAAAGTAAAAATTAAGAAAAGGATCTAAATATATTTTTACAAAATTTTTCTGCAGCAGCCACCTTCGACGCATGTTACAGACAGAGAAGTGTTTGTCTTAATAGGTCCAATCGCTGAGCCAACGGGCGAAACCATACTTCCACTACCCCCGTAATCATGAGCAGGAGCCCTACAGGTGCTTCCTTTATTAAACTATATGTCTATAGGACTGACTACGGGACACCAGTCTCAATGTATGGATGTAGCCGAGTTTAATTTGACCATGATATTACAGATTTCTGCGTGATCTGTTCTTGGATCACAAATGAAGCCATTGAAAAGTTGATGATAAGCTCCTGTGCTGTAAATATCACTGGTAGCGATTACTCTGTCAATTTAAGCTTTGTAAATTGTATGACATAGTGATGAAGATTTCAGGAGTAGCCATATGGTTGTGTAATATTATAGTCTCTAAAGGTTTGATGATGACAGTATCGAGACTGATAATAAGATTCGGTACATGAAACTCTTTTATTGAGGATTTTGAAAACATGAGAGGATATATAGGTTTTTGTTACTGTGCTCGTGTACTTGTTAATATGCATTGGGAAGGTTTATTGTTTCTAAGTTGCTCGTTCATAGAAATATCACTATATTAGGTTAATGTGCATATAATGGACATATATGTGCATGGTCGCTTTACAATACCTGATAGAAGGATTAGACAGTGTTCTGGACCTATAGGTAGTTCCTATATATACCTGAGATAAGCTTAGATAGTGATTTAGGATATTATGGTATTTCCTTATATATACTCTGTGACAGACCTTAGATAGGTCGGATAAAATTCTACATAAATCGGGTTAGCACATCCGGTTTTGTAGTTTGTATACATTTGAGTCAAATGGCGATCATAGGAGTATCTCGTGTGGGAATAAGATTCATTTTGCGAAAATATCTGGGCTTTTATCTATGTAATTTTTGAAATGCACTTAACGGTGTTCTATTACAGAATGTTGTAATGATTGTTTATCGCGTTTTTTATTTTTTTGGCACTTTTCTTGTTGTTAGCGATATGGATTGGTTGTGATATTTTTACTGACATTTTCTGCATATAATATGCACCCAACACCCCCCCCGAAATCCAACAAACCCCATTAATAAATTTGAGATTCTTGTAGAATGATACATTATTGTTATAAAATCTGTAAATAGCCAGCCTCTACCGTGGCACCGGATGACCCAATTCATGGGGGGAACGTCTGACGATAAAGATACTTATACAAAATACTCTCTAGGTGTCTGTTCTATGACTACAACTTCAGGGTTACAAGTTTTGTATAAATGAGGTACTGATTACATAAATGGTGCAGATATAAAAGGTAAATTAGATGCTCAAATTTTATCTGAAATCTATGCTTACAGGCGCAGAGTTTTTGACGAAGATTCAAAACAAACTCCGTTGCTTGATTGAATTTTCGAGACATCCAATTTGTTGATTCATAATGTATAATGCTAACCACTGGGAACGTAGTGCCACCGATCAGCAATACTTAAAACCACTTGACAGGGTGATAGGGTGAATAACATTGATTATTTTGATTTGCACAGTTGACGTTGATGGTCTAAATTAGATAGTTATTGCAGTCCTTTGTGTAGGATACCGTAAAAATAGGCAAGTTTAAGGATTAAGAGCAATTATTGTGGACTTGTAATGGATCTGAATGCTGGCGTCAGAGCATCTCATAAATGTTGGTTTTTTGGAGAATTGACGTAACAAAAGACTTATTAATGTGCTATTGGAGACAAGTTACAGTCTGAGTCCAGTCCCTGTAGTAGCTATAATGTTTGATAATTAGTACCATGCTTAGCATAGCAATGGAGCTAGTATGAAGAAGGAATGAAGAAATCAGAGCGATACCGTTTAGAAGGCTAGCTTATTTTTTTGATATTTGATGGTGAGCTTTCGAGGTGAGTACTAGCTCCCTTCTTCAGACATGAATGATTGGATAATATACAAGAACTGTAAAATTTACAGACTTATTTATATGCTAAAAGACATAGACCTTAAAGAATCTTAGAATCTTTAAAAATAACAAATGCCAATATAAGCAGGGAATGTCATTTACAAACTCTGTTTATATTGCATTTTGTTATTTTTAAAGCTTCTAAGTTTTTGAAGCGTGCAGTTTTTCGTGATATAAAAAGTCTGTAATATTTTCAGTTTTTGGTAATAACATTCATTGGGCGACATGTATAAAATTCGATATGCCGTATTTTTTTTCTACTTGCGTCGAATCCAGATTTTTGCTCGCTGTAATACTAGAGTTATGTGCACCAAACTTCTTCAACGTTTTACACTCTTTTGCCATACAAAGTTTGGCGATTAAGGCCAAAGGGGGGGGGGGCACCGTAACTGCAGTCCAAATTTGTATGGCGTCATTAGAGGTGTATTGGGCTAAAACTTTGTCGGTTGGGCAAGTAGACGTGTAATGCCGCGAATCTATGTTGAGAAGACGAGCGATGGAAGAGTGACGGTTCTTATTTGAAGGCGAGTGAATTTATTACAGTGTATAAGCGCTCGCTGGAAGTGTTTCTTGTGGGCGATTAAAAATGGTTTGTCTTAATAGTTCAATGCACCTCGCCTATCGCTGTCTTGGCCATTACGAACTTTGGCGTGCGATTGAATGCACGCCAAACATGGGTGATAAAGGCCATCTAGGAAATGAGAGAAAAGTCATTAGACTAAGATGTCAGTATGCTAATATGAACTATGGGATACCTGATCCTTTTCTTGAGTGGACCACAGGTACAGCAAGCTCTGTGCTGATGCCTGCATCTTGCTGCTAAGTAGAATAAAGGTGAGGAGCGAGAAACGTAAATTTCAATATTTATGGTAGTAAAATTAAAAAAATAGTGACACCACGATATCATGTGAGTTATTTAATGTAAAATTTAGTTGTTAGATTCCTGATGAATTTAAATACAATTTTTACGGAAGAGAGGTAAGTATTATATATTTTTAAGCCGGATATTATAGATTTTTTATATTTCTACTATGATAACATGTTTTATTAAAATTTAAATAATTTTTGTTTTATATAGTTTGCACAGTTATAGAAATTACTTATTATTATTAGTACTGTATAAGTTGAGAAATCTAAGGAGACATTTTTGCAGGCCTAACAGAAATCTAAGCCTGATGATTTAATTGATTTATATATTAAATTTGAAATTTACTTTTGCCTGCTTCACCATTTTAATAAGGAATAGCCAGACGCACAGGTATTGTGGAACTGTATAGTGCGTTGGTCTACCAAGCAATGATCACTACCATAGTTTCGTATTCACTGAATGCTATTCTAATGATTTTTCTTTTACTTTCCAGACAACTCGGTCATAGCTTGAATTTACATGTTTGGCCGTATTACTAATGCTGCCATGTTTGTTATGCGAAACACACAATTCGTGGGGGCCGCTGGGAAATCTTTACACACCACTTTTATGCATATCAGGGCCATGTTATACATGAATAGAGAATGTAATAATGTACTTAGAAGGAAATATGTTCTTCATCGTCTCTCAAAGTTCGTCTCATTACACTCTATGCCCATACAAAGTTTGGCGCATTACATAGAGCTTAATGCGCCAAACTTTGTATGGGCATAGAGTGTAATGAGACGAACTTTGAGAGAAGTTTGGCGCACTAAGCTCTATGTAATGCGCCAAAAATCTGCAGTGTCGGCGCCAAGTTAAAAAAAAATACGCATTCGAATTCATACATGTCGCCTTAGGTCTGAAGAAGAGATCTAGTACTCTCGAAAGCTCACCATCAAATATACTCAGTTAGCCTCAAAAAAGGTATTGCCTGATTTCTTCACTGGTCCAGTCCTAGTGAAGAGATACTGTTGTGCAAGTTTCTGAAAAATTAAAACTGGCTCTGATAGAAAGGTGTCATAATTCATAGTGTATGTTAGCTTGAAGCAGACCATTCAGAGTGTCCATGCCAAACCTGTTCACTGCCTACAATGGTGGCAACTGAACTGGACCACGGAGTAATTAGAGAAAGTAGCCTTATTTCACATCCTGTGGATGGCCAGGTGTGTGAGTCACTTACCTGGCGAAGACAAGGCACCAGAATGTACTATGGAAAGAAGGCAATCTGATAAGGCAATGTGATGCTCTTGGAAATGTTCTGCTGGGAAACAAATGAGGTCCTGGCATTATTGTGGATGTTACTGTAACACATTCCACCTGCTTAAACATTGTTGTAAACCAAGTACAACCTGCTGTGACAAACATTATCTTTAAATGGTCATTTCTTCTTTCACCAGGATAATGTGCCTTACAACACTACAGGAATTGTTCAGGAATGGTTTGAGAAACATGATAAAGGGTTGAAGGTGTTGACTTGGCCTCACAACTTACAAAAACTATGATCTTGGTGTCAGATATCAGACCTTATACTATAAGCAGATGCTTTGAGAGGTTAATAGTGTTCTGGTGACACAGAAGGACTTTCACAATATTAGGCACGTGGTTTCAATGTAATGGCTTACCGGTGTATATGAAGAATTTCTAGAGGATTAGCATCAGTTTTCCACTAATTACAATTTTTAGCTACAATTTTTCCTCTTTCTTTTACTTTTTCCCATTTCCCAAAATAATAATTAGTGAAAACATAGACTGAACTGAAATTAGTGAAAATCAGGACGAACTGCTTCCAGGTTCACACAAATTCTGCCTGTGTTCTGGCTGACATGGTCTAGATCCAACCCAATGTGCCACATACACAGCACTAACAACATTTAGGCCATTAAAGATGTCCCAGTAAGGATGAACAAGAGCAGAATACAGGTTTAGAGATGTCATGAGAAACTTAAAGTAGCTTTGTCTCAGGGTTCGGGCCTCTAAGTAGAAGCACTGATAACTCAGTGGAGGATTAATATATTGCACAATGGTTTTTATTTTTTGAAGTACAATAAAATACCATTGATATGTTATTCTCACATAATATTATTATTGTATCCATTGAAAGATATAGTCCAAGATTCTACAATCTTATACAGTTTGAAGAGCATCAGTTCTAAATTGTACTCTATCTTCCCATTCATAATCTGAAGGACATAAGGTGAATGAAGTAATTAAAGCAAGTGCACCTCTGATCATCTTTCCTTCTCACAGATGTAAAGAGTAGAAATTCCCCAAGATCCAACCTCAAATTCCGTTTTGATAAACTCAGCCAGTCAAGTTCCGGCTCAAGTACAGTAAGTAGCATTGTCTACAGATGTCCAACCCTAGACAGCATGGGCGAGCTGTACTATTGTGTCATATGAGCTGGGTTGTGAAAAATGTGAGCGTCACACATAGGTAATAGAATAATTCTTACATTTATTAACTATCATGCCTGTGCTGTGACTGGCTTCTTCCATAGTTACCAGGACTGCTTAGGAGGTTTCTACAGCAATTTGTTTAGTGTTGGTTAATGTAAGGCATGTTTTTGCCATTACACCATTCCATTACAGTGGAAACCATAAGCAATGGAGATTATTGTTTCATATACAGAGTTTAGCATTGTCTTGTTTACTTGCTTGTTGGTGTTTGTCTTGTTATAGAATTGTCAAAGATTTATACCTTCTGACATCTTGACACTCAGATCTACAATCCCTCATTATCATATGGTCCCATGATCTTTTGCATGAAAATGGCCATGTGAGCCACATACATGATCCAGTGCCTGAGAGTTTGCAACATACAAAGCAGTTTCTGTTTGTAAATTGCGTCTTCTGATTTCTAGAGTATTGGCTTGTAGTATCATCTATACAATTTATCCTCATATATGTGAATCATAGCAGGCTTGCATTGCATTGTGATAACCCTAACCTTACTTATTTAAACAACCTTACTAACTTTCATAACTAATAATGAAGCAGCTCCTTATCACTGCCACCACCAAATAATGGGTTCATAGAGTCTATGACCGGATAGTATGTATATCAGTCTTTAAGGGACACTTATAAAATACAACAAAAACTAGTACACATGTAAACCTGTTAATTTAAAGCGGTTTTCTTGTTTTATTCAAATTCAATAAGGCTTCCAATAAGGAACCTCAGTTGCAGAGGTGAAAACGAACACCAAGGGATTCATTTCCTAATGGGCACCAATAGCACCTGATGGACACTACTGATTAAAATGGGTCCATCGGGTTTCCACCGTGGTGTCTGTTGTTTTCCTTAATTCCTGATAGAACATGCGACAGAGATTCTGAACGGAATCTCCGACACATATGTGAATCAAGCCTAAAAGGAGAGTTACATGAGTTTTAATATACTTTCAATTCATTACACTTCTAAGCTGCCTGGATGTCATCAGTGAATGCAAAGACTAGTTCGCTATTCAGTTATTTAATTACCTAAAGTAGATTGAAACCTGTTCTGATAAAGTTCAGGAAGTGCAATCCTGAAACATTATATATTTGTCTAACTGTGCACTTGGATCTGATCGAGACAGGTTTTTAATTTATGAATAGGCTTTCTACACTTCTCAACATTAAAATTGCTACATTAAGAAGGAAATGTCTTATTAAAGAATGGGGAAAATCACAGGATTGCTAAACATAATAATAATATGCAAATGATAAAAAATGGAAAGAATGGGCCACCTGTATGAAAACTGTCTACCAGTAAGACTGTTTTTGTTGCCCCATAGCACCAATCAGAACTCAGCTTTTATTTTTCTAGAGCACTTTATGAAATGAAAGTTGAGCTCTGATTAGTTGCTATGGACAACAAAGCCGGTCTTAGGCCATGTCCCCACGGCACCGGTTTGCGGGCGGTTTTTTAGACGGTTTGCAATTCTGCAAACCGTACGAAAAACCGTCCGCAAACTGTTACATGGGCCGCTATGGAAAACCCGTGCAGCAGTCCCCACTGCACAGGTTTTCTGCCCGGCGGTTTTTCAGACCGCCAGCCACCCGTAAATCATTCTACATGTTCATTCTTCCGTCCGGTTTTCGGACGGAATATGAACAAGTTAATGTGAAGGGAGCTAATTGCGGAGAAAGCGGTCCTTCCGCAGCCGTGTGCACGGCGCAAAAACCGGACAAATACCAGTTGGATAAACCGACCGGTATTTGTCCTCTGCCGTGTAAACGGGTCCTTACAATTAGTTTTGATAAATGAGGTCCAATATATTCAAAGGTTCTAGGAATATTCAGTTTTGATTGAGTGCCACATGCAGATATACCCACATCAACATGCCTTGGGATTCTATTAAGGAGGTTATGAATGGTTGCCTGAGGAGTGTTATGCCACGCAGAATGTATTTAGACGTGAAAATCACCAAGATTGGCTCCTGGTTGCTCCCTTTGTAATTGTGAACCAATAACGTCCCAGATGTGACAAGTCTAGAGACACTGCAGTCCATGGTAGTAGTCTGACTACTGTACATTATGCATCCCACATTATACTCCTAGAAGTGGGACTTGTATGATGTTCTCTGCAAAGGCCTCTTTATGGAGTTGGCCATATGGTCTTCAGACCAATACCCAGCTATCATTGCATCACTGAATAAGATAAACCTCCATCGCCATCTTGCTGTGCACCATAACAGCCTTTGAGAGCAGTGTCCTGAGGTCACTAGAACACCTGTAGATGGATTTTGGACTCATAGCCCAATGATGTACACACACCTTCTGTTGGTTGGTATCTACACTGCCACCCTAAGCTTAGGATGTGATGTTCAATTTCCCTTATAGTAATGAACAGATCATTATGCTCCATTCTTCCAATCATATGATCCATCTGTACAGAGTTTCTTATGTGCACCTCTTGCTGTCATTCCAGTTCGTTACTGGTCTCCCAATCTCCAGATTTTTATCTTCTTTTTATCCCCCCTAAAAGCCACAGACTGGAGCTCGGTGCTTGAAAATTTGATCATTTGCAGATCTTAGCGACACCTGCTACTTTCTGAGTTTGCATAATCTTATGGCTTGTCCTTCTTGGTTTTGCAGTTTTAATATTGAGTAGTATCCTTACTGCAGCAAGCAGAGATTTTTAAAGTAGTGTCAAGTAAGTAAGGTAAAAAGTAAATTATTTGCATAAAATAAAAACAACAAATTTTTTAAGTAGAAATTATTTGAAAATTTAAAAAATAGAAAAAATTGGAACTATTGTGACATGTAAGTTGACAATCTGGATTTATCCATGGTAGTAGTCATTTCGGTACCAATTTATTTACTGCAAGATGCATTGGTTTTTAAGATACACAAGTTGAGAAAAAAATTTCAGTCCTAGGGCTGTCCCAGGATATTACATTTCCTGATTGCAAACACTGTCACACTTGCCTAAACTATCCGTCAGCCACTGACATACAGCACACTATGGTCTTTATTACCCAGGCACTCTTTCTGTCACATTGTATACATTGTCATTCAGGCACAAACCACCAGTCGTACATACATTAGATAATAGTGGACACTAAGCTGGAACATTTCAAGAAAGCAATAATTACTTCAGTTTTTCCAAGAACCAGGTCCATTAGACTGGGGCAGCATAGGAACTAATGTCACAAGACTAACACAGCACTGCAGCTTCTGATATACTATAAGGAATCATTAATCCCATTAATTTGTTACATGCATAATGTATACAACTGATTACAGAATATAATTTTTGTCAATCTGAGAAATCTGGACTATATAATTAAAGGAGAAATACAAAATTTGTAAATCACATAGATGACTTGAGGTACATTGCGTTCTACAGTATAAGCCCAGACATAGATGCCGATGTACCTACAAGTACAAATGCAAAACCTCGCACACAAATTGGACTTGAATCCAACTGATTAATTTATATCAGCCCAAATCAAATTTTGGAGAATATCACCAAAAAATTAACCCCGAACCTGACACTAAACAGAGTTTAGGATTAGGATTTTATAATTGACTTATTATGGTTAATTTAGGGGTTCCTTGACACCACCTGTGGTTCCTTGCTCCTGGTGAGGCCTAACATCCAGTTCACTGGCACCTCTTGCATTGGGAAAAGCAACGGGGGGCTGCACTGGAAGCAACAAGGTGACATGTGACTGGAAGTTAGGCCACACTGGAGCAAGAAGGGACCTGGGGCGTTGGGGAATAGTAGTTTAAGTCTTAAATGCTAGAAAAATCTGATAAACCCACCTTAGAATTAGGGCTAGAGGAAAAAAACATGGGTTCAGGATGTCCTGAACCTAAATTTTTCCATAGGTTTGGTTGAACTAGTTTCTAGCTGAATGGAGCCCTGTTTAAGTAACACTAGTTAGGATGTAGCATGATCAAGATCAGGCTAATAGTTGGAAGATATATATATATATTTATTTGTCGCTCCTTTGTATTTCCTGCTGACAGCTTGCAGTGTGCCCGTTTCTTCTGTCTTCTAATACGTCTTTGTCTTGCTGCGTGTCATGGAGCATGCTATTGTGACTGACAATACACCGGGCTCTGAGTGCTAGGCTTCAGCATGATATTGCACACAGAAGCTATCATTACAAATATTATTTCTATACTGACAAGTTTTCAATTTGTGTTGCAGTGAAATGATGCTTTGTTGAAGTGGAACTACCAATTTTAAGACTGGCCTACAAGCATATAGTCACTCCACGGATAGTTACTGCCACAACGCATTCATGGAAATGTTTAACTCCTAAGCTGTTTCCTACCAATCGAAGAAAGAACTACCATCTTAGTGCACTCCTTGTGTCCTGTGACACTTGTCTTGTGAACGGAGTTTATCATATGACCTGTCTTGTCTAGTGGAAATGACCCTTACCCATTTTTTTGTTTTTAACTTTGTCTAAAGCAAAGAATATATATTTTTTTTTATGCAAAGCATCCTACTTGCACGGTCTTTATGCTCAACAGCACCTGATCACCGAGTGCCAAGTTTGTTTATGAATGAAATTCACTGGAATTCTTGCCACAATTTTGGGCATGTCCCCTAGGTGGTACTTGATGTTTGATACCGTGATCTAACCAAATGCTGCTGTTCCATCTACCTACCTGAGGATCTTCCTGTGACTCACACGATCTCATGTCTGCCATACAATCCTATTGAATGACCTGTAGAAATGAACAGTTTCATTAAATATGGTGGCATTTTATGCAATGTATACGCACAAATGTATCTGAATGTGCAATGGCTTGAAGAACGAATCCAATGTTGTGAAATATATTACCACTAGTTTAGGTCCGTTGGTCATTTGATGTGAGCAGTAGACATGTCAAAAATTACTGTCAGATCATCAGTTTCAAAAGACATTGTGTTTCTTGTGTTGGCAAATCTTTTTTTAATGTATATGAACCCTCTGAGGGCTTGATTGTTGTCATTAAAACTTATCTGTGTACCCAGGTCATCTGAGGGCAGGAGTTTACTCTACAGCCCTCTACTGATATCACGAGACCCTTTTGCTGAGGTGTGGTTTACAGTACATCATGTGTGTCTGTCTTGCATGCGTAATAACAGTAAATTTATCTTTGCTTAGAGAAATTGGACTGAAAACACAGCAGTAATGCCATTTGTTATTGAGCATTTTTTCTACATCTGCAGGATTTATCAAATAGGTGGAAGCTGCCACATTGTGTTTGTTTAAAGCTTAGCATGCCAGGTTTCCCAAAAAGTCTACTACTGGTGGCAGGAGACTGTAGAGGATGCAGGGTGGATGATTGTTTAGGTAACATCTGAAGACTAAGCTTCTGTGCCAGTATAGCTTTGGTGCCCACCATATGCCTTGGGAGCTGGCCATCTCTGCTTCCTCTCAGCACCTCCCTCCGGCAGCTTTCACAGCCACATTTTAAGGGCCATTAACAAATTATATGAAAAACATTTTAGGATATTTTCTTAACATCATGTAGCAACTGCTATTTGTACATTATATATTTTGGTTGGTGGTTATGATAAAAAAAAGTCTTATTTTTTTCAAACGTCAGTAGACAACATAAGTACATCCCCACAGCTGTAGTTCAAATGTACCTGCCTGCAGGGTAACTGTAAACATTCAAAACAAATTTTACGTGAATACAGAGAGGGGGGAGTGTAGCTGCAGTTTTCTGTTATCACTGTGTCTGTGAGACTGCATAGAATGAGTGGAGAGAGAACATCTGATTGACTCATAGTTCTGAGCACAGCACTAGTGTCACACCAAATAGTCTTTGTACTAATCAGGCATGGAGGATGAAAATCTAAATTTTCAATTTATGCAGATGGATAGAAAGAGACCAAAGAGTACTTTAAACAAACAATATTTATAACTCTACTGCAATGTGGGGGTTTCTTTTTTATTATATTAGATCCGTATAAAGGATTAAACTCAGCCTACATAGTTCTAACAAATAAATGGTATAACCTGGAAAGAACAGACTGCAGCTATTTCCAATCCTCCAATATGACCTGTACTGTTTTTTGGAGAAAAGAAGCTTTTCACAGTTTTTTAATATATTAATCTCCAACAGCTGCTAGACATTTTACAGTATGATGCCCAAATGTGAGATCAGAATGTGATAGAGGGAGAGAAGCTGAGCTCTGTGATATATAGGGTTATATAATAGAGGAGAGAAGCTGAGCTCTGTGATATATAGGATTATATGATAGAGGAGATAAGCTGTGCTCTGTGATATATAGGATTATATGATAGAGGAGATAAGCTGTGCTCTGTGATATATGGGGTTATATGATAGAGGGAGAGAAGCTGAGCTCTGATGTACTGTATAGGGTTATATGATGAGAAGAGAGAAGCTGAGCTCTGTGATATGTAGGGTTATATAATTTACAGCAAGATTTCTGAGTAAAAATCAGACAGTGGCAGCCTGCTTATACCGTTCACATACAGCAATTGCCCTTTCCCTGTATCAGTGGTGGTATAGAGCAAACTGTTAATCACTGTATGTGGGTGGGAGGAAGCAGTACTTTCTGTTTTAGGATTTCATGCACCTTTCAATTGAAATCCTGCTTCAAATCATATAAATCTATATAGCACAGAGCTCAGCTTCTCTATTCTGTCATATAACCCTATAGATCACGGCACTCAGCTTCTCTCCCTCTCTCATATAACCCTATATATCACAGAGCTCAGCTCCTCTCCTCTATCATATAACCCTATATATCACAGAGCTCAGCTTCTCTCCTCTATCATATAACCATATATATCACAGAGCTCAGCTTCTCTCCTCCATCATATAACCCTATATATCACATAGCTCAGCTTCTCTCCTCTATCACATCCTGTTCTCAGATAGAATAGCATAAAAACCTGACCGGTTCACTTATAACACTTTCTATTCAGGATTTATTGTTTTTCAGTAGTCTTTTTACAGTTACCCATTTTTTTATTATAAATGTATTATTACACATTCACCGTGTATTTAGTAATATGTAATACATCCATCCATAGTGCTGTGCTTTGGATTTATGTTTTTCAAATAAAGAAGGGATCTGTAATCTACTCCAGGCAAGTTTTCAGAATACACAAAATGGACCTACTAAAGTCTTTGAACATACTTGCGCTGTTTCCAGAGAGCTGAGCATACTATAGGTCAATAAAACATTCTGTTGTATGTTATTGGAAATTTGCACTATTGAAAACTTGAATTTTCTAGAATGAAGTGATTAAGGGAAGACATTAAACAACTGTAAAATATAAATGTTGCTAATTTTGAAAACTTGCGTGGAATTTTACTTTCACATAGATGTCATATGGAATAAAAAAAATAGACACTTGATAAGTTCATCTTTGGCACAGTTTGATATTTTCCAAATAGAAGCAATACTGCTAACAGTATTTTAGTAAAACTTGATGGATCTAAAGTCTAATACAGGAAAGGATTTTAACTTTTGCAAAGAGCATGTCCTTGTATCTTTTAAGAAAACCGTAAAATTTGACACATTTGCATAAATTACTTTTGTTGCTTATGAGGGTCTTACTTTTGCTTTCAATGAGGTTGTGGTATTGATAAAATTAACTCTTAAATGGTCACCTGTTGCTCGCAGAACCCGACAGACATTATATCAAGTAGTTTGACCGATCCAGCACTAACATCATGGTTTCTGTTATAATGGAAGTATGATCATTAAGTAAATATAGCCAAAGATGGCAAAAATGGCCAATATGAGCACCAACAAATTCACACAGCTATATTTATTGTCTCTGTTTATACTCAAAAATTGGGGTAGATATGATTTAATTACAAGAAAGTGCAAAAAAAAAAAAATCTCCTTTCTGTTGGGAAAGGTTTCTCACCTTGAATCTTGTCTTCTGGTTGTTTAAGGCCTTAATTGGAAGCAGAAGTATAATTCTAATTTGGCTGTGTGAATGCTTCCCAATGGGTCACTGAACATCATATATTGGACATATATTATAGTTGTAGTGACAACTAAGCATAAACATGCTCCGTATGGGCAAATAAATGACCACTCTATTTTCCTCAAATATTTTATTGGAATTAGGCTAGTTTGTTAAAAAAGCTTTCCGTTACCAGGTAAGAAACAGATATTTAACTGTAATAGTATGAAACTAAAGAGAGTTTGTACACCCAGAGTGACAGCTGCAGCCCAATGCATCCTGCTAGACAGCGATGCACTATTTCTCTTCTGGTTCTAAATTATTTAAAATAAATCTGTGCACATGCATAATAAAAACCATTAGTATTAAATAATAAAGGTCACTGCTGGATTCTAATGCACAGACATCTTGCTGCTTGAAAGGTTGTCATCTAAAATATAATTTCTTTGTTAGCCTATGTTAAGCATATGCAAATATATAATTGCCCATAATGACTCAGTTTTTTTTCTTTTTGTTCTTGAGTGCTCTCTACTGGTGGTTGGAACAATGGCAGGCACATATTTACACTGTTTTATTTTGTACTGTACCATATACTTGTATTGTAAAAGTTATATTTTGTGCGTTTTTAAACTCATAACATTTAATCAGACCCGTCATATCTCGTGGCATTCTGTAACCACTGGACAACTGGGTTGTACCATCCCTCTGCTATTACACGGGATACAAGTATTCATTAAGGCAGGCATGTCTTGAGCTTTTATAGGCTCTCTTTAATTATTGTTTTGGTTTTTTTAGGCTCCATGCACTTCAATGGAGCTGACTTGCAATTACGGTAACAACCCCATGGGCAGGCGTTCTGCTCTTTTTGGAAGGGAAGCAGTCATGGTTTTCTAAACCTGAAAAATCCCTTTAAGTCCAATGTGGTGGTTTGCTCAGAACATGTCACCATTCTTCTGCAGGGTATTATCTGATTTCAATTTCTTAAAAGTAGAAAATTTCCCTTTTTGAAAACATCAGTACGGGACAACAAATTAATCTTTGTGTCATTAAAAATTAAATCTTTTTATTAAACCACACTGAATGGTTATTGACCCCAGTGTTTTAGTACAACCAGCCAGGTGTACGTCTTCAAGGTCAAAGAATGCAGAGTGACACATCCTTCTTTATGCTATCTGTGGGCTGCATAAGATAGAAGAGGAGATGCTAAGCATGGAGATATATTATTGCCTATCAATTCAATATTTTCATGTTAAAAGAAGTTTTAACGTTGCCAGGATTCATTTAGAAAGCATGCGAGTCCTCCTTCCTACTGGAGCACATGATTGACAGCACTTTAAGTATATAGTCTGATACAAGAAAAACTGTCAATCACTGTGGGTGGGTGAGGCAAGCAGGACTCTCATGCTTTCTGTAGGAGTCATAGAGAACTCAGCACCTCCTTCTCTTTCATCTGCTCCCCTCAATAAAAACCTCAATCTTTTTTAAATGCTATCTGGGTACTTTACATTGCAAAATATGAAATTTCCCTCGGGGTTAAAACATTTTAAAAACACACATTGGTCCTTCTAGAAACCACATGATATCTTAGAACCACACTCACCATACAGTTTCACAGACACTGCTGATCTGCTCCAGATGGGATTGACTAGAAGATCCAGCCAATTTTACACGTAAAACATCT
Source organism: Phyllomedusa bahiana (assembly GCA_025379985.1). Lineage (NCBI taxonomy): Eukaryota > Metazoa > Chordata > Amphibia > Anura > Hylidae > Phyllomedusa > Phyllomedusa bahiana. The sequence continues at coordinate 117,566 of JAODAL010000170.1, read as the reverse complement.
GTATTAATGCAGTGCATGCAGTGATTGGCGGTCTAGCAGTGTCTCTGTACAGTACAGTGCAGTATTACATATCCTGTACTGCTCTTACATGTGCCAGGATGAGCGGCTCCTTTAGGCTCCAAATGAGGACGACCCCATTTCATTTTCTTAGGGTATATTGTGTATAAATTACATGACCCAAAAAAAACCCCCATTTTTTAATATAAAGTGATTTCCAGCAGCTCCACAGTTTTATGTAAGGATTTCCCTATATGTATTATCATTCTGCTTTATTTTTTTTTAATCGCATTTTCTAATTTTGGGGTGACATTTTAGGGCTTTAGAACCAATTACCAATTTCCCATAGAGTTATGGAATCAACAAACAGTGAGCATCCTGGCACTAAATATATATTGAGGGAATATTGTACAGTAAACAATGGGGAGGAGAGGTTCATAAATTGATTTCCTGTATGAAATGTTAAATAATATACAAAGTTAACAGGGCAAGACATTTCATTTCAAACCTCATTATAACTTGGTATTTTAGATGCTCTGTATTTCATTTCATTTTATTTATTTTTTTGACATGGGTTAATTAAATTTGCCTTAAATATAACTTTAATTTAACCTAAAAAATCAATAGGTTTATATAGTATTAGCAGCAATGCTGGGCATTTATAGTAAAAATTTTGTATTTTTTTTAATTAATTAAATGGCCATTTTTTTAAAACATGCAATGCTCATTAAGCTATTTTAATCCATCTGTCTGCATTTGAAACATCCAGAGTATAGTGTTCATACAAAATGGGCTAAGACTGACTTCAAGTTCGTATTCTTGGCACCATATCGCAATAGGGGTTATATTATAAGGAAAACAAAACACCCCATGTTTGGCCTATTGTTGCACACAGGGGTAATGTGTTATATAAGGGTGTAAGCATTTTCTTCATTTTTTTGCAGGATGTGTGCCTATTTTCTCTTTTATGTTCTGCATATCAGCAGGTTTTTATCCACTCATTCAAAAGGTCTGCACTGTAATATCAGAGACAGTCTTTGACGAAGATCAGTGCCATTTCAAAACAATCTTAAAATCTCTTCAAACGGTTTATGGATCTAAAAAATATTTTGGCTGCTGCTGCTTATCTTCCCATTTTTCATGCAAAGAACCTGAATTTGAGCCAAACAGTTAAAAAATGATTTTCACACTGTATAAAAATTCCATTGAGGGTCTCCTGGTTCAAGGATACCCCCTTACGTAAACAAAAGTACAAAATTGAAATTAATAGGTTTATGTTTAATGCAAAAAACCCAGGGTTACCCCAAAAGCTGTTTCTTGCGCGTTTTCTATGCATTCCCAAATAACATGAATGAGACTGTAAAAAGCAAGGGGTCAATCAGGCATCAGATTTATTAATCAGTTAAATATCTTGAAATTTCTAGAACTACCATAAAGTAATGGGCAAAAATTTTCCCCTTTAAACCATTTAGATCTATCATAAATCCAAAACAATTTTTTTAATGTATCTCTAAACGGCTGGCCTTTTTCCTTTAACAAAATGCTAAAAGAGCCCCTTCTAACATTTTTTTATAAGCATTTTCTTATAAAAATAACCATAGCCTCTTTCTTTTACATTTTTGATGTGTGGTTCCCCTATAATTCCTCTTTGAGCTTTTTCCAAATGGGCACGGGGTTTACCAATTGTGGTTTTACCCTCCCCTATGAATTGTCCAATCTGTGCGGCCATGTTTGCAGCGCACACCCCTTTGAAAACGTAGGGAACACCCGCTGACCAAATTTAGAATACATTTCTAAAAGGAAAAAAAGCAACAACACAACAGTGCGTCATACGAGAAGATGCTCCAGAATTCACAGGGAACGTTGGGATTACTAAATCCTTCAGGGGAAATTTACAAGTCCTCTAAGACAGGGCATTAAATGAAAAAAAGTGGACGACGACTCTGACGGAATAATAATTTTTTTTATTATTTAGTTTTTTGTAAAAAAGTAGGGGTTTAAGCTTCTTCTGTGGTACGCACGAGAAAAAGTTATAATTTAATTATGTCTATATCAGAAACTTCTATAAAAATGAGATTTTGAATTAAACACAATCTTTAACCTATTTAGACTACACGAAAACAGTTCGTGTTTAAGGTGGACAATCACTTTATGACTTAAAAAAAAAAGGGTGAAGCACAGTCTGGTAATAAAATTTTTTTTGTTTCAACCATGAAAGGGGAACCCCCTTTGGGGAAAAATTTAGGGGTACACCCTTCAGAGTATAAGATACTCATGTAGTACTGTGAGAGCTGGGTATGATATGGTAGATTGCATTACATAGGGGTACACTAGGTGTTTTATTTTCATACTATAACCTTCTTAAGTAATAATGTGGGATGTTATGTCTAAAAAGTGATCAGTTGCATTTCTATTGTCCAAAATTTTTTAAAAAATAAAAATGTTCAAACTTTCAGAGTCTGTGTTCAGGGTTTTTTAAAGTTGTTATTTAATGATCTTTTCAGCATTATTTATATCCCAGCATTTCAGCGTCCTTGACTATGTGATACTAATGCCTTTGGTGACCCCGAAAAGAATCTGCCGTTAATGAGATATCAGTGTGGATACATTTTCTAGAACTGTATTTTGTCAGATTTTTTTTTCTTTTTGCAGATGAAATATGAAAGAGAATTGTGTAAATACAAAGCATGCAGATATAAATATATATCATTTCTACCTAAATGTAGCACTAGACAAAATGCAAATAAGCAGAGTCCGTTTCTAATTTTAGAAATTTAAAAAAACCTTTTTTAAATTAAAAGGATTAAGTGAAGGGGAAACTCTATACTGTACATCTCTTTGTATTCTTTTTAGATAGGTGGTGCTTATTGTAAGTTTCCGGTGACCTATGTCTGTAAATAATGTATATTTAATTTATTGCTTTGGTCTAGTAATGTATAGAATGAAATCTAAAGTTCACAAATGTATATTTTGTTGCTTAAACGTGTCTTTGCAAAATTCACAATAAATGACCTATTTTATGTGCACAAAATTGATGCCTTTTTTTCCTGAAGAAGTGGGGTATTCTCATAATTTTCGTGCCAATAACAATACAATCCAATGCATAAAAAAAAGAATATATCAAGATGATTCGGTGAAAAGCCATCACTCTAATGTTGACTCTGAATCTGATGTAGATGCGATGGCCTAACTAATCTAAAGCAGCTAAGGTCAGAAATGACTTGGGAACATCAATGGTTAAACATATATTGTTCCTTGTAAGGGACCAGAACTTCCTCTAAAAAATATGTTATCACAAGATTTAGAAGAAGTGTTTTTGGTTACTGAATACCCTGGGTATGCTCAACTGTAACTATCGGGTTTTAACCTTTTTTAAAACTTTTTTAGAAGCATAAAAAAAATACTGAATTTTTTTAAAGGGGAAAAAAAATGCTGGTTTCCCCAAAAAAATTAAAAAAGTGCCACATCTATCCATGACTAGTGTCCGATATTACAATTGAGTTGCATGTAAGTAAATAGAGCTGGGATGCAATACTACATACAACTTGAAAGACAACAGTGTTTGAAAGAAAAGCATCAGGTTTTTTTTTTTAGTCTCCTTTTTTTATGTATATCCTCAGGGGGTTAGGGCCCCTGGGAAAAAGGGTTTCAAAAAAAACCACCCGTTTCTTAAACTTTTTTTATAAAAAAAATAAAAAATCATTGTCTTATTTAGCAATTATGGTTTGGCCCTTTAATGAAAGCTAATCTGAAGTCAGGCCCTCAACAAGGATTTATCATGGCTATTAAATCACAATATCATGTTGAAATAAACTTCAGGTAAGTAATATATTTTGATTTCTTGATATATGTATTCCTTCTTTATACGCACACGCACATATATTGATATATTATATACAAAAATTATCAACACATTCACAAACCCGTGGCTGATAAAACCCAAAGAATGGGGGCTGGACCCAAGAGGTTTTCTCCTCTCTGTTTTATGTATTTTTATATAGAAATGTATGTTTTTTTAAACTCAACTGTGGCCGCCACTTGGACATCTTGGGGGGTATTTCCTCCTGGGCGCCGTCTTTTTTTGGGGAAAAAGGCACACAAACGGGGCTCCGTTCAATCTGGCCCTTTAGCCACTTTATTTTTCCAGGCAGGTTCAAAACTTTCATCATACACAAAACAAAAAAAAACCTCGGGCCCTCTAGCACTACCTAAAAATTAAATAGAGCCCTCCAACATGAGTTGAAACCCACTGGCCGTCAAACACGCCAACGTATATTTACCCAGTCCCTACTGGGTTCCGGGTTTCCCCCAAGCCTCGGGGCAAGCCCCCTGCAAGCTCCACTGCCACTCTAAACTCCAAATGGCAGACCACGCCCCCCGATCACCGGGAAAGTAGGCGGCCTTTTATAGGCTCCCCGGGACGGGGCCCAAAAACCTGGCCTGGAACGTGGGGATGGGTCCCCCCCAAAACGCTATGACCGTCCCGGGAAAGGGCAACCCAATACTAGCCGCATAGCGGGCCATACAACAAAAATGTTCAGTAACCTGGGTTTTACTGACGCTAAACTGGTTGCCTTCCCACACCAAAGCCAGGACTTCGGTGGCACGTACGCCACCTAGTGGCAGCCCCATGCAACCACCTATGGTCGTTCTGCCACATATCCTCCCCGTATGATAAAAGCCGTAGGTCTTGATCACACTGCACAACCTTTCCTCCGGGGTCAAAGCTTCTACACAGGGCCAATGCCTTCTCTACCTCTTCAGGGGTTGGAGACAACCTTGCTCTACATACAGCTCGGGCTGTGGGCTCATCCCAAAGAAACTAACATATTTTTGGGCAACCAAACCGTTTATTTGCCACTTACCACCAGTGGCTTTAACGCATACATGCTCTGCCACAATGCCACCACCTTCAGCCCGATGCCGACATCACAGGGTTACCACTAGCAACCTCATTACCCAGCACCACCCGACCTAGTAGCCTTTTTCCCCACTTTGACTATTTTTTGCATTGTGCCCATTGGGCAGTTTCCTCACTTTTTTTAGGTCTCTCAGAAGCCCCCTGGTTGGACCCAGCAACCCCACTATCTTCCCCAGAAGCTTTTAATGACAGCAAACTTCTCAGGGTACTATCCCACTATGGCCACTTGGGGCGCACCTGAAGCCCAAACCTGCTACCTCCTTGTCTGCAGGATCAGAATGGGTCCCAAACATCTCTTCATCACCCAGGCCTCTGGTCCTCACTGACCATCTCCGGGTCTCTTAGGGTTTCAGATACAGCCCTCAAATTTCTTCTGGACCCTGAAGCTCTGCCTCTTGGCTACCGGCTGTTACCTGGTTTTCTACCCGATGGAAATTCTGGTCTACTTCACTGACCACCTCAGCGATGATACCCTCCAGTGCAGTAGGACCGTCTGTGGCACCATTTACCTCTGTGCCATCCATAACCTGCTGGTAAAGGACCACAGGGTTATTGCAGACACCCCTACATCTGGAGACTCTTCTGATAATCTCGCCTCTTTAATTGGGTGAGTTTTAATGTCTGAGGACTCGCTGATCTCTCCATACACCTGGCTCACTGCAAAGGGGAAGACCACTTTCATAGCCGGTTTCTTTTTTTCATGCAATATCCTTGCATGACTACAGGGGTCACTGGTACTCACCTGAGCTTTTACAGCCCTTAACAGGTGTTTGTGACCTGTGGTGACCATTCTTTGCAGACTACAAATCATTACAGGGGCCACAAACCATGCATTTTCTGTAATACAGACTTCATCCCGACCAGAAATGCACGCTAGTAATTTCAGATTTTTTTTAAATGGACAATTTCTATAGACACTTTGTCCGCCATTATGCATTACCTGGCACCTCACCAGTGTCGAGGACACATTCTCCTGTGAACACCTCTCACCTGTGGCTTTTCTAGCAACAGACACTCTGCCTTAAGGGGTGGAGATGTTTCCCTCACATCCCCTAACCGATCTCTAAGGAAGAAACTCTCAGTTTTCTACCGGGGATACTCCTATATCCGCTCAACATCAAATTCCCACATGAGCTGGAGGCAATGGCAGAAAACATTTATACATGGGACATCCGTCATAGCAGCCTGGCTAACCTCCTTATGGTTCTCCCACACAAACACCAAACTGACTGTGTTCACATTAAGTAACTCAGTCACATTCTTAACACCAGTAAGTGTAACGGACGTCTGGCTGCAAATGGCCCCCACTTGTAGGTCACCACATATCACCAGACATAATACCTCTGTGATACGGCTAATATTTTCCTCCATAAGCTTTGGGAAAAGTTTATCAGCTGCCTCAGAACCCGACACCTCTTTACCATCTGGGGATTTAAACACGTCCCCCTCATTAGGGTTTAAGCATACAGGCAACTCAGTGGTGTCTAGCAGCTCACTCCTTCCATCACTGCAGTCTTTGTGACCACTGCAGTGAAAGCAATGGCAATATAGCAACCATTGGAGGCAAATGAACTCAGTAGGACTAAAAGCTTCAGCATGACATTTCTCTTCACACCCTGCAGTGCTACACTCCAGCTCTCCCTCACAGAGTGTCCACTCCCGTAATACACTGCTCCCGGGCTGCACACAGAATCTGCCTCAGCACACGTTTTTATTTACAAACGAATGTGATCACTCTCTGAGGGTGCATTCATGCAAGCATATACTGCACTGGGGTCTGGACATCACCCTCATTAAACTAGTCCCCCCTCACACATTGTAGGAACCCCAAACATCCCCAGCATTCTCCTGTTTCCTTTCAGGCTGCACACTGAAACACGGGAAAGGCTCCTCTCTGGGATCAACAGCAGTCAAACAGAACTGGTGGCTATCAAGCACTGGCATGCATTACCTGAACTTGCAGGCTACAATCAGGTTTCACATAGTGCGCTGGGGTCCAAGACAGAACACTCAACAGCTGGACTCCAGACACTTCACACACATCTTTAGGGGACGCACAACACTCAACGTTTTTATGGCAGGAAATGCAAAGGACACTTTGTTGCTAGGGCAAAAACATTAGCTCCATTGAGCCTGTAGAGTTAACACATGTCTCCAGATTGACATGCACTCTAGGGGCACACACTCTCTGCGATAGCTTTCCGCACCATTTGTTACTTGTTCACACAGTGCAGTAGCTGGAGCTAGCTTTGTGATGCCCCTAACCTCCCCCCGCACAGAATGGATTTACATCACTACTAGATACAGTACATTTTTTCTTCTGATTAGCATTTTCAACGGCCACATTATTCATAATACACTTTGAATAAGAGTCACTATTCCCCACAGGTAAAGCAGCATGGGGGAAAACTGAGTACACAGTCCAGAGTCCTCGTTGCTCCCCAGCACTTTTTACCCGCTTAGGCATCATGTCGGGCCTCTGCATGGTCCACCCAGGTTGTCACACAACCATGCCCTGGCAGTCCCCACACAGGTGTCACCCCCAATACACCCCACTGGACAGTCTTACTGGGTCCTTTACGGGGTCTTCACACCGGGTATGGCCTCTGGGAGCAGTTGGGCTTCTCCCGCTGACTGTCCATGTCCATCACTGGGTGGGGGCTGCATTCACCTTGAGCTCCAGGGCTTGCAGCTGCGAACCTTCCGGCCTCCTCCTGAGAGGGCAGTCAGGAGCACATCTCTCCACTTCGTGGCATCTCCAACATGGCTCCCCTGCTGGACGGTGGTGCAGGGGTCCTGCTGATGAAATGGGTTGCCCTTGGTAACGGCGCATCCATCTTGCTCTGCAGCTCCACCTGTTCCGAAGTTAACCCTTCTTGGACAGACGATATGCCTCCTCGCCACGGGACATCCTCTCATGCCCCATGTCCACCTGCAGGCATCCGCTGCACCATTCGGGCTGGTTACGCCTGGCAGCAGTCGGTTCTGTTTTGCCCTCTGGACATCTAGCCAGCAAGGCGCTTGGATTTGTGGTAAGTTTTACCCCTTCACAGACTGTGGGCTCCCTTTTTTATAATGGCCTTTAGTTTCCTGCTGCTGTGTCTCAAACTGCGCACGGAGCTTGTCATTCGCTTCCCCGTTGCTTAGCCAATTGCTGGGCCCACAGCGCATTCATTTTCCGCTGTGGGCAGTCGCCTCCTCAAGGTACTTCGCCCCGCTCCTCCATGGCCAAAAATTTTTTTGCAGCACCAACATAGTCTCTCTTTTAGCAGCAACAGTTTTTGTTTAAGCACTTTCTCCACAAAACCCGGCCCCCTGGCCCTTTAAATCTTGCTGCAGCAACTTTAAAACCCTTTTGCCACTCTTGCAACAATTCTCTATGCATATTTTTTTGCCAATTGTGCCAATTATGCCCACGGCATCCTCTACCATATGTAAGAACTCACACTCATTCCAGCGCCATCTTGGACAGTCTTGGGGGGTATTTCGCTCCTGGATCGCCGTCTTTTGTAGGCGGAATGGCACACAGACAAGGGGCTCCAGTTTCAATCTGGCTTCAGCCAGCTTTATTTTTCCAGGCATGGTGTCAAACGTACATCAGTACACAAAACAAACAAAACCTCGGCCGTCTAGCCACTACCTAAACTTAAATAGAGACCCTCCCCTAACATGAGTTGGAACCTACTGTCCAGCGTCAAAACATCGCCACGTATAAATTTCACCCAGTCTCCTACTGGGTTTTCCGGCTTTTCCTAAGCCTCGGGGGCCCGAGCCTCCTGCAAGCTCCACTGCCACTCTAAACTCCAGATGGCAGGAAACCCCGCCCCCCCATCACCTGGAGTAGGGGGCCCTTTTATAGGCCTCCCGGGACTGGCCAAAAAACCCGGCCCGGAACGTGGGGACGGGCCCACACCCAACGCTATGACCGTCCCGGGAAAGGCAACCCAATACTAGCCGCATAGCAGCCATACCTAGGGTTACTGACGCTAACTTGTTGCCTTCCCCCACCGAAGCCAAGACTTCGGTGGCACGTACGCCACCTAGTGACAGCCCCATGCGACCACCTATGGTCATTCTGCCACAGTGTGTATATATATATATATATATATATATATATATATATATATACACATATATATATATATATATATATATATATATATACATACATACAAAAATAGTTGCTTTGAATTTTGGAGACATGTTGTCAGTAGTATTATATAATAAAATAACAATGTACATTTTTCTCCAAAAATTTACCATTGAAGAGAGAATTCAGAGAAGCTGAAAATTTTGCAGTGGTCTCTTAATTTTTTCCAGAGCTGTATATTAATATGTAAAGACATTTTTTTTCAATACGGGCACGCAGTCTCCCTCCCTTCCTGTATTACCCAGTATTCTAATAAGCATATGTTACAAATTACTTACATATTTGCGGTACATGCAAGTTCTCAAGAATTTTTACATCAATATTGTATTGTAGTCATTGTATGGATGATGCAGTACAGAGCATATCTATATGTGATTGTAGAGATGCTACACATTTTATTGGCATCTTAGTTGTGATTGATCATGCTAAGAGGAGCTTTTTCTATAATCCTTTTAGGTAAATGAAAATTCATGTTATGTTCCTTATATAACCATCCAAGATGGATTTTTTTTTATTCCCACTGAAGCATAACTGCTTTAAAGTATATTTTTAAGGATATTGCTGTGAACCTACAAGTCATAAGAATGCTTAAGACACACAGTCATTAATTTAATTATTCCTTTTCTCAATATGAGCATTTATTTTATCTCCAGGAATTCATCAGCCATTCTTCATTTGTACAACAGCCTCATATTTATAGTAAATACAGACAAATGTACATTAATACAGAGCAAGGTATCTTATACAGCAAAAAAAGCAAGTTTAACACTAAAAACAAAAGTTCTAAGACAATACTTTTAGTTTTTTTAGTCTCCCTAAGTTATATGTTCATTAGAGGGGGAGATGGCTTGTACATTGTACTGCAATACTAATGTATTACAGCCTAGTACACAATTACTGCACTTTAATCACACCCAGGATGTAATAGTTGCTCTGGCATGGTAGCCTGTGAGCATTCATTAGGCCTCCATCTGCTATAACAACTTCTCAGCAAAATCACATTGTGGAACGGGAGAGCGATCAGGTCGGATGCTTCCCTTCTGCATAGTAAAAGAGCCAGGATTAGGCTTTTCTCTGATTCTGGCCTCTTGCAGCAGGTGTCAGCTTTAGATATCAGTTGTCACCCTCTGTGTATGAAGTGGGCTCAGCTCTTGAGTCCTCTCCATACCCTTCACTTGACATTGTGACATATATGTATTGTAACATTTGCTGTATAGACTGGTTTTTTTTGTGTAAACTTTCCTGTACTTTAGTATGTGCATATTTTTATATGAGTGCAATTATGGTGCTTCTGAGTAGGAGGGAAGCCAATTTAAGAACGTCCTACTGCAGCATACACATTTTCACACTTTTATCCAGTGAAACCTTCTGCTTCTTCAGAACAGATGTTAGATGTACATTTTGCTTGTCTCCTCACTGAAGACACCTTTGAATAGGAAACAGAAACCATGTGGATTACTTTTACGTATAAAACCACTTTACAATAGCTGTAAAAATGAATGAAAAACCTAGCATTCCAATCCCCCCTATACTATAAAAATCAAACCCTTCCACATATACCTTCTTCTTTGATTCTGTATGAATACATGAGGAAAAACCTCAAAGAGAATGCATATGAAATCAGAAACATTGTACATGGTCTTACGTCTTAATCACTTGCTGAACGCCCATATATACTCTAAACATCCAGGCAGTCACGAAACAACTCTGCAAGAACATTCCAGAACATCCTTGCAGTCTCTTTAGCTCTTCAGGGGTAGAGAGCCAGCTATCTGTAGCAGCCGGGCTCTCCAGAAAGAAGGCAGAGGTGGTTTATTACAGTGTCTGCATTCCTGATCATTGTATGCATGGTATTTAATCAGCCTCCTAGCTTTCAGTCCTGGTGGTCACATGATTGCCTGGCCGAGTAACTGCAAGAGCTGCTGGGTCTTAACAGACTCAGATCCGCTCTGTATTATGTGTTAAGAGGCTGTATTATCTCTGTAACTGGGGATAATGTGTCAGCTTCAGATGAAGGGAAAAACAGAAATTAAAACCAAAAATAATACTCTGCAAAAATGTCTCTGACCTTGTGTTAAATAAAAAAAAAAAGGAAAAAAAATAAAAAAAATTGACAGCCTGAATGTATAATAATGTAATATTATATTATGCACAGATATACCAACTCTAGAATAAGTTACACAGAATTCTCCTGTTCATTGCAGTCATTTGAAATGTGTTTTTAGGTTGTTTTAGGCCACTGAGGGGGTATATATCTAATGTGTGCATATATATATATATATACACTCACCGGCCACTTTATTAGGTACACCTGTCCAACTGCTCGTTAACACTTAATTTCTAATCAGCCAATCACATGGCGGCAACTCAGTGCATTTAGGCATGTAGACATGGTCAAGACAATCTCCTGCAGTTCAAACCGAGCATCAGTATGGGGAAGAAAGGTGATTTGAGTGCCTTTGAACGTGGCATGGTTGTTGGTGCCAGAAGGGCTGGTCTGAGTATTTCAGAAACTGCTGATCTCCTGGGATTTGCACGCACAACCATCTCTAGGGTTTACAGAGAATGATCCGAAAAAGAAAAAACATCCAGTGAGCGGCAGTCCTGTGGGCGGAAATGCCTTGTTGATGCCAGAGGTCAAAGGAGAATGGGCAGACTGGTTCGAGCTGATAGAAAGGCAACAGTGACTCAAATAGCCACCCGTTACAACCAAGGTAGACAGAAGAGCATCTCTGAACGCACAGTACGGCGAACTTTGAGGCAGATGGGCTACAGCAGCAGAAGACCACACCGGGTGCCACTCCTTTCAGCTAAGAACAGGAAACTGAGGCTCCAATTTGCCCAAGCTCATCGAAATTGGACAGTAGAAGATTGGAAAAACGTTGCCTGGTCTGATGAGTCTCGTTTCTTGCTGCGACATTCGGATGGTAGGGTCAGAATTTGGCGTCAACAACATGAAAGCATGGATCCATCCTGCCTTGTATCAACGGTTCAGGCTGGTGGTGGTGGTGTCATGGTGTGGGGAATATTTTCTTGGCACTCTTTGGGCCCCTTGGTACCAATTGAGCATCGTTGCAACACCTTGTGGAATCTATGCCACGAAGAATTGAGGCAGTTCTGAAGGCAAAGGGGGTCCAACCCCTTACTAGCATGGTGTACCTAATAAAGTGGCCGGTGAGTGTATATATATATATATATATATATATATATATATATATATATATATATTAAAATATATATATATATATATATATATATAATTACATGTATATATATATATATATGTATATAATTATATACATATATAATTATCTATACATATATATATATACATTCACACACATTTATTTATTTTTTTAAGAAATTAAATTTAATGGAAATCCACATGCTGAAAACCCCCCACAACATATCACCTAATGATGTTGCCATCCAGAAACTACATCAGGTAGACAAGTCATAAAATATGTCCAAAACTGCTCTAAATTACGCCATGTACAAATTCAATTTTGATCCCAAAATGTTGTAGTGTGCATAAAGCCGGTATTATAACATAATAATTACTAATTATTAGGGATTATTCACATTGTAGATACAATGGTTTTTTATTTTGTCAATCCATATAAAATTGGAAACAACTTTGCAAAAAGCCATTGGTATTTTGTAGATATAGCTCTTATACAGACTAAAGTGTCTCCATAGGTAACATACTGCAGGATGTCATATAAGGAAGGGAGTTACCTGTGGTTGCAAGATCATACAGGATAGATTTGTAAATTGTAACCCAGTAAAGCCATCAAGTCAACATATGAGCTGTCTACACAAAATAGGTTATTTTTAATTACAATTATTTTTTATTTTTTTATGTTGAGTTTCAGGTTTTTTTTCTTCCTTTTTTACATTTTAGAAGCTTTTAGGACAATAAAACTGGCTGCAAAAGTATACATACACCAAATATTATATATTTACACTCAGTACTAAGTCACTTACCTTATGTATATCTTCACTGCTCTTAATATGGCTTTGTCTAAAAACATACACAAAGCAAAATATTTTTAGCTGAACCATCCTAATTTACCATCATATTTTAAACAATTTATGATAGGGATAACAGTTTGGAATATTTACAGGAAACTTAAATGAAAAGCCTACCTTGTTTGCATTTCTCTCTGTAAAAAATAAAAATGAACCATGTTAAAACAGATAGAGTAATTGTTACAGGGAATTTCAAACAGATTTTTTTTTAAGAAGAAATTTTCCTAACTTATTGCTTTAAGTGACATAAATCCTTCGATCCAGCTGGACGGCACTGAAATTATTATTAAATGCTTACATATACAAATGGATAAAACGTGAATATAGCGGACGCAAACGGATATAGCGGATACTGTATTCACGTTTTATCTGTTTGTATATGTAAGCAGTGAATAATAAAAAGTTTCAGTATCATCCAGCTAGATCGAAGGATTTATGTCTCTGTGAGATTCAAGCTGGCAGGGATCCATGCTGTGGAGTACTTGAACTGACCCAAGGACCGTGATTTAACTTATGCAGCTACACCTGGGTTAGTCTTGCTGGACTTGTATTTTGTATTGCTTTACGTGCATTTGGTTTTAGACAGTGACTTTCACCAACTTCTGTAGATAACATAAAAGAAAATATTTGGGTACAGCCCTGATTGGTATCACCCAGGAGCTTCAGTCATCCCGGTGGCCATTCCTCACAATATGGCCTCTGCTGATCTTTCAGTCTGTACTTGTATAAGCAGTACCTCTTGGTTCCTCTAATAGGAATCAGATGATGTGCAGATGTTTGGTAAGAGGGAATTCAGACTAAATAACAGGGAGAGGAGGTGATTTAACATGATGCTGTTTGCATGCAGGTTTATATTCTGAGAAGGAGACCAATGGCAGACCTATGGTATGGGGTAATATTTTACATACTCTTCTTGGTCTAAAATGAATAGACATTGAAAGATATAGGTTTGAAAAAAACCTTCACACACTTACTACACATTCTTCACTGTGGCATTTCTTCTCTAAAACCTTATAACAGGTAGATAGCTCTTCCTCAAGCACTCTTGACTCAGCTTCTGCATGGTAGAGGAATGTTAAGACACTGCTATACACTTTTCATGTTGGTTTAACTCTCTCTTCCTCCAGGAACAAAATAATTGGGCAGTTGGGTTTCGGCCTGGCGGGTGGCGTTGGGAGGCCACCATACACAAATTACACATTAACGGCCACATGTATGAAAACTCTCTAGGTCTAAGAATGTCTTTGTAGCCCACAGCAACCAACCACAGCTCCCCTTTCATTTCATATAGGGTTCTGTAAAAATTAGAGGGGGAGGTTCTGATTGGTTGCTATGGGATACAAAGAAAGTCTTACACCTCAATGTTTGGGTGGTTCTGACATTTATGAAATACGTACAGCCATGTAAACCGGGTTGATCTGTCCCTCAAGAGTACTACACATACAAGTTTTGATAAAAAATCCCAAAAGTTAAAAAAAAAACATGGTTACTTGTCACTAGAGTATACTTTGTATGCAGGCTCAGACCGGCCCACAGGGGCAATCCCTGATGGGTCCCTGAGCGTGGCCATCTTGGAGTTTCTTTTAAACAGCATCTAAATCCCTGGGAGAGGCATAAAGACAGAGAGAAATATGCAAAAGCAAGAGGCAGAGTACAAGAGGCTTGTAGGGTAGCTGTAAGGTGATTCCCCAGAATCAACTCCATTGGTGGGTCCTAGAATCAACTGCACAGGTGGGTCCCCAGAATTAAATTCCACTGGTGGATGCTGTTACTGTTTGTACGGGTTAATTCACATATAACCCCTTCTCATATCTTGTATCCTTTATTGATGGGGATGTACTCTCTGTTAATCGGTTGGTTGATGCACATAATAACAATTATATAATCATATATCATTGTTGAGAAAAAAAAAAAAAAAAGATATAAAAGGATGAGGATATTGCTTCATTTATCCTCGATTAATTTAAGAACATTGACTCAATTACTTTATGTTGCTAAACTAGTTTGTAGAAGGAGGAGAATCATTTTGGTCAAAACTGCATCCCTAGCTGCACCTCACCAATAACTTGGGGCACCCACCTGATGATGCACAGTTTATACTGCAAAACAAGATTCACTCGTGTCTCACTCTGGTTTGCTATATACACATTTATACATAAACACACATTTACATACATATTTTATTTTTATCTTTTATGAGAACACTCATTTATTTATATTGCTTTCTAGAATATGTGTGAATAAAAGATTACAGCCTAAACTTCAGAGTGCATTGCATCAGACCAAGAATACTAAATATTCTACAGAACACAAGCCTAATGGCCTGCCCAGCTGATGTCCACCATAAACCTGATGGTTATGGTGAAACCCAGACTGATCACCATCCGGCTTCTCATTTGTGACCAGCTGGTAGCTGTTTGTTTCCATTAGGACAGTCTGTCTGTGCATTCTGGTCTGAACTACAGATGATGGTTGCAGCTCAGGTGGCAGACAGACAATGAGGATGTGAGGGAGTGTTTTATGGGAGGACAGGCAATTCATAAATCTAATCTAAAGTGATTAATCCAAAAGTGAGCCAAAAAGTACAGAAAGGCCACACCTGGCTGAAACATGGTTATGCCAAGCCAAGCAGAGACTATTTGGGTTGGAGGACAAGACACACTGGAAATTACATATACATATTTCAGATTACAAGTGTTAGAAGGCTATATTATGCAAAAAAAACTCTTTTTCAACTCCTAACATTATGTATAAAAAACATTTACGTGGCTTTTACACATAATGCAGTGCTGCCAATAGAAAGTCATTAAAAAGTGCAAAAATTACCTTTAAAGTACATTCCCACACAGAAGAGAAGAATTAGAATCAGTAAGATGATGAAGACTTGTACAAGCGTCCACTCCACAGAATCTGTCAAACATCAAAGCAGGGATATTGTACATGACACATACTTTGGTAGGACTTGCAGCTACTGAGTGTTTAAAACTATAGTCTTCTAACAATTCCCAGCATTCAGGAGCTGTGGGACATGAACGGTTTTATGGGGACTGCTTAAGTGGCTGCTTCATAAAACGATTCATGAAGAAGGTGGCTACAATGAGTGGGCCGACAAACATATTCCATACAGTGCTTGATTTGATTGAGGATGACTGAACTGAGATGATGATTGGGAGAGGAATTATAGAACAGTATGGGTGACATGTATGAACGGGGCTGCACCAGTTTTCTGCCATGATTTGCAACCAAAAACCTGTTGCAGCCATGTTCTATATATATGTAAGAACAGTTGTATGCCCAAACTCGGCACATTCTGCACTAGACACAACACTTTTGAATGCGCCAAGTTTGCAGTGCATGTTGCGTCGCAGTTTGGCACGAAACATACCAATGTGCCAAAGTTTGGCTCATAGCTGTCGTACAAATCCATACTAATTTCAAAGTGCTATGGCTGAGACAAATGTGACCGTAGAACGGGACACATGTATAAAATGCTCTGAGACACTTTCATGTCGCCCTATATGTTTTCAGTTCTGCACATTCCTGTGTTTGCAAGTTATAGTACTTTATTCAATTTAGCACAAAAATTATATTTAGCATAATATAGTAATACATAGTATTATATAAAGTATATTTCACTATAAAGTAATATTAAGGCAGGTTGACAGTAATGTTCTCCTTGTACGGAATAGCTAAGAACTTTAAAAAAAAATCTCTACTTCCCAATATCAAGACTTTATCTCACACATATCTTAAACATCACACATGTAACAACTGTAAAAAGCTGGCCATACAGATACTAAGTAGATAGCTTTCAACCGATGAGCATTTGGCCAACAACTATCATGGGAGAGGAGTGTAAAACCACTGTCAAACGTTCTGCATATACTGAGAATGGGCTCATTTCATGGAATAATATACCAAGTTTACGTTTACATGTAAATGCAGTACACAGTGTAATAATACCATGACAGCAGTACCTAATACTGTAAGTGTCACACTCTTTCGGATTGGTTTCCTGAGGCTTTCATGTTCCACACGGCAAGTGAAGGTTACACCATTGTCTTGGAGAGAAGCTTTGTACAAGAAGAAACCATAGAGGCTGTAGGTACCATTATGATTGGTCTTGTGGCTGCTGTAGATGACGTTTTTCATTAAAGATGGTAAGAGTCCAGCATTTGGAAGCTCACGCAGCCATTCCATATTGACGACCAATGGATAGTAATTGGAGGCAAAACAAACAAATTTTTGCTCCTCTCCTTCTCTCAGAGTCACTGTGGAGTCCACATTCAAATTAACCGTAGGGCTTTCTAGAAGGAGAGACGTTATACAGAGCAGGTGTTAATAACAGATAATTTATTTGCCACTAAAATATGATTAGTATATACACGGCAATAATAATGAAACCAGCATCAAAAACCAGCTGTTTGTAAAGATTACACATGCAAGCTGTAATACACTGCTCAAAAAAATAAAGGACACACTAAAATACCACATCCTAGATCTCAATTAATGAAATATTCATTACATAGTGTAATGTGTTGAGAATATTAAAACATAAAAATGAGCCATGAAAATCAAAATGAATATCCCAACTTCTGATTCAACTTCAGTGGAAATGATTCAAGACAAGGAAATAAGGCTCAGTGGTGTGTTTGGCCTTCACGTGCCTACATATCCTCCCTACAATGCTTGGGCATGCTCCTTATGAAGTGGGTGTTCTGAGGAATCTCCTCCCAGACCTTGATTAAAGCATAACTCAACTCCTGGACAGTCTGTGGTGCAATGTGGTGTTGGTGGATGGAATGAGACATGATGTCCCAGATCTGCTCGATTGGATTCAGGTCTGGGGAGCGGGCAGGCCAGTCCATAGCATCAATGCATTCATCATGCAGGAACTGCTGACACACTTCAGCCACATGAGACCTAGTATTGTCATGCATCAGAAGGAACCCAAAACCCACTGCTCCTGCATATGGTATCTCAATGGGTCTGAGGATCTCTTCCCAGTACCTAATTGCAGTCAGTGTACCTCTGGCTAGCACATGGAGGGCTGTGTGGCCCTCCAAAGAAATGCCTCCCCACACCATTACTAACCCACTGCCAAACTGGTCATGCTGAAGGATGTTGCAGGCAGCAAAACGTTCTGCACGGCGTCTCGAGAATCTGTCACGTGCTCAATGTGAACCTGCTCTCATCCATGAAGAGCACAGGGCACCAATGTTGAATCTGCCAATCTTGGTGTTCTCTGGTAAATGCCAATTGCCCTGCATGATGTTGGGCTGTAAGTCCAACAACAACTTGTGGATGTCGGGTCCTCACACCACCCTCATGCAGTCTGTTTCGGACAGTTTGAGCAGACACATGGATATTAGTGGCCTGCTGGAGGTCATTTTGCAGGGCTCTGGCACTGCCCCTTCTGTTCCTCTTTGCACAAAGGAGAAAGTAGTGGTCTGCGGATACCACCTACGGAGTAGTTCTGTAGATACCACCTGCAGAAATACTCCTTTATAGGTGTTGATAAGGAGACTAAAATATCTACCAATTTTGTTTGTGCGGTGTCCAAATTATAAATTAACTCAAGAGTGTATGTGAACATACATCTTCGAAAGAACAAGAGACATTTCCAAAATGTCAGTACTGCCTTTCTCCTTTATTAAAAGTTTGTCAAGAGTTTTTATACACTTTCAGTGGTAGGAGTAGCGTTATGCAAAATAGATAGAAAATCTTTATTTGACAATAAAATATAATCATCATTTAAGCAACACCTTTTTATTATTATTATTCATTACAATAACAATCCCCTCATTTTTAATAACTTTTTCATTGGTTAGTTCATTAATAATAAAAACATGTCTCTAATTATTCTTAAGTTCTGGTTAGTATGCATGACAGTCATTTGATATAATATATATATATTATATATATATATATATATATATATATATATAATAATATATATATATTATATATATATATTAAGGTCAGTGGTTCTACTGCGAATGACAGAATGGAAGTGCTCGTTGCTTATCTATAACCTTCTACTTAGATTTTTAACTTCTACTGCTAAATGCTTAACACTGCATTCAGGATATGGCCTTGAAAAATTATCAACAAGTAGGAATGTTGATACTTATGAAGAGACATATTCTGTGAAAAGATGGTTTTCTACAATGATAAAGCAAGGACATAGAAGGATGGATATGGAAGAAAAAGATAGGAGGAAGGTTATCCACAGAAGATGAGTTGTTGATACAATTGATGGAAAAGTACTGTTTATCGAAAAAACTGCAAACCAAACTTTTAATCACCCTTCTGGAACTGTAGAATTTATGAAAGAATATCCATATCAGGGTTGTCTTGCTAGTTACTTATCATTTCTACCTGTTGTCTGTTCCATTTGCACAACAGCAGGAGAAATTGATTCACAATCACTGTTGATTCATAACTGGACCAATTGATTTCACAAACATGTGATTGACTTGGAGTTACATTGTGCTGTTTAACCCCTTAACGACCGCCAACTTTTGATGTCAGGCGGTGCAGGTCGTTCATTTGCAGCGATGTCTTTTGAGAGCCCTGTTCCCAGTGCAGCTTCTGCAAGCACCGGGGAGCGGGAGGACCTTCGCTCCCCGGTGCTTTACCCTTTGATTGCCGTGGTTCGTGGCTGCAGCATAATCAAAGGACTTTCCCCTGTTCTGTTGGGTAATCAGGACTTCCGGTGACCCGACAGAGCATGGGAAATGGCTGCATAGTCAGCTCTGGGGACCTAGAGTAGCCCCAGGGCTGTCTGTGTGCTGCCCTGATTGCTGCCTGTGTCATACTGACATAGATTATAATGAATTAGCATATATTAATATGCTAATACATTACTAAGTGTAAAAAAAGTAAAACAGTTATCCCTTCACGAGAGTCTAATAAAAGTAAAAAGCATAAAAAGTGTAGAAAAAAATAAATAAAATAAATGATAAAATAAAAATAATTATTTAATAAAAAATAATTGTACACACACACAAACAAAACCTACACATATTAGGTATCCACACAACCATAATAACCTGTAGAATTAATCTAACAAGTTATTAAGTGTGAAATGTGAATGGTGTAAAAAAAAAAATAAATTACAAAAAAAAAATGTAAAAAAAATAATTTATAAGTGGACTTAAACTATTCTCCAAAAAAGTACAACTTGTCCTGGATAAAACGAGGCCTCATACAAATGTGTCATTGAAAAAATAAAATAATTACAACTGTTGAAACGCAAGAAGGCAAAAACTAAAAAAAATGTGCTGGTCATTAAGTACTTTTCTGGCATCCAGCTTAAGGAGTTAAGTGTTCCTTTATTTTTTTGAGCAGTGTACATACACCAAAAGAATTCAGTCTCTCCTGTAGAGACAGGTGAGAAGGGAAGCTATTGCTTATGCTACATTGGGTGCAGCGGTAGCATTTGCACTTGGGCCATTGTGTCCAAAGTGTCTCAACGGTCACTCTTTCAAGAAGACACCAGTACTATGAATGGCACATAGCAGGTGAGGGATCTCTTATAGGTTGCATTTGGACCTCAGAATTTAAAGAGTACCTATCACCTCCACACAAATACACAAAAATTGATAGTAGATGAAATTATAAGACTTTTCTCAAATACATGTCATTAGCGATCCAGAGGGTTCCCCTCAGTATTACAGGGGGTCAGGTTTTACTTTCACTTTGTAACTCAGGATAGTCTTATCATTCTGTTGGGAGATACCAATTGTGCAGGGGGAGCTGAAGACATAGCTGCTTGTACAGGGTAATCTGAGTCTTTCACTACATAGAGTACAACAAGCACAGCACATTGAGGACATAGTGTGACAGAGTTAACCTGTTGCTTCAGTCTCATCCTCATAGCACACAGGCATCTACATCCCGCTGCTGCTGGTGTGCACATGATGTAGACTTACAGGCTCCCCCTGCACAGTGGGCTCTCCCAGCTCAGACACAGGAGATTTGATACAACTGTCAACATAGTCATACATCAAGCTGTCATGTGCAGACTTGGCCCAACTTCAGAGCTGTCTAAAAGGACCAGCACTATTTTTAAAAACAGAATTACAGGTGAAATGCTTTAATTTTCTTAATGAAACATATTTGATAAAGTGTTTGTATTTTAGTCTTCTGTTACTTCATGAGGTTTCTCTGAAAATGACAGGTACTCGTTAAAGTTACACAAAAGATCTAGTTGAGTTGCAGCCATGTTTAATAGAGACATATAGAAGGTATGACACATCACTTCTGTGTGTTTTTCAGCTTTCTTTACAACATAATTGACTTCAGCTAGATAGTGTAGTACAAGAATATACTAATGCCAGGTACCATTAAAATATTGGGCCACATGTATGAAAACTGTCTAAGTCTAAAACTCACTTTGTTACAGATAGCAACCAATCAGAGCACCTCTTTCATTTCATATAGTGCTCTGAAAGGAAGCTCTGGTTGCTATGGGCAATAAAGTGAGTTTTAGACCTAGACAGTTTTCATACATGTGGCCCATAATATTTATTATATATATTAATATCAAAACACAAATGCATTAGTGGGGAATAGAGGGGGAAGGGGACACATTTAATCAGGTAATCAAACATCTAGCACAATTATAAAGATGTATGATACAATAATATCAATAATGATGTAGCTTAGCTTGAGTCCAGAATATATAAATTACTGATATCCAATATCAATACTCATACCTAATATCAGCCATAATATTGTATATATTAAAGTCAGGCTTGCTTGCAACATAAAAAGACAATGGCATAGGCAGTCAATAGGATCCCATGAGGACCAAGCCCATAGTAATCAGAATCAAAATAAATAACATGAGTAAACTAGAGTGACGTCATATTACCTGAAGGACAAATGTCACCACCACTAAAAGGATGCCAGTCTCGACTTCAACTGTTTATCCCTTACTGGTTTCCCATATAGCACAGTTATTTACTATGGTCCGTGTCACTTAGATGCTTGGTATGGTTGAAAAAAATATGTCCATTCAAGAGGATCTGTGGCCATTCCTGATGTCTGTTTTATCAAATACCTGTGTTTCCTGTGAAAAACAATTCTGGAGCATCTTACTTCAAGTCTCTATGTTCCCCTGTTATTCCTCCAAGGCATTTATTACCAATATGTCAGCTGGGTATTACTAACTTAGGGGGAGGGTGCCCTGCACTGTCTGATATTATACGAACAGTGCTGATGGTCAGTTGGGCAGGGTCAAAACACTTTCAAAACTAAAATGGTAACACCCATCTGACAGATTCAGATTTCTAGAAGGAATAACAGAGGAACAGCACAACACACAAGAAGATGCTAAAGAATTGGCATATCATAGGAAACACAAGCATCTACCACAACAGAGGTATCGGGAGATGTCCCAGGTCATCTTTAAGTTCAATAAAAATAGGAGGAAAATTGGGATGAAGGGAAAGGCTGTAGGTAATTTTAGAACTTTGTTTCTTCCTATTGATCCAAAGAAATATAGAACCCATTTTACAAGAACCAACCTGCTGTTAATCAACAAGTAAGGAACTGAAATTCAATAACCCTGAGGAGTATGT
The DNA here is from genome assembly GCA_025379985.1 of Phyllomedusa bahiana. Lineage (NCBI taxonomy): Eukaryota > Metazoa > Chordata > Amphibia > Anura > Hylidae > Phyllomedusa > Phyllomedusa bahiana. The sequence goes on along the minus strand of JAODAL010000170.1, from coordinate 94,876 downwards.
TGAAAATTTGTAAACATAAACTTTTTGTTTTCATAGTTATTGTTTTTGCAGGGCGACAAAAAAATTCATTTCTAGTTTATCGGGATTTTTTACTACAGTACACTTCTTCAGTTCTTTTAGTCTTGCATCTGATAATCTGGCACTTTGATCTTTCACAGGATGCAATATATTGAAGGAAAATAAGTAGCTACTGGCAAAGTTTGCGTTAATAATTGATTTCTGATTTTTTATGCTGACTGAGAATTCTGACAATCTGATAATCTGACACTTTTATGGTCCCATTGAGGCTAAAATTTATTTAGCAGCATGACATACTCTGCAATATTGAAAAAAGCTCCAAAGCTTTTTCTAAAACAATTGTAGATTATGCAAATATTTCATTATTTTGGCAGGGCACAGTACCAGGTTGCAGATTCTGGAAGAAGAAATCCAACTGTTCAGATAACGACTAGAAAAATGGATCCATCAATATTGGTAAAAACAGGCATTATCATTTAAAATATACCTTTAAGTGCTTTACAAACATCATGAAAGGGGTTGTCTCACTACATATATCGATGTTAATTCTGTAAGGATGCCGCACACCTTATTGTTGGTAGATATTACTGGGGTGAATGTACAAGGATAACCAATCCCACGTGGAATATCTTCAAAATAGATCTACAGCACACCACAGATTTATGATGCAAGAAAATGTAGTGATTTATTTACATGTTGAAAAAGACAGATCTCCAGTAATTCAAACAGCATAGGCAAATAGGCTGTGAAGGAAAAGCCAGACCAATTTTTTTACCGTTTTGGAGAAATGTCTGGAGGAGTGTTGAGGGAGTGCTGGATATGACATCAATGTCTGATAGGTCAGGGTCCCACCTCTGGGACCTGCACCGATCTTCTAAACAAGCCCTAAAACCTCTTTGTTCTGAACAGAAAGGTGGTCGAGACTCTCCCATAGACATGAGTGGGAGCTCTGATTCCAGCCGAGCATCACCGCTCAGCTAAACTTGGAACTCCACACCTATCAGACATTGATGGCATGTCCTACACAACTATCAGACATTTGACGGCATGTCCTAGCGATATGCCATCAATGTCTGTAGTGAAACAACCCCTTTTATCATTAGATCCAAGAAGTTATGCAATTTAATTTCATAATATATTATTAGAAGGTTACGTTCACACAGCATATTTTTCATGCTTCAGTTGTGTATTCCAAATCAGTTAAAAATAGGGGCCTCGTATGAAAAAGGTCATTGTTGCCCATGGAAACCAGTCAGAGATTCTATTTCATTTCATACCATGCTCTGAAAAAAATGAAAGGGAGTTCTGAGTTCTAAGAAAGTCTTAGGCTATGTTCACATGATGTACTGTGGCACGTACAGTATGCGCCACAGTACATAGTGTCTTTTGGGAGCTCACGATGATACGCGCGTACTCCTGTGGCGCGGGCCCCACTGACATTCATTGCTCGCGGTGCGTATTCGCCGCAAGTAATTGACATGTCACTTATCTCCCCACACATACAATACGATCATATTTTACAAGCGGGGAGAGGAGGCATAATACATAGTTCTCTATGAGAACTACGGATTACCACAATTTCAGCGCGCATCTCGCCCGTATTAGAGTGCAAATACGCGGCGAAATGCGCTTCGAAATTACCTCGTGTGAACATACCGTTAGATCTAGACAGTTTTCACACATGATGTCACAGGTATTTTGCACATCCCATTTTTCAATGGGAATACACAACTTAATTCATGTTGTGAACTTCAGCATTTATTTTTTCCAACTTGGATTTAAAATTTGAAACATGTGTCAGGTTGAAAACAAACACCTACACACAAATTATTGACACTTGACCTATAGTTGCATCATGATGTCGGATCATGGAGTATAGAGTGGGTTCACTCACTAAATCCAGTCCATTTATGGCAGGTACCAGCTTTTCATTATAGACACCACCTGCCTTCATCAGCCTGGATGCAGCATTCTTAACTACTTAAATACTGTGATTAGGAGGCACCCCGATTAGAGGTCATGGCAGCTGAGGGCCTAATAAAGCCCACCCAGGCCTCTGCTTACTGCTCATTCTGTATTGTAGAATAGCGTACAAGTCCCTTAGTGGTCAAGTATTTAAAAAAATAATTAAATTTCAAAACATTCCCCATTTCCCAGTTTGCAAATAAAAAAAGAAAAGCAATAAAAAGTGAAACATGACTGGTATTGCCACATCCATAAAAGTTGGATAAACTAAAATATAATATTAATTATCCCGTATGGTGAAGACTAAGGGGGAAAGGGGAACATAGCCAAATGCCAAAACTGAGGTGTTGCTTCACCTAACCAAAAAATTGGAACAAAAATTAAACAGTTGCATATATTCAACATTTGTGCCAAATTTCATTTTACTTCAGCCTACAAAACAGCCCTCACACAGCTCTACAAGTAGAAAAATGTAAAAAAAAAAAGTTATTGAAAAATAAGGTTGCAAAGAAATTTTTTTAAAAAAAGTTTAAGTGTACAGTTAGGGCCATAAATATCTGGACAGAGACCACATTTTTCAAATTTTGCTTCTGTACATTTCCACAATGAATTTTGAACAAAACAATTCAGATGCAGTTGAAGTTCAGACTTTCAGCTTTAATTCAGTGGGTGAACAAAATGATTGAATAAAAATATGAGGAACTAAAGCATTTTTAAATACAATCCCTTCATTTCAGGGGCTCAAAAGTAATTGAACAAATTAAATAATTATAAAAAAAAAATGTTAATTTCTAATACTTGGTTGAAAACCCTTTGTTGGCCATGAATCATGGACATTACAAGACACTGACCAAGCCTTTTCTGCAGCAGTTTTCAGTTGCTGTTTGTCTGTGAGCCTTTCTGTCTGATGTTTACTCTTTAACATGTGAAATGCATGCTCAATTGGGTTGAGATCAGGTGACTAACTTCACCATTGAAGAATATTTCACTTCTTTGCTTTAATAAACTCCAGGGTTGCGTTGGCTTTATGTTTTGGGTCATTGACCATCTGTATTATGAAACGCCGACCAATCAGTTTGGCTGGATTTGAGCACACACTATAGGAGACATGTATGAAGAAAGGCGCATTGAAGTGAATTATCGAATCTCATTTTCACTGTATAATGTGCCTGAATGTATGAAAGTGGTTTTTATGCGATTATAAATGGAGTCTAAATTTCGACGCGCCTTGCCTATGTGTTAGGCGCATTATGAAACTTAACATATATAAAGGCTATAGATAGTTTGAAAATAAAAGAGAAGTCATTAGAATAGCATGTCAGTGAATAGAAACTATGGTACTGATCCTGCTTGGTGGACAACAGATCCCAGCAAGACCTGAGGTGTGCTGGCTCTTGCTGCATGTAGAATAAAGGATGAGAGCAGCAAAAATAAATTTCAAATTTAATGTGGTAACAATTAAAAATTGTAAAATCTGAACAACAACAACAACATCCGTGGGTTGTTTAAAGTAAAAATAGTTTTAGATTCTATTAAATTTAAATGCATTTTATAGAAGATATTTTTATATTTTTGGGATATTATATATTTTATATCAATTTTATATGATAAAATTTTTTATTAAATTTAAATAATTTAATTTTATATAGTTTGATAATTATCAGAAATTACTTTTTATTATTGCACTTGTGTAAGTTGAGAAATAAGGGACATTTTTTGCCCTAATGGCAAATCTAGCTCCACTGCGACTCCTCAGACTCACAGATCACATTGAAATAGGTCTGCCTGTTTGAGCAGTAATGCGCCTAGTTTTGCCGAACTACATTCATATATGTGTCTAATATTACGATTGTGGTGCAACACGCCCCCAGGATGCCCCCTCATGTTAGGCGCATTAGAAAGTGTTGAGTCTTATGAACAATGCGTCTTACACATTCATTAGGTGCATTAGACATCATAGCTGCTCATTTAGGTGCATTTTACGCCAGGAAAGGGTGAAAAACCCGATCAAACATGTCTCCCTATGTCTCTGAAAACCTCAGAATTCATCGGGCTGCTTCTGTCCTGTGTCACACGATCTATAAATACTATTGACCCAGTGCCACTGGCAGCCATGCATGCCCAAGCCATCACACTGCCTCCACCATGTTTTACAGATGGCATGGTATGCTTGGATCATGCGCTGTACCACGCCTTTGTCATACTTTTTTCTTTCATTATTCTGGTAGAAGTTGTTCTTGGTTTCATCTATCCAAAGAATGTTCTTCCAGAACTGTGCTGACTTTTTAAGATGTTTGTTAGCAAAGTCCAATCAAGCCTTTTATTCTTGTGGCTTATTAGTGGTTTGTACCATGCAGTGAACCCTCTGTATTTACTTTCATGCAGTCTTCTCTTTATGGTAGATTTGGATATTGATACGCCAACATCCTGGAGAGTGTTGTTCACTTGGTTGGATGTTTTGAAGGGGTTTCTCTTCACCATTCTATGATCATCCACGACTGTTGTCTTCCATGGGTGTCCAGGTCTTTTTGCATTGATGAGTTCACCAGTGCTTTCTTTCTTTCTCAGGATGTACAAAACTGTAAATTTTGCCACTGCTAATATTGCAGCTATTTCTCGTATGAGTTTTTTCTGTTTTCCCAGCTTAAGGATTGCTTGTTTTATCTGCATGGTGAGCTCTTTTGACCGCATGTTTTCTTTACAGCAAAATCTTCGAAATGCAAGCACAACTCCTCAAATCAACTCCAGGCCTTTTATCTGCTTAACTGAGAATGACATAACGAAAGATTTGCCCACACCTCCCCATGGAACAGCCTTTGAGTCAATTGTCTAATTACTTTTGGTCCCTTTAAAAACAGGCTGGCCCATGTTAAGGAGCTGAAACTTCTAAGGCCTTGTTCACACGGCTTATTGTCGGCGTAATTGCGGGGATGGATTTCGCCCCGCAATTACCCCGGAAGCCGTGCAGTGGGGCGGGGCAGGGGCGGTGGACCGGCAGCTCGCCGGACCCATAGACTGTCATTATCTACGGCGCGTACACACCGTAAATAATGTGCATGTCACTTTCTCCCCCCGCGGCGGATTCGCCGAGCGGGGAGAAGAGACGGAATCCATAGTTCTCTATGAGTAACTGTACTAACTAGGACGGATTAGAGCCATACTGCAGTGCAAAAACGGCGCGCAGTACGGCTCCAATCAGCGCCCAAATAAGCCGTGTGAACGAGGCCTAAGGGTGCATTTACACGGTGCGTTTTTGGTACGTTTTTTGATGCATTTTATTGATGCGTATTTTCGTGCAGAGAGGCACAGCAATTAATGCTACACATTTCTGTTAAAGAACACATAAAAAAGCATCAAAAACACATCAAAAAACGAACTGTGTGAAAACACCAAAAAAACCTTCATCCAATTTTAATGTGGATACCCTCAAATCAAAGCTGAAAGCCTGGACTTTATGTTTTTGACCATTATATAACTATAAATTGAATATGTTTCAGTAAACTAGTGAACAAAAGGATGTGTCAGTGTCCAAATATATATGGACCTAACTGTAAGTATACAATGAAAACTTTAGAAATGTTGATATTTTCAGAATCATATTGATTCCCAAAATAAGAATATGTTGTGAGTTATACCACACAATAAACTTAATAGAAACTAAACCCTGAAAAAAGTGCCACAATTGTGTTTTTTGTCCACCGCACAATTAATTTTTGGGGTTTCCCATTACATGATATGCTACAGTGAACAGTATTATTAAAAGGACTGGCTTTTGGATCGTAAGGGTTTAAAAATTAACATAAAAAATTGCTGCAACAGGAAGGGGTAACATATAATTGTTCTTCCTTAATATTTTAAAACATATTACACATATAACTTTGCAAAAGATTATTGACTCTAGACCTTGCACCAAATCTAAAAGTCAGCCATTTTAATAATAAATAGCATGGAAAGAGATGTGTACAAATGCAATATGTCTGACTATATATAAAAAAGTCCTTGAGACAAGGACATTTTAAAAGATCAGGGCCAATACGATTTTGAAGTTATAGATAAAAAATGCATACCTCTGATATGCAGACGAATCTGCTGCTCTGCAAAGAGAGAAGCTACGGATACCGTGCACGTGAAGAGTCCTTGACTTTTCAGAGCTATATTGGTAACCAGTAGTGAGGCATTTCCATTCTGTAATTCTTCTATCTGCATGTAAACATCTTTCCAGTTGTATTGCAGTTTCTTTGTGAATCCATTGTAAGTAAGTATTTTGTCTTCTGGGTTTCCTCCACCTCGATAACTCCAGGTTACAGAGACATCAGCCCGGTGATCCACAGTGAATGCACAATCCAGGAGCACACGGTCCTCAATTCGTGCATACACATGAGGTGTTTTGGTACTTGACATGAAAGTAGCTTCAAAGTAAAGAAAAATATAATTAAAAAAAACCTGATCATCATTACAACATTTACCATTGACAAATTAGTGTTTTATCTATATTTCTCAGGTTTTAGTCGAGTCATTAAAACCCAGTAAAAGATCTATACACAGTCATGTATGGTAGTTTAGTTTAAAAGGGAACCTGGCAGCTGTTTCATGCTGCCTCTACCCTGGTCAGTACAGTATTGTCACAAGCTTTCCCAATGTAGTAAAGTATCTAGAAATGCTACTGCTGCTTTTTACCCTTTAACCACTTAGGCCTCGTTCACACGGCTTATTTCAGAACATATTTACATCGGATTGCCGATCGTAAATCCGTTCTGAAATCAGTTGAAAATCAGTTACAAATACGTGCCACTAAGTGTGGCACGTATTTGTAACTGATTTCCCGATGGATTCACCATCTCCAATCATTGTAGGTGGTGAATCCGTCCGTAAATAATTGACATGCACATTGTTTTTCCGTCCGGATTGCCGTCGTCAATCCGCGGCGGCAATCCGGCACGGAAATACGCGTCGTGTGAACGACGAGCCGTATTTTCTATTGAAATCAACAGAAAATAGGCTGTTACTTGTTTCTGACTGATTTGCCGACGGATTGACGATCGTCAATCCGTCGGCAAATACGCGGCGAAATAAGCCGTGTGAACGAGGCCTTACAGGTATCTGGACTTTAGCTTCCACGAGCAAAGGCGCCATTGGAAACAGCTGATATAATCAGGAGTAATACCATAAGGCAAGGCAGAAGTCATAGAGACAGAAAGTCAGGGCAGGCACAGTTTGGTCATCATGGGTAGGAAGCAGAAGATTAGGGCAGGTAAAATACAATCATCTGGAATAAAAGACAGAAAGTTTGGGCAAGCAGAGTTTGATCATCAAGGAATAACAGGCAGCAGTTTTAGTTAGTTTCTCTGCTTTCATGGGTTCATCTCATTTGGTAGTCATGGATAGTAGGAGGGGTCAACAGACAAAGTGCCCAATAGATACATACAGTCTGACTGGTGATTTCTCTCTTTGAACCTGATGTTAATTCAAGCCACAGGAATAAGGGGCTCACTCAAGGTGGTAGAGAGGTTGCAGCCAACCAGTTCATCCTTCAGGCAATTAGCAAGTCCTTCCCGGAACATCCAGAGCTTTATTATTCCAGGCGAGTTAAGTGAAGGAGCAGCAGGGGAGGCACAGTCAGCCTTTTAAAGTGGTTTACCTGAGCCAGAAATGTCACCCTAGCGCTAGAATGCACCTGATTTATGACCCGCTGTACAGTAGGTTCATACATCAGGCGCATTCTAGCCTATTATTAGGTGAATTAAATTTGGCATTTAAACACCAAAATTTCATACATATCGCCCATTATGTCTACATTTATACGAGCCTGCACACGCAAGCCAAGTTGGACAATTTCTCTAACGTACAAATAAGCTGCGGTAAAAAAATGGAGCCCGAAGTCACCATCTTCCTAGGAACAAATTTAACCCCTCTATGAAGAACACATACTCTCTTGGGTGAAAAAAAGAGAAGAAGGACTTTATTGAAAGTGTCTGCAGAATCTGAAGGCATCTTTCAGATGCTACTCAACCAATATCCTCTAAAAGTTCCATGGAAGCAGACAACTGAGAATCTTTCTGTACAGAGCAGGAAGTGTCAGACTATTATTAGGCCTAGTGGCCAAAGTGAAAACTGCAAGACTTAAAGGGATGTAATGTTGACGTGGGATCCTCCAAAATGGGTATTTAATCACTTTTCTAAATATTTGTGATTACAAAAAGTGAAGCCTGTGAGAGCTACAGCATTGCGCAGTCCTCCTTAGTTTTTTTACATTAGACACGACCAGGAGCTGACAGGGAGCTGATCTGGCCGCGCTTGCGTGCTTGCACTTCTTATCTGAAGGAGCTTGCAAGGGGCTGGGGAGAAAGTGCAGTGTATAAGTCTGTCTGCTGTATAGAGAATCCACTGTTGTAATGTTATTATTTGAGTAAATTTTAGAGATGCTCCCTGCTTCCTCGCTCTCTGCTCACCCCCTCCCTCTCGCCCCTGCAGACGTTCATGACTCAGCATGCTTTGTTTATATGCTCCCCTGTGCAGATACGAGGTAAGGAACTCACTTCATGGCAAAACCCCTTTAAGAATTATTAAAAAATAGTGAAAGGGATATGGAAAATTTAACAAAAAAAACCCAAAAATTCTTAAAAAATGTGTTGAACATAAAAATGTGAGTTAAACAATAAGTCATTTTTGATGACACATTCCCTTTAAGAAACACACTTTCAGGCTAGGCTGTAAGTGGTTCTATAGCAGTGATTGGCATCGGCTCTGCTATAAGACAGGAGATAAAACTCAGAAGGGTGGTCAGACAGCAGTTTGAAGCAATAAGAGATAAGAGAGAGGTGGTCAGTAATCTGGAAAAACTTGCGTACACTAGCAGTAGTTCAAATCTCTTGCACAAAGCAAAATCAAAAGAGCAACACATTTGGTAGTAATCTTCATTTGCCTTTCCCTACATGTTAAAAGCTAATACAGTAATTGTGGTGAAAGAAACCCTTTAAGGTTTGCAACCTCTCCATGCAACTCCATCTTATACCAACAAAGGACTACAGGAGCTAGGGGTGAGTTTTTATTCTATAATATTCTCCCAGTACTATAATAAAATTTGTTTGTTTTTTTGGTTTTTATCAACCTACCTAGAACATGATGTTTGTCATCATCTTTCTTTTCTGCTGTCTCTGAAAGTTTTGTGAAAAACGTGGCAGTATGAAATTTCCCATCAGTGTGCTGGACCGTGGAGATAAACCAAGAATCCACTGTGTTGTCTGTATTTGGAACACCAGGCCACAGAATCTGTGTGTTCGCTGTGAAATATGGTTTAATATCACATTTCAGGTCTGTTAAATCATTCTTTAAAAATGGCATCAAATTCACTGAGGAGTCTGAAAAAGAAAACAGAATTACAAAATCTAACTTGAAAAAGTAACTGCAAAAATTATGAAATGCTAAAAATAATAAAGAACATTGAGTAACCAAACCATAAGCTTTTATGGGCAGGGTCCCTTCTCTTGTACATTATAGTTTACCGATTATTGACATTTTTGGTGTTATTGCGGTTAATTACTAGAAGTAATATGTTGGTGCTATAGAAATTCAAATAATGATAAGTAGTAGCAATAAGGCTAGTTGTCAGTAACGGGTTAATAGGTCTCTTAACCTAAGGCCTAACACATACCCTTCAACAGTAGGACTGATATTTTTATGGACACTTAGTAAATATATGGTTGATGATGACCCTACACCTAGGCACAAGTTCTCTAAAGCTAGCCATAATCATTGCAGAACTAAAATTCATTCTGGATTCATGTATGGTGTTATGCTGCCATCTGCTGGTTGGAAGTGCACATTACAACACTTAAAACAATTCCTGTATTAAACAAACTAAGTTTTGGAATATTTTGGTTTGTAATACATAAATCTATAGAGAGGACTTGGTTACTGATTCTCTTAATAAAAAAGTTTATGTCCTTATATTTAGTCCAAATTTATTAGTAGAGTCAGGGCTGTGGAGTCAGAGTCGTCATAAAGTGGACCGACTCCCAAAATATATAATAAATTGGTACAGTTAGCTCAATGCAGTGCCAAGAGCAAGAGGAATTTTGTCTTGCTAGTGCTACTGCTCCTTCCATATCTTCAGCCTTATCAGATGAGGAGTTTAATTTTGAAAAGTATTTGGCTGACATGGAGCAGGCAAAGTGTTACCGCAGGGGAAAAGATTCCGCTCCCAGATTGACCAGATTTCAGCAAAATGTTTTACTTGCTTTCAAAGATGTAGAAGAGTCCAGTCATTCATCAGAACTGACTGTGCCTGAGGCAATTCCTTTATACCCCAACATTGTTAGCGATGTTGCCCATGACGCCGCTTTGCCAACAACCCAAGTAAGTGTAGAGAGGACCGTTCTCTAGCTTGGAAATAATGACATAAGGGGCCACATGTATGAAAACTGTCTAGGTCTAAACATCACTTTGTTGCCCATAGCAACCAATCAGAACGCGCCTTTCATTTCATATAGTGCTCTGTAAGAATGAAAGGGGTGCTGTGATTGGTTGCTATAGGCAACAAAGTGAATTTTAGACTTAGACAGTTTTCATACATGTGGCCCAAGATGTGAGGTCGTCTATAAAGGATCTGATGGAGGCGATACTATTTCTCAGAACAAATTCACAAACTCCACAAATGTTATTCAGTATGTTTTTGTTGAAAAATGTTTTTTTCCCCACTTACTGCAGCGTTTTACCTATTTACAATTTTTTTAAGTTCTTTGTGTTCTAAAGTTGTATCCAATAAATATATTTTACATTGACAAGCAAAAGGGTAACAATGTTTTGAACCTGTGACTTTCTAGCTCCATATCTCATCAGGCACTACAGCTTTCAACGTGAGACTACCATCATTTTATAGACAATCATCTTGGCCATCTCATATATAACTTTGACCTGAAACTATTTAGCATATGCTTAGTTTTGCAGATTTTTTGTCATGTAACTGCATTGTTACTGTTTTAGTCCCGGAGGTGGAACAATCTTTTTCTTCTTGTATACTATAAATTATAACCTGTTCTCACATTCCCTAATAGCTCAGTGTGTCATTAGGCTGATTTCCATGTGAAAGGTCATCAGTTCGAGCAGCCATGAAAAAGATTTCCCAAGAAAAGAGAAACCGCATCATCCAGCTCATCGATAGCCGCCTCTCAGCAAAGAAAATTGCCAAACTGTATCATGTGGAAGAATATGAAATAACATCCTTCCATCCATTCCAAAGCCAAGAGGTGGGCATCCAGGCAAAATATCAGAGTCAACCAGTTGGCTCATCACAAGGTCAACCAGTTCTAACACGACACATGCCAGTGGAGGTGGCTCGTATGTTTCAGAATAGTGAGATCACAGACCTCCATGCAAGCACAATGCAACACGCATTACACAGGTCTGGAATGGTGGCCCAAAAAAAGGTGAAAAAGCCTCAACTTCAATCTCGTCATAAGAAGCGTTGGCTCAAGTGTGCAAAAAAGTATGAAAAATGGGAGATTGAAAACGGGTGATTTGGAGCGATGAAATGAAAGTCAATAGACCGGGCTCTGATGGGGAAAATGGGAAGAATCAAGGGAAAAGGAGGCTAATGGATCTAGAAATTGAAGGAACTGTCAAGTTCAGTGGAGGAAGCCTGATGGTATGTTGTTTCACAACCAAAGGTGTTGGATACTTGACCGAGATCGATGGTGATCTCAATGCTGAGCCATACGTGAGTATCCTACAAGATGAGTTGGTTTGTATACTCAAGTTATATAGGTATGAAAAGGACGACATAGTGTTCCAGCAGGACAATGACCTGAAGCATATGTCGAGTTTGGCAAAAAAAATGATTCAATGACAATGAAGTAGAATTGCTGGATTGTCCCTCACAGTCCCCAGGCCTCAACCCAATTGAACATGTGTGGGTAGAGTTGAAGAAAAAGCTGTATTCGTACCCAAGTGAGTATGCACCAATATTGGGAACATGACAAAGAGACTTGGGATCAGTTTTTAGTCGATACATGCTTGAATCTGATCTAAAGCCCAGAAGGATTCAGGCAGTGCTGAAAGCCAAAAAGTGGATTTACAAAATACTAATAAAATACTAAAAATTAACATTTTGATTTTAGGAGCAAAACACTAACAATGCAGTTACATGACAAGAATCTGCAGAACTAAGCAGATGCTAAATATGTATTTATGCTTTACGTATAAGATAGCTAAGATGATTGTCTATAAAATGATGGTAGTCTCACGTTCAAAGCTGTAGTGGATGTGAGATGTGGAACCTGAAAGTCAGAAGTTCAAAACATTGTTACCATTTTGCTTGTCAGTGTGTGTTCTACCTAAATAGCTTGATTATTGAATCGTAAGGGTGATAAAAAGCCTGATGTTACCATTTTACTACAGTAAAGTTATCACTTAAACATCTGCCATGTATGAGGGAGTCTGAGTTGGAGTTTGGAAACTGAGGATTCAGAGTTGGAGTTGGCGCATTGACAGACGCCACAGCTCTGAGTGGTGCCCTGAGATATTCATCATTGGGAACGTCCAACACAGTGGAGTAAAGTGGATTCTGGGACACTGAACATTTGCATACAGGTTGTCTCTGAACTCATAGGCCCTCAGCAATCTTCTTATACACCCATGAGTGTTCACTAAATACAGGGAGATGGATATTCTCCCAGGGCATGTTTACATTGTAAATATATACGTATAGATAATAGCAAAAGCGAGCTCCCCACTCAAACGAGGATCTGCACGGAGAAGAACACTCTGAACACTACTTAACAGCAAAATTTGTATATGGACTAGAGCATTCCACTTCTTTTATAGCGCTATGAGGAAGAACGAATAGGTTTGAAACACATCAGAGTTTGTTGCTATCCTGACCATGTTTCTGTTTCTTTTTATTTCTGATTTAATAAATATTTGTCTTTAATAAAAGAGGAGTGCTAGAGTCCATATACCAAATTTTATGTTCACACAGTGTATTTTGCACATGTATTCCACATTCTGTAATCTGTATGCCATTGTATTCAGTAGAAATACACTGTATTCTACACTGTGTGCATAAAAACATAAGAAGCATGCTGCTTTAATTAATATTTTTCATCTGCATAGAAAAATATGTTGGGTAGCCGAGACACAAATAAGGTCAACTGAAGGTCAACCGAGTCAAAACGTCCAAAACTGCAGCAAAATCTAAGGTAATACAATGTTAAAATATATGGAAGCAATCCGAGAGTATGCCTTGAATTTTTGCAGCACATTCCATGGTCCATTTTTCAGACAAAAAAATATGCTGTGTGAACATACCCTTAAACAGAAATGACCTTTTTAAGTACGATTTGCCTGCGAGCATATAGAAGTCTGACAGCTGCTGAGACACACATTATAAGACTGACAAAATTAGCAACTTACAGAATTTTTAAATTCTGTTCCTTAAATGTTTGTATTCTTAAGGTGTGGTCACAATAGCAGCATATGAATTCACCAATTCAGTTCAGTTTATATTTTTTTGTTATGACCTAACACGTTTTAGAATTTTTTCCTCTCCGTCAGTTTTATTTTTGGACTATTGATGTGATTTTTTGTGCTGTTTATTTCTTAAGAAAATATTCTATTTATATTTTTATGGATTTTCTAGTCGAGTAGCATTATTATGGCCACGTCTCGTGAGAAGCACTGGTGAGTACTTTATATAAGGTGTGCGATAGGCTGTCTGCACACATATATTTCTCACCATCATGGGTAAAAGAGGCAACTTCTTGAAGTTGCAAAAAGGGGTTGATTATTGGCCTTCAGACAAAGAGCATCTGTATTTCTGAAACTGCCCTGTTTTTATGAACAATTTGCATGCTGCTGTGGTAAAAGTGTATCGTGATTGGACAAATGGCACCAATACAAATGAGTAACGTGGAAACTGCGGAGCATCACATGCCATTTACGTGAGAGGAGAAGGTCAGCTATGAAAGTGCATAAGGACGGACTGATACATCATAGTTGAGCAGCTCACTGCCAGAATGAATCAGATGGCTACGAGACACTAAACCTTATTGTGTGTGGGACTCCGGAACAGACAGATGTCACTGCTCCTCTGCCAATGATGTTGCATCACCATAAAAAAGCTTACATTTTATGGCAGTATCAGAATCGGACCTCTGGTGATTGGAAGAGGGTTTAATTCTATGAGTGGTCATGTTTCTTGCTTCCCTGAATAGATAGACATTAGTGTGTCAGACAGAAATCATCTGAGAACAAACATCCTGCCACCATTGCTGGAAGAGCATAAGCTGGTGGTGGTAGATTATGGCCTGGGGAATATTTTCACGGCATTCTCTGGGCCACTAATCCATGTGGAAGTCACTCAACTGATTTGGGTATGAATCCCTCCTTGCAGATCACATAAACCCTTACAATGTGGATTGTCTTCCCTTAGGTGAATAGGATCTTCCAGCAAGACAACGAGACATGTCACATGGCTAGAAATGTTATGGAGCATGACCAAGACTTTTAAACACTACTTTGCCCCACTAATTCCCTGGACTAAAACCCAATTTAGAATCATTGGGACCACTTCAATTGTCATGTTTGCTCTAAAGATCCTCTCCCATGCACTCTCCAGCAGCTGTGGGATGCACTGCAGTCAGCATGGCTCCAGATACCTGTGACAACCTATCAGGACCTTACTGAGGCACACCATACCATCTAGCTCATGGGTGTCAAACACAAGGCCCGCACCCCCCCGTGATCTCTCTGACTCCGTACGGCCATGCAGAGTCAGTCCTAAGGGAAGGAGACAGGACGGATCATTACCCTCCTGCCTATTTCCTTGTATGTACAGTGCTCAGTGAGCGCTGTACATACACATCAGCATCGCAGGGGGTGTGACGCACGCCTTTACTCATGCCCCTGCGAATCTGGATCTCCTCGTTCAGCAGCCTCTGCCGGCCCAGGAGGTCCCATCACGCCGCTTACACCGTGCACCAGCTCCCGGACCTGCCCGTGCTGCACGGACCATGAGGAGGTGAGCACCTTTTTTATTTTAGATTTATTAGCTTCAGGAGCCATCTACCTGGCTACAGGGGGGCATCTACTTGGCTACAGGGGGTTATATGGATCATCTACTTGGCTACAAGGGGCTATATGGAGCATCTACCTGGCTACAGGGGGCTATATGGAGCATCTAGCTGGCTACAGGTGGCTATATGGAGCATCTAGCTGGCTACAGGGGGCTATATGGAGCATCTAGCTGGCTACAGGGGGCTATATGGAACATCTACCTTGCTACAGGGGGCTATATGGAACATCTACCTTGCTACAGGGGGCTATATGAAGCATCTACCTGGCTACAGGGGGCTATATGGAGCATCTACCTGGCTACAGGGGGCTATATGGAGCATCTAGCTGGTTACAGAGGGCTATATGGAGCATCTAGCTGGCTACAGGGGGCTATATGGGGAATCTACCTGGCTACAGGGGCTATATGGGGCATCTAGCTGGCTCAGGGGGCTATATTGGGCATCTAACTGGCTACAGAGGGCATCTACCTGGCGGTATTATTTGGTCACTATGTGCTGGTGATATGTGGCGCTATTATTTGGTCACTATGTGCTGGTGATATGTGGTCCTGGTGTGGCAGTATTATTCGGTCACTATGTACTGATGCAGGAAGAGCGGAGGCAAGGAGAACAGAGGCAGAGGCAAGTAGAGCAGAAGCATCTTTGGGTAGATAATGGTGCCTCAGCAGTGCTGTACCTTTTAGCTGCCTATGTCCACCGTCCATCCCTGTCTCACCAAAGCAGTAAGGGTGGGGAGAGGAGAACCTTGATGTTGCACACTGTCAGCAGTAAATCATCAGGAGGAGTGTTATGAAAGGCAGTGGTGGGCCCCTCTCCCTTCCTAGGCCCACCTTGCATTTTGCGTTTGCAATAAGCATATGACTATGAGAACAGTCAGGGAGCTGTTTCCCTACAGGGGGCATATATACCTACAGGGGACACATGCCTACCTATCTACAGGGGGCTGTATACCTACCCATCTACATACAGATGGCATATATAACTACCTATCTACAGAGAGCTGTATATTTACCTACAGGGGGCAAAAATACCGGTCATCTATAGGGGGCTTTATACCCACTTATCTACCTACAAGGGTCATATGTACCTATCTACCCATGGGGGGCAATATTTTCTTCCTGGTTGCCCTCAAAGGACTTATTATAAATAGCAATACTGTACAAATGTAACAGTTAAAGGGAACCTGTCACATAGATTATGCCCCCCTTGCCGAGGGCAGCACAAGCTAGTGTCAGACCTGCTGTTCCCAGCGCTGTGTCCCTTATTCTGTAAGATGCTGTAGTTTTAGAGCATTTACCCCTCACATCTTCTTCATGAGTAGGTGTCAGCCCCGCCCGCCAACGGCTAGCCCTGCCCACTGACAGTTATTCACATGTTTCTACCTATTCAAAGTAACAGGTTTGTCAGTTGAGGTGGGCGGGGCTAGCCTCCGATTGGCCGGGTTTAAAAAAAAAACTGACTCTTTGAAGGACTCTTCGAATGACTCTTCTGGCTGAAAACTGCAGATTTGAGCATTAAATACACGAAAACTCCAGCATCTTACAGAATAAGGGACACAGCGCTGGAAACAGCATGTCTGTCACTAGCTTGTTCTGCCCTCAGCAAGGGGGCATAATCTGTGTGACAGGTTCTCTTTAAGGAGAAGTTCCATCTACACAGTTCTAAAATTATGTCGGCCCTTTAAGGTACGCCGTGAGGCTGATGTGGCCCCTGGTGAGAATGAGTTTGATACCCCGATCTAGCTGCTGTCCATGTTGCACACTGTGGTTACTCTCTATTAGCTGCTGGTCATAATAATGGGACTCAACTGTGTATTTATCTAGACATTCAGAGAGAAAAGTGGGTGCTTTCCATTCTGCAGGTAATGGATTCTTGACCTGCCCCTGGAGCAGTAAATATGGTCTTTTTCTGTAATTTCGAGTAGAGATTGAACCCTGTTTTGTGAATTGTTCATACAGTTAGTATAGAGACTCAGAAGACAATGAGGACTTCTGACATAGGTCATGAGCTTGCGTATTTTGGCCAGACAAAAATAAAAAAAATCAACGAATACATCATGTTGTGTGGTGCACTTACAGTATGCTGGGCAGCACGTCTGAATACTATGGGTCCATGTATGAAAACTGTCCAGATCTAAGACTTTCTTTGTTGCTCATAGCAACCAATCAGAGAGCCACTTTCATTCATATAGTGCTAGCCCTATAAGCAACCTACCGAAGCCGTTTTTTTTTATGTGCAAATATAAGGGTATGTTCACACGGCATCTTGGAGCCGTATAGCGGTGCTTACTGTACTGTATGAATTACCGTATTTGCAGGGCGTACTTCGGGCATATTACAGCGCAATTACATACCGAAATACACCCAGCAGACGCCGTGTGAACATATCCTAATACTTAGGCAGGGTTCACACGGCTTATTCACGGCGTAATTGTGGGACGTATTTCGCCCGCAATTACACCATGTGCTCCGGAGCGTGGGCAAGGAGTGGCAGCCCGCTGGCCCCATAGACATTCATTATTCACGGTGCGTATACGCCGTGATTAATTGACATGTCACTTCTCTACCCGCTCGGGGTATTGTGCGAGCAGGGAGAGGAGACGTAATCCATAGTTCTCTATGAGAACTGTGGATTACCGTAATGACTGGGACGTATTTCGCCTGTATTTGAGCACAGTACGGCGCGAATTACGGGCTGAAATACGTCCCAGTCATTGCCGTGTGAACATAGCCTTAGAAGGCACCTCTCAGAAACAGCAGAAAAGTTAGGCTGGGTTCACACGGCTTATTTTCGGGGCGTAATTACACCTCGCAATTACGCCGTGTGGACGGGGGCCGGGGCGGAAGCGGGGAGGGAGCGGCGTAAACGCCGCTGGTAATTCACAAGTCACTTATCTTCCCCCGTGGCGGATTCGCCGAGCAGGGAGAGGAGACATAATCCACAGTTCTCATAGAGAACTATGGATTACCGTAATGACTGGGACGTATTCCAGCCGTAATTTGCGCACTCCGGCGCGTAATTACGGACTGAAATACGTCCAATTTTAAGCCGTGTGAACATAGCCTTAGTAGGAGTTCATCAGCATTTTGCACCTGTGTGATCTTCCCTGTACAAACATTTCAGCACTCCGGCAGCAGCACTCACACAAACATTCTGCCCCCTTCAATAAGATAATCTAGAAGGGTGCTGGGAGTTGGACACCTACCAATAATGATGTTCTATTCTTAAGATAGGCCTCTCTTTAAAGGGAGATTTATTTTATATTAATATATGTACTGTATATTTGTTATCTAACATTAAAGGCTATAGACACCTTTTTATGTTAATTTGAACTCTAATTGCAAAATTAAGCAACCTTTATAATGTTCTGCTTTTAATAAGGCCAACCATCTTGTTGCTGTGAAGTCTGTTAATCTTCACATAGCTGGATGTACTGTTGCTTTTGACACAGTTAAGACAGCACACTGTTTTCCTGGCTGCTGTTAAAGGGATTTCCTCTTTTTTTTTCTATTAGGTTCACTATGGGCTAGAATGGGCTAGAATGTATTTACTTTAATCGACTTATCCTGTTTCTTTCCCCTTTTTTTTATACATATACTTTTATACGTGTATAGTAGTAAGTGATGACATTCCATTTGGAACATCATCCCTTTTTACTGCATATACTACAAGGGTATGTTCACGTAATTGCGCTGCAATGTGCCCAAAGTATGTCCCGCAAATATGGTAAAATCATAGCCCTCATGAATACTAGACTGAATAAGACGCCGGGCTGTATCGGTGTAGAAAGTACGCGCTGGACATCACGTCCTTTCAACAGCAGGCAAAATTGCAGAAAAGACACTATTCCCAATAGAAAGTGTAAAAACTAGCCAAAAAGGGGCATGCACGATAGTCAGTAGACTGTCATTGCTATAGTATAGTCACCCACCGCCCTTGAATGCTCTGTATAGTGTGACGCTTTAAGGCGGACTGCGAGCGACTACACTATAGTAGCGACGGCCTCCCGACCAGTGCACATGCATGCTAATCAGCAGGCCTGTGGGCTTTTATAGTGTATAAAGTAGTAAGAGATGACATTCCAAACTGATCATCACGTTTCGGCCATACCATAATAAAAAAAATATAATCCCGCCGCCCCCCCCCAGGGAGTAAGGCTATCAGCGAAAGTCCCAAAAAAACCCATGTACCCCGCGTGTACTGTAGGGGAAGCATCATCGGGGAAACATCCCAAAGGGGAACAGGAGAGAACACACAGAGGCTGTACTAGATGGGTAAAGCAGTAGAAGGATGAAGCTTTGCTAGTGTATGAGAACTAGTGAAGGCAGCAGCATCCTGGAGCCACAAATCTCACATCCAATATGTATTATTGGAAGGACAAATCCAGGTGACAAAAGATTGTCCCCACCTGCTAGTTGTAATGGAATATCAGGAGCGGTGAAAATAAATTAAGCCATGAAGATTGGAACCCAAAACTTAGTTTATTAACTCAAGGTAACCATTAATTTACCAAGGTCTACAACCTTCCATTTTGATATATGAAATGTACAATTTAAGGTAATTGAACCAGGATTAAAGGTATGACAGTAATTACTGGGGGCTCCGAGATATTTACTACTTCATTCACATCTATGAGGAAAATGGCAAGTGTGAATTAGAAAGTTGGGGTCATGAGAGTCCAGTTGCTCCAAAATAAGAAAATCCAACAAGTTAAGACCAGTCCACAAGTTAAAAATTAAAAATAGGTTAGGTGCCTGCAATCATATAAAAAATACTCTCCTCTCTATTGACAGCAATTCCAGCACTGAAGCTGTTGGCGGTGTCCTTTGGTCTCTGCTGACTTCCAGTTAAGTAGTCAGTGGTTTCCTTTGCCTCGACATCAGTGCTCACAAGCTGCTCAGCCTCTCAATGGTGATGTCAAGGAAATTACATCTCACTGCTGAAACCACTGACTGGCTGCAGCAGTCATGCACCGACTACTAAACAAAGACTGTGGGACACTTGAAGTACAGGGATGAGTATGTATTTTTTTTTTATTACACGTATAACTTATTTTTATTTGTTTTTAACCTAGAAAACCCCAGCATTAATAGCATATTCTGTGAATATGTTCAAGTCTTAAGATGGAAAATCCCTTTAAATAAAAGTTCTCACCTTTAAAAATGAATGTAACACCATCATATTTTAAACTTTCCTCATGAATATTCTGTCCACTTTGCAGCACTATCCAGGCTGGTTTTGGAGAAACCGGTTGGGCATCTAGTGGATGATGGTGTGTACTTTCATACAAACAGGGTAATTTTATGAATGCTGTTTCACCAAAGGACCAACTACCTGCAAATAAAATAAAAATAATAATCAAAAAATCAAAAGTCGTATCCACTATAAATAAATACATACATTACTAGAAGAAAAACATCAAAACCACAAACACAGAAGGGTGGGGTTGACAAAATCATCAACATTAATTATATTCACAATTTATTCCAAAAAAATTTGTATAGACGCTAGTATTGTGAATGTAAAAAGTAAATATCAACGCATACAAACATTGGACTAGTGGAACATTTCAATGCATTACTGCTATGCTTTAAAGATACACAAAATAAAGGCTTTTATTGTATATGCCCACCTACCGCATCATAGTAAACTCATCCAGTGGTTCCCTAATTCTCTGCGAGACCAAAGCCGCCGTACATTCAGAGTTGGGCTCCATTCACGCCGATTAGAAGGGCCTCATGCAGCCAGGTAGGAGGAGTGAACAGCTAAGATGGAGCCAGACACTCCTCCATTCTTAGGATGTATAGGAGGCACTACCACCACACATTGCATGGAACTACTCCAGACAAAGGCGGAGCAGTTGTCCAAAGCAACCAAAAACATACTGGTATGAAAAACTATTTCCTAAGAAACTGGCCTAGAGTGTGCATCAGAGATAGGAAAATTAGATTTGTGATATAATTTCTGACAATTTCTGTAAAGTGCTGTAAAATACAGTATGTTGGCACTATCTAAGCAACAGGACAAAAATGTTTTTGATGCAGGTCTTCTAATATGGAGCTGATGCAGCTGAGTGTCTAGTTCCGGTACATGGGAATGTGCTTCTAGGGCTCCACCTATGTTCAGTGGCCTCTGCTTAGCTACAGCACAGAACATATGAGTAATACAGGTGCTTCTCAATAAATTAGAATATCAGCCAAAAGTTTTTTTTTTTCAGTAATTCAATTCAAAAAGTGAAACTCATATATTATATAGAGTCATTACAAACAGAGTGAACTTTTCAAGTGTTTATTTATCTTGATGACTATGGCTTACAGCCAAAGAGAACCCAGGAGTCATTATCTCAGAAAATTAGAATATTATATAACACCAACTGTAAAGAAAAAATTGGAACACAGAAATGTTATGGAAGCCCAGGTTGCTTTGGTAGCAACCTTCAGCACGTATTCTTCAGCGCTGTATTCTTGGGTCTGGTGTCTCATCTTCATCTTGACAATACCCCATAGATTTTCTATGGGGTTAAGGTCTGGCGAGTTTGCTGCACAATCAAGCTCAGTGATACTGTGGTATTTAAACCAGGTGTTGGTACTTTTGGCAGTGTGGACAGGTGCCAAGTCCTGCTGAAAAATGAAAATTCCATCTCCAAAAAGCTTGTTGGCAGAGGGAAGCATGAAGTGCTCTAAAATTTCCTGGTAGACAGCTAGGCTGACTTTGGTCTTGATAAGACACAGTGGACCTACACCAGCAGATGAAATGCCTCCCCAAACCATCACTGATTGTGGAAACTTCACACTAGACCTCAAGCAGCTTGGATTGTGGTCTCTCCACTCTTCCTGGGAACTTGATTTCCAAATGAAATGCAAAATTTACTTTCATCTAAAAACACCATCTTGGACACTGAGCAACAGTCCAGTTCTTTTTCTCCTTGGTCCAGGTAAGACGCTTCTTGCGTTGTCTATTGGTCATAAGTGGCTTGACACATGGAATGCGACACTTGCAGCCCATGTCCTGGATATGTCTGTGTGTGGTGGCTCTTGAAGCACTGACTCCATCAGCAGTCCACTCCTTGTGAATCTCCCCCAAATTTTTGAATGGCCTTTTCTTAACAATCTTATCAATACTACAGTTATTCCAGTTGCTTGTGCATCTTTTTCTACCACACTTTTTTCTTCCACTCAACTTTCCATTAATATGCTTTGATATAGCACTCTGAATAGCCAGCTTTTTTAGCAATGACCTTCTGTGGCTTACCCTCCTTGTGGAGTGTCTCAATGATTGCCTTCTGGACATCTGTCAATTCAGCCATCTTCCCCATGATTGCGTCGCCTACTGAACCAGGCTAAGGGACCTTTTAAAATGCTTAGGAAGTCTTTGCGGGTGTTTTAGGTTAATTATTCTAATTTTCTGAGATAACGACGTTTGGGTCTTCCTTGGCTGTAAGCCATAATCATCAAGATTAACATAAATAAACACTTGAAAAAGTTTACTCTGTTTGTAATGACTCTATATATGATTTTCACATTTTGAATTACTAAAAAAAAATTACTTTTGGCTGATATTCTAATTTATTGAGAAGTGCCTGTATATGGTGGTTTAAAATCTGCCTCAATGCAGACTCTGGCTGCTGCTCAATCTTCAATGCTTTGTGCTGCCTGTTTAGATTGGTTATTATGTATAAGCACAAAACTCACAAGAAAGATAGCGCTAAGTCCTATCACAACAAGAAGGGATTAAAAAAAACACGACACTAAACACTGAGAAAAAGAAGATTTGGCTATAGACATAAGGAAATCAGTTTCAGTAAGGAGAGATATATAACTGTAAGGCTATGTCTACACAGCTTAATTTAAAATACAGTTGGAAATCCATTGGTATTTTAACTTAACCACACCGCGGTTTTTGCACAAAAAATGCGGTCGGATTTAGGTTTCCCGATGCCAACATGCTACTGAGACAAGATGTCGTCAGCTACTAACTCCCAAGCCTGAGCGTTTGTAAGAAATTCCTGCTCCATTGAAATAGCAAGTAAGACTGTTCTGAATTTATATGCCATATCTGATTCTCGCTGTGTCTAAGAAGACTGTTTTAAAGAAATATGAATAAATATGAACATTTTATGAAGTTATGTGGAAATCCTTTGGAAAATATATGTAGGATACTCTACTGGGTGGTGTTCTATTTTGCATAAAATGTTCATTGCGGCCATGTGATTAAAGAACATCACATGGTTTGCAGGCGTTGGGGTGGGGGAGGACATGGCTGCATGCCTGGTTCTGCAAGAAGGACAGGTAAGTAATTTTTAATAAGTATCAATTACAAAGTTTAATGTAATACAGTTGTGAGCCTTATAACAAATAAAAAGATATTCCCGGAGAACCCTTTTAATGAAAGGTGAGTGTTCAAATAAGCAGCAGTGTGGACTTCAATTAGTGAAGTCATTCATTCTGTGTAGAAACAGGTGTCAATTATGGTCCATATTTAATGAAGGAGGGAAGCCAATTTTGAACCTGTTGGTTTAAAGGGGTTGTCTCGCTACAAGGATTGCTTTTTATGTTAAAGATCTTGCAAAAACAAGTCACTTTGTCATATATGTCCATTAAAAGTGTCCTACCTATTTCTCGATATCCCCTCTTGTATGGGCTACATCAGATCCTCAGGTAGCTATAGCTACAGACATGTTTAATCTCTCATGATAGGCTGACAGCACTGGTTGCTATAGATACAGACCTGGCTTCTACTGCAGCCTAGTAGAAGCCAGTAAACACACCCCTGAATTCAAAATGAAACCAAGAAAACAGGACGAATCAATGTAGTGAAACAACCCCTCTAAGTAATTGAGTACAGTGGGTGTTTCCAGACATTGTACCAAAGAAAGAACTTTGTTCGAGTTGATTGGAGAGGTCAAAACATATGAAGAAGAGCAGAAAATAATTGGCTGCTCAGTTACAAAGATCACCAATGCTTTAAAATGTCAAAATCAGATACTACCATCCTGATAGATAATAGAATAACAAGAATGACAAAGAAGCATCCAATGATGAACTCCAGGGAGATCAAAGAAGATCTTCAGTTATCTGTGAGTACTGCAACAATCAGAAGGCGCCTACGTGAAGACAGATGAGAGCAAATTGTTCTTATTGGGTCTAAAGGCCGCAGACCGTTTGTCACATGACCCATAAACACTGAATTTAAGCCACAGTACACTGTGAAGACTGTACAACATGGCAGTGCAAGCAGAATGGTTTTGGGATCTTTCTCATACTCTGGAGTTGGGCCCATTTATCGTATACCAGGCACCATGGACCAGTTATAAAAATACTGGAAGAGGTCATGTTGCCTTAACCTGACAATGACACTTTCTTGAAATGAGTGTCTCAACAGTACAATGATCCCAAACACACCAGTAACGGGCAACATCCTGGTTCATTACCAACAAGATTGATGTTCTGTTCAGCTCAATCCCCAGACCTCAATTCAATTGAGAATTTGTGGAGTGACATAAAAAATGCATTTTTTTATGCAAAACCTAAAAATGCTAATGAACTGTGGAATGTAGTGTAGGCTGCTTGGGGCTCTGATACCTTTTTTCAGTAGTTGACTCCATGCCACAAAGATGTAAAATTTTATTTTTGAGAACTGCTTTCCAGAACTAAATACTAGTTCAATGATATACAGTAAGGCTAGATCTGGGAACAAATATCACTTTATACTGTAAATATTCCTGTTGGATCATGAAAATGCACACATTGCTATAGTCTATTATTACATTTTCAGTTTATATTTGATATATCAATCATGTTTTCATTCGGATGTGGATATGCAAAACGCTCAGTGCCTTTGTGTACATGAAAAGTAATGCTGTTATGAGGATTTATCTGCCCCCACACACACATACATATATATATATATACACACACATATACACGTCCCTCTATATACATAGTGCAGCACTTTCATTCAATTAGGGAACTGCTTTTTTTAGCAGCAGAGCTACTGACTATGAAGCCAGTTGCCACAGGACTTGGAGCATAGTCAGAGCAGGGCAGGATTTTACAGCTGCCTACAGATAGAGCTTTTACTAGGAAATAAAAGGATGGATGCAGAGTGCATTTACACGGCAGCGTTTTTTGGTGCATTTCTGAAAAAAAAAAAAAGCATTGAAAAACACACCAAAAAAACACTCTGTGTGAAAGCACCCTTAGAACTTATGCAGCTCCCAGAGAACCACTTAAAAATTCTAGTCCCTTTGCAATGCAATTATAGTCAGCTGCAGCCTAGCAGATCAACATGAGATCGTCCATAGAATGTCCACTGTGTATACAAGCTTCAGAGAAAACCAAAAAATGCAAAGATTCTTACCACCTAGCAGCAGCACACACAGGACGAGGGAGAAGGGACAGCAGGAAGCCATTCTAGTGTTTTCATGCACTTTCAATCCCTCTCTTCTTTTACTTTCGTTTCTTAACAAGTAGAGATGGGAGTGCCTTGGAGGAGATCAGCTCCGTCAAAACCATTCATTTACCAGCGGTTTCAGTAGAGGCGGGGAGCCCAAACAGCCAAAAAGAATTAATCCCTCGATACTGTACATAAACTAATGTTACAGCTACAACCGTGGCAGTGGGTGACCTCACTAGGTCTTTTTAGGCTTAATGTAGGACACCTGATGAGGCTGCCATTCACAGCTCTGGATCAGAACAACAACTCTCACCATTGTAAACAAAAAGTGCATGATCCCTACTGTAGGACACACTTAAGGAAGGAAGGCTGCCTGATGGAGAACTTGTAACAAAATGTTATTATAAAACACTGGGTAAGGGGGGTTTCATGAGAAAAGCTTACCTCATTAAATCTGAAGTGCTCAGAGCTATTCATCAACGCTCTCCCCTCAGGTCAGAGCAACGGCTGTAAGGGTATGTTAACACGGCGTAATTTTGCTGCTCTAATACGGGCGAGATGCGTGCCGATATTACGGTAATCCATATTCCAAGAAATAGGGATTCCTCCTTCCCCCCTCTACAAACACCGCGGGGGAGAAAAGGACATTAATTTTCCCGGGGCGAATATGCCCACGAGAATAATGCGAGCCCCAAAGACCGATGTATGGGGCAGTACTGTACACGCCCATTTTATCAGTGAACTACCTAAGGGTGCGTCCCCAGCTGACAAAATACGGTGGGATTCGTCTTAAAAACCCCGGAGTATTTTGTTGTATTTGCGGTTTTGGGAACGGTTCTGCCGGGTTTGTGTTTCACCCATCCCCCTCAACTATTGAAATGCACATCACCTGCCCAAAAACTGGGTAGAAGATTGAGCATGTTCTAAGTTTTTCGGAACGCCGGCGGTATAAAAAATGTCCGACTGAAAACCTGATCAGTGTAGACTACTAATTGGGGGTTTTTCTTTAGGAATGTTCAACAGCTAGGGGGCCCTCATGCACTGTTAGTTAGGGCGACTGACATGTCACTTACTCCCCGGGCTTTTCAAAAAGCGTTTTGTATGCCCGGGGAAAGAGAGTGTAAAATTTATGTTCTTTATGAGAGCTATGAATTACTGTAATCCATGTGAACATACCCTTAAAGTGTATGTGGAGGGTTGACAAATGGTTTTCAAATCCAAAAACCTTTTGAAAAACTATTTAAAAGGCCCCTTTGTGGCCCTTCCCACAAACAAAAAAATCTGGCGGGTTATCCAACGGGATTTGTCGTTTTTCGTTACGCCGGGGTAAAAAAAAGCCCAGAGAATCATCCCTGTGAACTACCAAGGTTTTCTTAAGGGGAAAAAGGGTTTCATTAATTTTTTTAAAACCCAAAACCGTTGAAAAACGAAAAACGGGGGTGGGGCGGGCCCCCGGTCGGACAAACAAAAAAAAAAAAAAAAGGGGAGAAAAAAAAAGGAGGGGCGACCTTTTTGGGTGAAACCAGGTGGCGAAAAATTTTAAAACCGCATTTATTGGGGTTAAAAATTACTTTCTCCCGTGAGGAAAATGGTTCCAGAATACTTAAAAATCAAAATAAAACCAGAATTAAGGGGGGAAATTTTAAGTAAATTTAAGAATATTTGAAAAAAATTTTGGGTAAAAATGTCCCGTAGTGGTTTCCTTGGTTTTAAAAATTTTTTTTTCGCAGTATTGAGTTTAGGGAAAATATGTGGGGGAATTTAGTGAGAAAAATATTTTTGTGTAAAACCCTCTCAACTTGTTGGAAAATGAAAAGATGAGACACATAAAGACCCCCCCCCAAACATTTTATATTGGGGGGAAAATTTTTGAGATTGTAAGTGGGGGATTTTTGGAAAAATTTTTTCACTTAATCTCAGATGGGGGAATGTATGAAAGGTTGGGGTTAAAATTTTTTTTGAAAAATTTTTAAAAAAAATTTTAAAGGTTTTTTGGGGGTTTTTGAAGAAGTTTAAAGGGTTTGGGTTTTTTTTTTGAAAAAGGAATGTGGAAAAGGTAAGATTTAAAAGTGGTTTTTGGGAATTTTTTTTTTGTAAATTTGTGATTTTTTAAAAGTAGAGGGTTTATTTTTTTGATTTATTAATTTTTGGAAAAAAAATTTTTAAAAAGAATAAAATGTTAATAAAATATTGTTTACTTTAAAAATTAAAAACTATGTGCTAATCTAAATTAAACCCCCCCAATGGGCCTGCGTAAAAATAGAATTCTGAAAAAAATTTCCCCTTTCTACCACAAAACTTTTTTACACCCTTCTATCGAAAGCCCCCGCCAAATTTTTACCAAAAAATGCCTAAAATTTGACTCCCCCCCTCTTTAAAAATGGAAATTTTTGTAACTGCCATTGTAAAAAAAAAAACTGTAAAATTGGGGGTTTGCTTGCCCCTGGGAGGCTATTGGAAAGGGCCCTTAGAGGGGAACATTAAAAAAAAAGACTTTGTCCCCTTTTAAACGAATAAGAGGTATTTATGGAAAAAAAGGTCTGATACAAAACAAAAAAAATTTTAAAAATCCGTAAGGGTTTTTTTTTTCTGCTAGGGGGGGGACAGTTGGTTTTTCATTTAAAAGGGCTGGTGCAATGTCATTCATTTGAAGACGGACTGATGTGTCCCTCTTTGCAATCTGTAAAAGTTGGGAGGTATGGATATAGCAGATCGGTGCTGGGATACAGGGGACAAGAAGAAAGATATCAGTTTACAGAAAATCAGGTACGATAGTTCGCTCACCTGATGGAGTTGTACAAGCTATGGTACAACTCATACAAAAGAATGTATAAGGTCCATGCTGCTTGTTCCAAATCACATGGGGGTCCTTGCCCCTCCAGTAGATCCTCCTCGGTTCAATGAATACGCAAGTTTTCGTGTAAAAACACAGATTGTATAAATGGAATTATTAAAGCGCTATTTACGAACTTTAAATATGGTCGGGACTAAGCCCGCACTATATGTGAAATAAAAAGTTATTCTGCAAGAAATGACATGAGTAAAATATATTCCACAAAATATGTCATTTATTTACTAAATACATATATTTAGTCATTTAGTTTATATTACATGTAATTAGCAAATAAATTAGAAAACGACACTTGGCCCTGCACATCCCCAAAAATATTTTTTTAAATAGGTGCACGCTGGTGTGGCAATAATATACATACACATTCCAATATCAGCGGCACACTATCAACTAAAAGAACTATCAAAAGGTACATAGAAATAAAAAAAAAAAAAATAAAAAAAAAAACATTTCTGCTACTTAGGATATATTGAAAATTATGAGGTTCTTTTATCAAAACTGCTTAAGCCCACCTTCGAACTTCAACGAGACGTCAATGTGTATGTATATTATTGCCACACCAGCGTGCACCTATGCTCTTTTTTTAAAAAAAAAAAAATTTGGGATGTGCAGGGCCAAGTGTCGTTTTTTAGCTTGTGTATGGGGGAGTGGCTGCCTCCGTTGGTTTTTTGCACTCCACCCACCTTCACGGGTTTTAAATCTAATGCAGTGTACCTGGTAGCTGGTGCCTTCACTCCTTAGAGTATGGAGGTCTGAACAGGACCTAGAGAGAGGAAAACGCCACTGTAGGACCCACCTGCATTGAGGTCTCATTGAAGTTCGAAGGTGGGCTTAAGCAGTTTTGATCAAAAAATGTGAACTAAGAACCTCATAATTTTCAATATATCCTAAGTAACAGAAATTATTATTTTTTTTAAATTCCTTTGTGCCTTTTGATAGTTATTTTAGTTGATAGTGTGCCGTTGATATTGGAATGTGTATTAGCAAATAAATGACATGTATTTTGTAGAATGTATTTTCCTAATGACATTGCTTGCAGCATAACTTCTTTTACTTCACATATAGTGCGGGCTTTGTCCTGACCATATTTTAAAGTCTGTAAATAGCACTTTAATAGTTCCATTTATACTATCCGTATATTTTTACACGAAAACCTGTGTGTCCACACCTTGGAGGTTCAAGCTGGCCTGCATATTTCGCCCAGTTTCCATGATACCAAGGGTAGTGATGAAACTCAAGACCAGACCACAGTAAAAGCCATCATACCGGTTCGGCCAGAGGAGTCCTGGTCAATGTGTCCCCCACCCCAATACATAAGACCTACAGCTATGCCATGGTCTAACTTGACAGCCTTACTATGACTTAGAGGGCATCCTGACGCAGTCTGAGATCAGTGTCACTTTCAAGGTCTGAATGGGGAAGACCTATTTAATCAGGCCATTGTAAGGACCATTTTATTGGTAACGAGCCCCCTCCCCACCCCAATACAAGAGCTAGAAGCCTACGGTGGTCTAAAGTTCTCAACCTAGCAGCCTGATCTTGACTGGAACAAGGTCTGAATCCGTAATTTACTTCAGGACAAGGGAGCTCAAAAATGGGAAATCCACGGTTCAGCTTTCCTGACCCCTGTTGACAACATATGTCTCCCACAGCATCAAGGAATGGGACCAACAATGAAGACCAATAAACAGGCCACAGTAATGACCGTTTTTACCATTACGGTGGATGAGACAACAGTTAGGCCAGTGAGCTTCCTTAACGAGTCCAAGAACAGGGTCTCTGTCAAGGTTCAAAACCGACAGGAAGGATCTACATAACCATGCCATGGTAATAGCTCTTTTAAACGTTTTTACCGATGAGGCCCCTAATACAAGACCTAGAACTCTATTAGGGTCTAAGAGTTTTCAACCTAACAGCTTGAAGGTTAACTAGCCCTCTATGCATCAGACTGTTTTCAAATGCAGTCTAAGAACAGGATCACTGTCAAGACCTGTGGCCAACAACAAAGACATATAAAACTAGGTCATAATAATGGCCATTATACCCTGATTGCTGAATAGGTTCTGCCTCATTAAGAAGGTAAGTGACCAACAGAAAATACCTATACAGACAGACTCTGTAATAGCAGCCACACCAGTCTGGTATGTAGAGGCTGTGCTCCATTAAAAAGATTCATAATCAAGATGGTGTCTTACTTCAACCTAAACCTGATAGTCTGGAATTTTACCAGCCCCTACTATTCGTTAGAGGTTTTCTAAAGAAGCCTTAAAGGAGTTGTCTCCCTACAGAGTTTCATAGGATGCATGAATGAAATACTCTTACTTCCTGGTTCAGAATGACTGTAATTAGCATACAGCTGCATGGTGTATTCAACTCTGTGTTTTCAGTTGCTAATTAGTTAAGATTAGCTCAGAAGCTTCTCTGAAACTACAAGCAGGACTTTTATCTGATCCCTCAAACAAAAGCCCTAATTAGAGCTGTTTACTTTAGATAAAGCAAGCTTTTTACTGCTGTGACCTGTGTGATGACGTCACTCACTGCTATCACATAGAACAGCAGGGGGGAGAGCTGTACACAGGTCGGTTACTGAGGGAACGGAAATAGCCAGGGAGGTGATTAATTCACTTGTATCTCCTTAACAAACACAGATGAACAAAGCAATATATTTGGAAAATGTCTTTATTTTGTGTTCCCTACAATTTTAAAGCTATTCTTTGTTGCGAGAAAACCCCTTTAAGTACATGGTCAGTTCAATAACCATGGAGAAGGCCTACAGAAGTATCTAGAAAATGTTCTTGATTGTGATGAACAAAGAAGGTGGTGACAAGGATCCTCCACATGATGATGCAGACAAAAGAATTATCATATCCATCCTTGAAGTTCAGGTCAGTTGCCATATCAGCAGTCCAAAAACAGCCTTCACGCATGTCCCCAGAGTGATATTACATATTTAGGAGTTAAGATCCTACCCGACCTTTCAAAACTTTTCTCCTCAAATTTTGAGCTCCTCTTGTCAAAAACTTAATGGGACCTTGAGTTTTAGAATAAACGTGGATTTTATTGGTTGGGTGAAGGTCCATATAATAAAGGAGGGAGACCGGACATTTTAATGATAAATATTACAGACTATTGCTATCCACATTAACTTCTTTTTGAAAGCGTGTTCAATGGTGTTTCTTTTGTATGATCCACAGGCTGCCCTAGATTATCTCCTCACTAGGCATGAAGATCATGGAGGTTTAGGACTGCTAGACTCCAAAAATTATTATCTAGCTGTGGCCTACATACATATTTCAGATATGACATGCATTGACAATGACAAACAGTGGGTGTATTTGTTTCGAGATATATGTCCCTTAGCATTTGCCGCCCTCCCCTAGACTTGGACTCCATCTATGGTGAATAAATAACATACCTCTTATAGTACTCATCATACTCTTGTGACTTTGTTCCTATCTAAGGGTAACCCCAACCTACTAGTTCGGAAAGGAGCACTTCTACCCCCATTTCCAACAATTCCGCCAAATTTCTGGGAAGTTCTAAGATTAAACTATTATGTTTTCACCATATTCTGTCTTTCTACCTTTATTTCCCTTCCATCAGAGATGAGATCTGCTGCCAATGCCCATTACCAATATGCCCAACTTCATTACTTCTTTATCTCAATTAAACGCTCTGGCGACTGCTCATTTTGCTCCTCTGCCTTCATATTGTGAACATTGGGAGGACGAACTGAACAAAAAGTGCTTCCGACTTACTCAAAGCAGTTATCGTTTCGAAATCCCAGGAAACAAGTTCTAAGATTCTTTCCCATTGGTATAGGGTGCCTTTCACTTTACACAAATTGTATCCTTTGGTCTCATATTTTCTGGGAATGTGGCGGAGCGGCACAATGACCCATATTTGGTAGGAAGGTCCATCACTGCAAAGTTTTTGTGATACGGTCTACTAAGTTATTAAAGA
This sequence comes from Phyllomedusa bahiana, assembly GCA_025379985.1. Lineage (NCBI taxonomy): Eukaryota > Metazoa > Chordata > Amphibia > Anura > Hylidae > Phyllomedusa > Phyllomedusa bahiana. The sequence continues at coordinate 62,614 of JAODAL010000170.1, read as the reverse complement.
GCTTACGACAGTCCCTATTTCTAGCTCTGAAGAAGCATCTTTACTTTTTATGTTTGATTTGACAAGTCCAGCATATAAAAAGTTCTTATAGCACCACCTCTAACGGGCAGTTGGATATAAAGGGCTTTGGAGGAGTCCTGATCTGGTTATAGACCTATTGCGAGTATATGCCACGCAATAAGCAGATGTTGTGTTTAAGGAAGTACTTTCTACTTGTGCTTCACACGTATGGCATAGGAAAAGGTAAAACTCTAACAGGATTTTCATTTTTGATGTTTATTGAACTTTCTTATAAGTATAGTATCTGTAAGAAGATAGTTATGGTAGTGTTTAAACAGTCTTACCCTGAAATTACCAAAAGTATGGCTCTTCCAACAAGTGATCCTAATCCAAATGCAGATTGCTTCCCCTGGAGATGGAAGGGGTTAAGCTGAACTTCAAAAAAATGTAAAACCCATAGATAATATCGGTGCCTCAATAATTAATAATATTTTAAGTTCTATGTTCAGTTATTACACTTTACGAAATATAGCACAGCTTAAAATACATTATAATACATCCAAAATTATCTGAGATGCCAACACATCACATGCCGATGTAGAAACGTGTCTATCAAAATAGAAATAAAATTGTGTATGGGACACTAATATAGGATACAAGTTAAGTTACACATAGGATTTAAAAAAGAATTACTTTGCAATAATGGTAGTTACCAGTCAGTATCAGATAATTAGGTAAAGGTGTCTAAAAAAAATATAAAAGCTTCATGGTCATCTCTTCAATCTCTTGGTCTGTAAAGTGATACTTTTGGTTTTCTGCATTCTCCACTCACAGAGGCTCGAATAGTCGCACATTCTGCACTTCCAGGCATCCTCTATGTCCACCCCCTGGACTTCTCTTTGTCCCTTCCAATACGATAAGTAAAAATGTATCTGCTCCAAAATGTTCTCTTTTTCAAATATCACTTTATGACATCCTAGCAAAGAACCATCCCTTTGAAAACAGTATTCAAGCTTCAGACTGTCAATCATAGGCAAGTCACTATATGTAACATTCAGACAAGTCAACTCCAGCACATCTCTGAATGTTGACACAATCAGCCCGGACTTAATGGCGTGATCCTTCACCTGAGGTCCTAATTCTTGTTCTGGTCTCAACTTCAAATGCTGCATGAAAACATCAGGCTGAAGAACTCCGCTCACCATGCCATCAAATAATAGCTTGTACAGAGAAACCTAGAAGGCATATTTTGGGTTAGTTACTGCAAGATGTTGTCATATATAAAGGTTATTTATCCTCTACAGCAAGACATACAAGAACAACCAAAAACATAAAGCTCTAAGACACGGAATGAAAACCTGGAAATAAATTGCCATGTTTAAACAACCCCTTTACCGTGTGTAATTCCTCTGTCAAAAATGAACGCCAGCAGCGGGATCCCAGAACTAGTTTGTTGCCAAACTGAAGCCATATTTCGGTTTAGATTTTTAAGCTGTTACTTTATTTATAGACGATCTACCTAAATGACAATGTGCCAAGAAGCTACTTCAAACATGAAAACCAATATGGGTAACTTTACAAGTGGCGGTGACTGGTACAAGGTTAGCAGTGTTTTAGTTTAGGAAAACCTCTTCGAGGCCTGGTTCACATCTGCACCAGAGGTCCTGTTTGGAACCTCCATCACAAGTCCCTTTGGGAAAAATGGGAAAAAATAGTGCAGCATGCTGCAATATTTTTTCTAGTAAAACTATGGAAACTATGGCAGAAACCTGATAGACCCCATTGTGTGGTCATTGCTGTCCATTGCAAAAGGGATCCAGTTCCACCTCAGCAACAGAGGTACCAAACTGTGACCCAGATATGAACTAGGGCTTAGACTACTATTAGGTCAACTGACAAAATTTATAAAATTACCACAGACTTTTCTGTTTTTGATTACAAAAAAAGAAATACTAGTACTGTAGGAAAAATGGTGTTGAATATATAAATTATAGACCATTTATAGACATGACTTTACCTGGATCTCATGAGTCCTCTTTTGAGCTGATCGTGGTAGAGTTGGGCTAGCTCGAGTTTTCAGTTCTCTGAGTTCTAGCTCTCCTTTGGGGGAGTATCCCAATTCATCAATCACCCCCACCACATATATACCATCAAGCTCTCCAAAAACTGGAAATTCACGAACTCGGCCACCTATCAGCAGAAAGTTATTAAAGGAAGAGAAAAGAATCCCGTTACATTACACAGAGTCATCTGCTACTTTCCTATCTGGTTAAACTTGTAGCAAAAATCTTGCACATGGTCAACAGATGTTTTATTTCCAAACTACTAGTAAAATAACAAAAATAAATTACTCTTCTCTCACATCATTCTGGAGACCTTTAGAGGACTTAAACATGCAATTGTTTAATACTTATATAGTGCAATATAGTACGCATGTCAGTGTGATACTATCAGGCTTCCTATTAAGCCTTACCTCTTGCAGGGCCTAATAGGTATTCACTGAAGGCACACATGGGGCCTATATTAGGCCCCCAACTGCTGTAAAAATCTACTGGTACCCCATGATAATGTTGCAGGGGTTCTGATGGGCTAACAGAGGTAGTCTCCTCCGTCTGCAACCACTTCTACTTTAGCCAGCACAGGACACCGGTACCAGCTTATTGTGATGTCATCAAAAAAGTGTATGGTTCAGATTAAGACCCTTCAGTGACCACTCTAAAAAAAAATTAGGTGTTTTGGTTCTCATTAACCCCTTCCTGACAGTCAGTCATAATAATATGGTTTTTCATTTTTTTCCTCCCCGTCTTACAAGAGACATAACTTTTTTACTTTTCCATCTACATTAATATGAGGGCTTTTATTTTGCAGCACAAAATGTACTTTCTAATGGTGTCATTGGCGTAGGGTGAAATGTGGGAAAAAAAAAAACAACAACATACTTGCGCCATGTTAGCCGGGGTTTTGTTTTAATGGCGTTCACTCTTCGGTATAGATGATAGGTCATCTGTACTCTGCAGGTTGATATGATTCTGGCAATACCAAATATGTAGTGTTCAGGTTATATTTTAGTACCGTAATAAAAATCCAACTATTCTCTATTCTTTAAATTTGCGCCACAGCGCCACTTTGTGACCAATAACTTTTTTGTAAATCCACCTGTGACCCAGAGTGCATTTTTTGCAGGCTGAAATGTACTTTTTATTGTATCATTATGAGACACATGCGACCTTGGTGGCTATTTTTTATTCCAATTTTTAGGGGACTTGAAATGACCAAGAAAACCCCCAATTTTGGACGTTTGGAAATACAATATGATGTTATATTCTATTACATTGGACTTTTATGGATGTAGTAATACTAATTATGTGTAGCTTATTTTTTTTTTTTTTATTCAAACGCGGAAGGGAGAGGCTACACCCCCCCCCCCCCCCGCGCTTTGGAAATACGTGCTGATCAGCGTGTACTATACGCGCCGCAATACACTAAGTGAACATACCCTTATACAGACTACTGTTAATTTAAAACCCCTGGGCCAAATGGGGAGGAGTGCTGATCCATGTGTGCAAAGATAGACGTATGTATTCAAACACGGAAGGGAGAGGCATGGACCGCACATCCTCATACTATACGTTGATCTAATACAACCCAGAGCCAGAGGGCTAGGTCTGGCAGCAGTGGTGCTGTTGGGCCACTGGGCTGTGCACCTCATTTGTGTGGCTTTTGTTGCGGTGGTGCCTGCCATGCAGTGCTACCCTGCTCCTCCAGCTTGACAAAAGGGGCGTGTCTATCCCCCGAAAGGTCATGAGTAGATGCAATGGAGCTAACTGAGAGTGATGAGGTCTGAGAGAGCCTGAGGTAGACCGGAGGACTTTGAGTCACGGAGTAAGCGGCTTCATTAGAGACTGATTTGTGCACCTCAGGTTTAGTAAAACTGCTTTGAAACAAAATGTATACCGTATATACTCGAGTATAAGCCGACCCGAGTATAAGCCGAGGCACCTACTTTTGCCCAAAAAACGGGAAAACTTATTGACTCGAGTATAAGCCTAGGGTAGAAAATGCAGCGGCTACTGGTGAATTTTAAAAATAAAAATGGATACCAATAAAATTACATAGGCAGTTTAATGTCCCCCATAGGCAATTATAGGTGGATATATGGCCCTATATGCAGGTATAGGCGGATATATGGCCCCATAGGCATGTAATAGGCAGTTATATGTCCCCCATAAGCAGATTATAGGCAGGTATTTGGCCCCATACGCAGGTAATAGGCAGGTATAGGGCCGGCTGTAGGCAGGTATAGGGCAGGCTGTAGGCAGGTTAGGGCCGGCTGTAGGCAGGTTATAGGGCGGCTGTAGGCAGGTATAGGGCCGGCTGTAGGCAGGTATAGGGCCGGCTGTAGGCAGGTATAGGGCCGGCTGTAGGCAGGTATAGGGCCGGCTGTCGCCAGGTATAGGGCCGGCTGTCGGCAGGTATAGGGCCGGCTGTCGGCAGGTATAGGGCCGGCTGTCGGCAGGTATAGGGCCGGCTGTCGGCAGGTATAGGGCCGGCTGTCGGCAGGTATAGGGCCGGCTGTCGGCAGGTATAGGGCCAGCTGTCGGCAGGTATAGGGCCAGCTGTCGGCAGGTATAGGGCCAGCTGTCGGCAGGTATAGGGCCAGCTGTCGGCAGGTATAGGCCAGCTGTCGGCAGGTATAGGGCCAGCTGTGGCAGGTATAGGGCAGCTGTAGGCAGGTACAGGCAGTTTAAAAAGAACATCAAAAGAAGCCACTTACCTGGCCCCGCTGCTCGCTAGCCCTGCGCGGCTGTCCACGGTCTTCTCAGGCATTAGGCAGTGATGACGTCATCAGGCCGCGCAACGGCAGCGTAGATGCCAACGCTGCCTGTGCCGGAAACTGCGGGCAGCCGCAGACGCCCGGAGTCCACTGCGGAGCAGGGAGCGCTCGCTCTGTGCCCCGCAGTGGTATCCCTTCACCTATATGCGCTCCGGAGGAGTCGCATATAGGTGAAGGGATCGCGGAGAGTACCCGGGCCAGCGCAGTGCCCGGACACTGTGCGCTCACTCGGCGTTCAGTTATATGCGCTCCCTGAGGAGTCGCATATAACTGAAGCGTCCCTGTCGGCGCCCGGGCCATCGCAGAGCCCGAGCACCGACAGTGACTCGAGTATAAGCCGAGGTACAGTTTTTCAGCTCATTTTTTGGGCTGAAAAACTCGGCTTATACTCGAGTATATACGGTAATTGTTTGTAAGAAATGTTGAATTAAAATTCATAGCACCACGTGTGAAATTAAAGCGGTTGTATTAAAACCAACTCAACAAGATTTGTGTTACTACATTACCGCTGCAGTATTTGTACTGACTGAAGGTTTAAAAAGGGCAGAGGGGACCTGCTACTGCGTCTATATATATATATATATATATATATATATATATATATATATATATATATATAATATATATATATATTATATATTGGAAAAGTCTGGGATGTGTGAACATAGCCTTACATGGGTTCTTCACTTTAGAAAATTCCTATTCATTAGAAGTGTCCTTTGACAATAAGCTGATCATAAAGTGCCCCCATAACATAACCCCCAGGAATCAACTGTGATCTGTGGGAAAACTTGGCTGTAAGTCTTCAACTTCCCTACAGTGCCACAACAGGGAAAATAAAGCATCACACAGGGCCCGATCATATCAAGCCGTCTGTGCAATGCAGGACAGGCCCTCCAGAGCAGGCAATGCTCTTTGTATCCACTCTACACTCTGAGTAAGGCTATGTCCACACTGCACAGGATTACGATCGTATCTCCGGCAATATTTGTTTTTTAAAAGCGCCGCAGATACGATAGTCAGTGTGGTGCCATAGACGGCAATAGAAAAGACGAGTTGCTGTCTACACAGCTCGTCTTTTCTCTGCCCGTCTTTCGGCAGCGGCGTATTATACAACATGTTGTATAATACGCCGGTGCTCTCGTCTTCTTTGCGTCTTTCCCATACAATGCTATTGTATGGGGGACGTCGGGAAAACGAGAAGCGACCGCGGCTTTTGCACAAAGCGTGACAAAAGCCGCCGTCCTGCATCAGAGAGAGAACGGCCGCTTTTGGGGCCGTTTTTTCTCTGATGCAGTGTAGACATATCCTAAAACATAAGGATCCTGAACTTGGGACCCTCTGTAACTCAGAACTCCCTACTAGGACACATCAAAATAGTTTTTCTACACTACAGAACCTTCTTAAGTGTTGCCTCTTTTCACTCTTCCAGACACACACAGCTACAAGAAATTCTTGCACAGTTTGAGAAGAATTATTTTCCATGTTCATGCATTTCAATTGTATCAGAGTTACTCACCAGACTGCAAAACTGGTATCATAGCTAAAATGTTCAGACACTTTATAGCCCAGGAGTCTTCACGAGTCTGTGTGGTCACTGATACGATATCATGAACTTCTAGCTCTGAAGATAAGAAAACACCTTCTTTAAGGAAAGGTTGTGATATGGGATGGAAATCCAACATATTTCAATAGATCAGTTTTTTTTTCATTATATGGCATTATACACAGAAATCAACAAATGCAATTACAAATGGCTTATACTATTTTTTTTTGCATTTCAAGGTTTTTGCTTTTGGGACAGAAATTGGAAGCAAAAAAGATGAAAGTGCAGAGTCTTCAATATTACAAGTATTATGTGCGGGAAGTCTGCAAAGCACTAAGTGATGTCACAGAAGGAACTCGGTTCAACAACTCCTGCCCTACAGCTAAGGAACATGCTGCATTAGTTGTTTCCTATAGCAGTGATGGTGAACCAGTGCCTTAAAGGAGTTGTCTCCCCACAGGGTTTCAAAGAATGCATGAAAAATTCCTGTCACTTCCTGGTTCATATAATTGCTAAGTCCTCTTGTACAGCTTCGTTGTCTTTCAGAGCATTAGATAGATACTTCAAACTACTTGAAGACTTCTTATCTGATCCAAACAAAGCCCTAATTACAAGCTGTTTATTGAGATAAATCACTTTTACTGTCTGGAGCACAGACACTGACTGAACTGCAGAACTGTGTGATGACTCACTCCTGTTATCTCATGACAAACACCCCAGAGATTGTTTACAGGTCATTATACTGAGGGAACTGAAATAGCCATGGAGTAATAAATTCACTTGTATCTCTTAGGAAAACAGAGGAACAATGCAATATATTTGGAAAATGTCTTTATTTTGTGTTCCCTACAATTTGAAAGCTATTCTTTGTAGCGAGACAACCCCTTTAACTGCAACCCAAAACCCCCTTATTTATCGAAAGTGTCAACACAGCATTTTAACCTGAATACAGAGGTGACGACTGTCTCTGCACGCTAGAACCGTATTTATAGCATATCTAGGCACATTACTGCTGGAACAGGTAGAGCACTTTCAAAGTGGTTTACCTGAGCCAGAAATGTCGCCCTAGCGCTAGAATGCGCCTGATTTATGACCCACTGTAGAGCGGGTTCGTAAATCAGGCGCATTCTATGCCATTATTATGCGCATGAAATTTGCCGTTCACACACCAAATCAGAGCTCAGCTTTCGTTTTTTCAGGGCAATAAAAGAAATGAAAGCTGAACTCTTATTGGTTGTTATGGGCCGCAAAACCAGACTTACTATTACTACTTACTACTATTAGACCATTTTGGTAATTGAGGCGCATTATGTTTAAAGAGATGTTTCGGGAGTTGTAAAAGCTCGTTTGTCTGTTGGGGCATGATTAAAGGGAATGTATCACTTCTTTAGTTCGTGTGTATCATTGTGCGCTCAGCTTCTCAGCTCTACAAATTCAGAGGCGTTTCTTCCCCTCCCAGCTGGGTGTTTCTTAACTGAGGGGGATGACATCTCCCCCTTCACTGTTCATGCTCGCTCAAGAGGCTTTTCTTCCCCCCCAGTCCACGCCACCGTGTCCTCTCCCTATGCAGTCTTATTTTGTAAGTATGTTTACATACCACAGGCTTGCATTCAGTCTAGACAATCTTCTATGAACTCAGAGCACAGATTTCCTCTCACAGCTGGAGGTTTGTTACAATTGAATCCAGTCTTCTACAAACTCTTCTAGAGCAGCACAGATCTCCCTGCTATGTTTACACGCAGGAGCATTTAGGCATCGAGGTACAATTGTGCTGTTTTCTGACTGTAGAAGCCCTGCAGTATTATTGTGTTTCTTCTGGATGTGCAGAGTGAAATTGCTGTTGGTCTCTTACTTTGAGTGAGAGAGGTAGCCTAATGCTCCGTCTATGTTTGCATTAGGTACCGTCGCGCAATTGTGCTGTTTTCTGATTGTAGAAGCAGGTGCAGTGCCTCTGTGTTTCTGCTGGCTGTGCAGAGAAATTGTGCCGGTCCCTTACTTTGAGTGAGAGAGTGGCAGAAATTCTCGCTCCCGTGAATGAAAACAAGACAGCTTTGCTAATGACATCCAATTGCAAAGTTGCTCGTTTTCACTTTCCCCTTATTCTGAAGACCATTTAATGAAATGATACAACCCCTTTAAAAATAGAAGGAAAGGTTCATACGTCCCTGACGCCCCTTATCACCTGTTAGAATAGATACCCAACCAAATAATACCTATATATACACACGTTAGAGTTTGTCTAGCTTCTCAACTCACAAAAATGATATATGCAGATAGCCTTACTCTTCCTTGTCATTTCTTCTATTTAGCCCTTGTATAGACAGGGATATCGCCCTAAAAAGAACGGCCCCGCCTCTCGGTGGCTCGCCCTATTAGACTCCATTAATGTAGATACATTATCTATGAGCGATCATCTGTCGTTTTCTATCCAGTACCAGAGGTCAACATTCTGGACCCAGATAAACCCTCTACCATATTTATGAGGGGAAACCGGGTCGGGTTTGAAGTTAAGTGACATAGAGAATCAGGTCGTCTATATGAATAATGTATCAGCATCTGTAAGCGCCTAACTATAACAGGACATGTATCTTTGATGTCTCATTTACTATGTTTTGGCCATAACTGCTGGTTTTGAAAAAAAGTTTAGGGAAACAGTCTAGTGGGGCGAGCCACCGAGAGGCGGGGCCGTTCTTTTTAGGGCGATCTCCCTGTCTATACAAGCGCTAAATAAAAAATGACAAGGGAGAGTTAGCCTACCTGCATATATAATTTTTGTGAATTGAGAAGCTAGACAAACTCCCTAACGTGTGTGTATATATAGGTATAATCTGATTGGGTATCTATTCTAACAGGTGATAAGCTTTAGTGTGTTTCATACTTTTAAATGCATTTAAATAAAAGTTAGATTTTAGACGATGGGTTTATTGTTTGTTAGCAGTGGTTTTTTGGTTTCTAAACCCTAGAGATTGAACTATTTTTCTTTCTGTGACTGGTTCAAATGGAGGAGAATGGACCAACCAACCAATGAATGAATGAATGAATGAATGAATGAAAGAAATGAGGAAAAACAAACAATACAAACTGAGATAAACCACAAATAGAAAAATCACTTCTCTGAAGATCAGACAAGATTTTGCTTACCTCTGGCCAAATGTATACTGGATCCTTCGCTCATGGCGGTGGTTTTCTGTGCTGGCTGCTCCATCTTATATACCATCTGCTGTTCACACCAGCCCTGGGCACAAATGTCAGTCACAGACAAATGTCTCAGCGAATATCGCTTTAGTGGACTGTCTTCCTCTGTCTCTCGTTTTCTTTGCAGGACGTCTCTTGATAAGTTCCCTTCTGTCTCTTCCTGGTAGAAGTCTACCCCAGATTCTGCATTTACGTTGCTTAAAAAAGGAAGAAAAAAAAAGCCAATCAGAGATTAGATATGGCAATTTTTAATATGTGCAATATTAATCTACAGTTCATCATCTCTAAAAAAAAAAATATGCTTTAAAGGGTTTCTTAAACACAATAATATAGTCACCGCTGTGTCCTAGAGACTAGTAAATTTTTTTCAGAAAATTCATACCACCATGCACTTTCAATATAAGCAGTGTCCATTTATTATTTACATTGTTCATACCATCTATATCACTGTGCTTGGGGGCATTAGCAGTCCAATGTTATGGCATAAAAATTGTTGCCATCTTCCTTTGATCTCCTGGGCAATGCATTTTCAATACGGGCATAGGAGGTTGAGGTTGCAGCTGCTTTGAGCACAAGCAGTAGCACAAATGCTACATTTCGAGGGATACGTCCTCTTTGTCAAGCTTAACAAAGAGACTGGAGCCATACAGCAAAGAAGCAATGCTCCCAAAAAAGTATCCAGCAATAGTAAAGATGTAGGAAAGCTTAAAGGAATTGTCTCCCCACAGGGTTTCAAAGAATGCATGAAAGAAATTCTCTGTCACTTCCTGGTTCAGACTAATTTGCATAAGCTCCGTGCTTGTACAGCATAAGCTCCGTGCTTTCAGATGCTAATTAGATTAGATTAGCTTCTCAAACTTCTCCAAGGGCTTCTTATCTGATCCCCAAAACAAAAGCCCTAATTACAGAGCGTTTACTTAGATAAATCAAGCTTTTTACTGTCCCGGCAGCACAGACACTGACTGACACTGCTGACCTGTGGGGATGACTCACTCTCTGTTATCTCATTGAACAAACAGCCCAGGGATTTTTTACAGGTCGGTTACTGAGGGGAAATGAAATAGCCAAGGAGGTAATAAATTCACTTGTATCTCTTTAGGGAAAAACAGAGGAACAATGCAATATATTTGGAAAATGTCTTTATTTTGTGTTACCCCAAATTTCGAAAGCTATCTTTAAGCGAGAACAACCCCTTCCACTTGATTGAAATAATTATTCACGTTACAATGCATTCTAAGATCAAATAAATACACTCTGCTACATTCATACGTCTTCTATAAAAGTCTAAGGGTATGTTCACTCGGCTTATTGCGGCACGTACTATACACCAGGTGCTTTGGAAGCAAGCGCTGATCAGCGCGTAATTCCAAAGCACGGTGGTGCCGGCCCCATGGACATGCATTGTCAGCGGCTCATAATCGCCGCTAACAATTGACATGTCAATTCTCCCCCTGTGTGTATAATACGATCGTGTTGTATGTGCGGAGAGACGACGCGTCATCCATAGCTCTCTATGAGATACACGAATTACCGTAATTGCGGCGCACATTTTGCCGCATACAAGGCGCAATATGCCAAAATACGCAGCAATTTAAGCCGTGTGAATATACCCTAAGGGCGACATGTATAACCAGGGCTGAGACCGTTTTCTGGCGTGATTTGCACCACAAAAACTGTTGCTGCACCCGTCCGACCTATTTTGAAAAGGTTTTTTGCCAAAAACTGACGCACGTCCGGCGCTCTCGAGAGTTTTGCTTGCGCCAATTCTTAGGGGACACACACCACACTCATAAGATTAAACACATTTATGAATGTGGCTTGACAAATTGCGGAGCAAAAGTGTAGGACTGATCCATGCCAATTTCATAGTGGTGAGGTTGAGAAAAATGTTGGCGCATTCACTCTATGTGCCACTTGTGTCTCACAGTGGGATACATTTATAAAGGGCTGTGAGACACTTTCATAGATACTGATGAATGCGACACAAACCTACTGAGAAGTACGACTGTCTAGTGTGGGCCAGTTTTCGTACATGTGCACCATAGTGTGTCTGTATAAAATAAGAACAAGACAAAAGTGTTGTATATTAGGTCTTGTGTTGTGTGCATAAGGCCTATGTTGGCTCACCGTTGATGACACTATACACATATATATATATCTCCACTGATGCTGCACTGGTGAGAAGAAACAGATCTGGACATTATACTGTCTGTCCTAATGATTTTTCTGAAATATAATGATGTCATACATGGATTGTAAACTAGTCTTCCCATCTTCCGTTTGCTCGGTTTTTTCCTCTGGTACAGATAGGTCTCCTGGAAAGAAAAACAAGATTACATTACATTGTTGAAATCTACTAAGAGAAAATTCAAGAGACACCATCCTGTGTGAGTAAGCAGGAGTCAGGCCAATGGCTGCCACACTTATTCCAATTAGAACTGCTTTATTTCTGTTAAAACTGAGCACATACAAACAATATAATTCACATATCCAGTCTTAAAGGGGTCGTCTCACAACAAGGATTGCTATTTATGTTAAAGATCTTGCAAAAACAAGTCACTTTGCAATATATGTCCATTAACAGTGTCCTATCTATTCTGAGATATCCCCTCTTGTATGGGCTGCATCAACTCATCAGTTGCTATAGCTACAGACCTGTTCGATCTCTCCTGATAGGCTGCCAGTACTGGTCCCTATAGCAACAGACCTGGTGTCCTCAGCAGCTCTTACTGCAGCCCAGTAGTAGCTAGTAGAAGCCAGTAAAGCCACTAAATTTAAATGAAACTGAGAAAACAGGACTGAGGTAAGAGTGCACCTGCATTTCATAGTGTTTGGAGGTTCGGATCACTTCTGTCCTTTTGGATTGAATACTGACATGTAAGACACATCTGTGCCCTTCCTGTGTGAAGTTTTTTCAATGAAAGTAGTTGGATGCGAGAGCTGAATGTCGGTTTTGAGGAGGGGAGACCACACACTACAGTGGAGCCGCTCACCACCAAAATGAAGGAGGGGCCTACCAGACGTGTGTCTAACACAAGGGTTCAGTAAATCCTGCTGTGTATGGGGCTCTAAAGCAGATGGATGGTCCCTGCACCTCTGCTAATGAAGTTGCATCAGCAGAAAAGGCTTCAATTCTCACATAGTATTGGAATAGTACCTCCGCTGATTGGCAAAGTTTTTTTTTTTCTCCAATGAGTCATGTTCTCTGCTTTATTGAACGGATAGATGTTGTTGTATCGGGTGATAACCTGCAACCATTGCTGGAAGAACACAAGCAGGTGATAGCAGGGTTATGGTCTGGGGAATATTTCTGTGACATACTCTGGGCCACTCATCCATGTGGAAGGCACTCTCAACTGGTTTGGGTATCTGGAAGAAATTTATCTTTGCAGATCATGTACAACCATACATGCTGAGGTCTTCCCTGGGGCAGATGGGATCTTTCAGTAAGACAATGCAACATCACGTAACTAAAAATGGTTAACATTGATTGGCCAAGACTTCCAGGTACTATCCTTGCTCCCCTAATACTCCACACTTGAACCCGAGCATCTGTGGTACGACCTTGATGGTCATGTTCTCTCTAGATCCTCTACTGAGCGCCCTCCACCTCCAGCTGTGGGATGACCTTGATGGTCATGATGGCTTTATGGACCCCTCAGCAGCTATGGGATGACCTTGATGGTCATTTTGGCTCTGTGGACTCTCCAGCAGTTGTGGGATGACCTTGATGGTCATGTTGGCTCTGTGGACCCTCCAGCAGCTGTGGGGTTGTTTCTTTGTTATGGCCCCAAAGTTGGCATTCTTTGGACCCTCCAGCAGCTGTGGGGGTGATCTTGATGGTCATGTTGGCTTTATGGACCCTCCAGCAGCTGTGGGATGACCTTGATGGTCATGTTGGCTTTATGGACCCTCCAGCAGCTGTGGGGTGATCTTGAGGGTCATGTTGGCTTTATGGACCCTCCAGCACAAAAAAAACCCCAGCTGTGGGGTGATCTTGATGGTCATGTTGGCTTTATGGACCCTCCAGCAGCTGTGGGGGTGATCTTGATGGTCATGTTGGCTTTATGGACCCTCCAGCAGCTGTGGGGGTGATCTTGATGGTCATGTTGGCTTTATGGACCCTCCAGCAGCTGTGGGGTTTTGAGGTCAGTCTTATGGACCCCAGCACTGTGGAAAACCTTGATAGTCTTTAAAAAAGGGAACACTGGGCAGTTGGGGGGTAACAAGGGTCATGTGCCCGGCTTTTAAAACCCTCCACGGCAGCGGGGATATTGGCATAGGCTCCTGTTGGGGCCCTTTGCAATCAAACACTTATCACCTATTCTGTAAACCGGTGATAAACATTGATCATGGGAAGACTCCTTAGGGCTCAGTTCACATGTAGGACTCCAATTGTGTTTTAATCTTCCTCACTGGTGCAGACAAATTAAAATGACTGATAACGGTGTCCTCTGAGAAGAACACTTGTGCCTGCATGGCGGCTGTAGCTGAACATCAGGTGTCTGTGCACATAAAAACCCACCTGGAAAAGCAATCTATTCCTACTTCACTGAACCTTCCCGTGGTTGATACTACACAGTTTTTCAAATGCTGACTTTGCAATCTAGAGATTCTGAGTGGGATCCATGAGGGAGCAGTGACGTTACGTGAACCTCATGTGTGATCCCAGAACGGACTAAATGGACCTAACCCGGTCCGATCTGCCGCGTAGACTCCCTCCACGGACACATTTTTCCAGGTGCACAATCCCCGGGCTCTGCTCACATTCTCTGTTACAGTTTTCTGCCTCATTTGGCAAAAAAAATAAACTGAACAGCGCAGGTGCAAGAGGCCGCAAAGTGCACGGCGCTGCTCTGTCCCTGCAATACGGGGGCAGCATGGAGCCCGCACTGAGCGCACATTGCCCCATACAGAGAAGTGATAGAACAATGCAGGAGGCAATACACCGGTCACATGACCAGGCGCGAGCCGGTACCACGCCCCCAGTGACGTCACTCACCGCTCTCTACTGTATCCTGCAGCCGCAGCAGCTCCGAGTCACTAATGTCGGAGAAGCAGTCTTCATTGTCTCTACTCTCCTGACATGATGACCGGGGCGCCCGTCCTGCAGCGTCCTCCTCCTCCGTCACCCGGGACGCTGTGTAGTGACCCGGCCAGCTCATCATGAAGCGCGACCTCCCAGGCTGAGCGCGCTACAACCTGGTGTGACGCAAGGTGGGCGTGTCCAGAGTCACGTGGTGTAAACACTGTGTAATGACAGAAACAGGATCCTAAGGGGAACATGTATGAACGGGTGCGCTCCAGTCTCAGGCGCATTACAGAGCGCCCGCAGCACTTTGTAATGCGCCTGAGATTGGAGGGCGCGCTGGAGACGTGTCGCACTACAACCGTGTGGCGCTACACATTAATAGCTTCAGTACGGCAAATCCAGGCGCATTACTGCTGGAATGGGTTAACCACTTTAAAGCATACATGCCAACTCTCCCGCTTTTGGCAGGGGGGGTCCCGCTAATGGGGGTCACCCCCCGGCACAGTCGGCGAACCAACAGGCAGCGGGGGTTCTTTAAATGACCGTGGCGCCAGATTAGTGCTAGTGTGCTACTCTGGCCCCATGGGCCGTTCCTCTAGGCGGGCGAAGCGGCCGCCGCGGCCGCTCACCCGCCTGGCGAGTCTCACTGTGCAGGGAGGAGCCAGGAGGGATCGTTCCCCTCCTGCCTTCTCCCCTGTATGTATCAGCGCCCGGTGTTCGCTGTATATATAGTTCATTGTCACAGGGGGAGTGACACACGAATGTACTCACACCCCCTGCGACGCTGAGTCTCCTCAGTAGTCAAACTCTGCAGGCCCAGGAGATCATCGGGAGCTGGACGAGTTGCTGGGAGCCTGGTGAGGTAAGTAGTTTTTATTATTTTATTTTTATTAGCCATTGGGAGCATCTACCTGACTACAAGGGGGCTCTACCTGACTACAAGGGGGCTCTGCGTGCCTACACGGGGGCTCTACCTGACTAGAAGGGGGCTCTGCCTGACTACAAGGGGGCTCTACCTGACTACAAGGGGGCTCTGCCTGGCTACAAAGGGGCACTATCTGGCTACAGGGGGGCTCTACCTGGCTACAGGGGGGCTCTACCTGGCTACAAGAGGGCACTACCTGGCTACAAAGGGGGCACTACCTGGCAAAAAAGGGGGCTCAACATGGAGACAAGGGGGCTATCCCTGGCAACAGGGGGGCACTAGATGGCTCCAAGAGGGCACTACCTGGCTACATGAGGGCTCTACCTGGCTACAAAAGAGCACTACCTGGCTACAAAGGGGGCACTATCTGGCTACAAGAGGGCACTATCTGGCTACAAGGGGGCTCTACCTGGCTACAGGGGGACTCTACCTGGCTACAAAGGGGGCACTGTCTGGCTACAAGAGGGCACTGTCTGGCTACAAAGTGGGCACTACCTGGCTACAAGAGGGCACTGCCTGGCTACAAGGGGGCACTGCCTGGCTAGAGGGGGCACTGCCTGGCTAGAGGGGCATCTACCTGGGGCACTGCCTACCTACAAGGGGGCACTGCCGGGCTATAGGGGGCACTGCCTGGCTAGAGGGGCATCTACCTGGCTTTCTTCCAGAGCTGTTATGCAGTTAGGGCTAGTGGGTGTGACTTTTTCCAAGGGGCGTGGCACACCAAGATGGGTGTGGTCATGCACATTTTTGCCACGGCACGATACGCGCGCCGCCCCTTATAGTCTCCCACTTTTCCACTTTCAAAGGTTGGCCAGTATGCTTTAAATGTTGTAACTGAGCCTGAAGTGTCGGCTGATCAGCGTGTGCTTCCAAAGCACCTGGTGTATTGCGGTGTGTACTATACGTGCCGCAATACACCATGTGAACATACCATAAAAAGACATTTTGTAGTTCCCAGCTGGACTACAACTACGAGTGCTTATGATTCCAAGCAGAATGAATTGTAGTGGAATTCCAATCGAAGAATTATTTTAGAAATGTAAGTTACTTATTGCCAATAGATACATCTTTCACTAATCGGAGCTGATCTAAAAAAGAGACAATATCCAATATCTGTGGTTATCTTATCATAAGTTTAACAATTTCTTGATGATGATTTCCACAGCTTCATTGAGGTCCCAAGGATACAAACTCTGGATCTTATAGATCCAGTACATCTCCTTCTTACCTAATGCCTCAAGTCTATTTGGAATATATTTGGAAAAAGGAGCTATAGATAAAAAAGAAAATAATTTTACTTATGTAGCAAATCCTCCAAAAAAAAACATTTTATTTTCTGCCAAAAAACCCAAGGGAAGACCAATTATTTCAGTGATCGGGAGAGCAATGGGGAATTTGTCCCTGTATTTGATTCTTTTTTCCAAGATTATGTTGTAGCATTACCTAGTTTCTTGAAGAATTCTGATACCTTGAGAAAAATACTGCTGGACAAGGAGGACAAGGCTTTTTGATCGGTTTTAAATCCATTTTTTGGAAGGCAGGGTGAAAAAATACTGAAATTTAGAGTGTTCTTTATTTTATTGTTAAAAAGCGCTCACCGTGCAGTATACATGACAAGTTAGTTTTATTCTGTGGGTTGATATGATTACGGGAATACCCAATTTATGTTTTTTTTCTGTGGAAGCGCTTTAAAAAAAGTGTTTTTATTGTGTAAAACAATATTTATGCATCGCTATCTTCTGATAGCCATTGTATTCCATTTTATGTGCTGCAGGATGAACAAAAATCGCAATTCTGTGACTGTTTTTTTTATTTTATGGCGTTCAATGTGCGGGTTAATTAACATGACAAATCTATAGGGTAGGTCTTCACGCGGGGGGGCATAAAAATATGTGTACTTTATTTATTTTTGCTCTTTTTTGGGTGATGGACGTTTGTAAAGGGGAAAAGGGAAGTGTACGCATTTTTATTTTATTTTTTGTGTTTGTGTTTCCTTTTACTTCATATTTTTGCACTTTTTTTCACTTTTCACCACAGGGGAATTGTATCATAGATCAGTACACAGCATTGCTGCTGTATACTGGTCTCCATGGCGATTGTTCCCCACCCTCCCGGCAAAAGCCACAGACAGAACATGAAAAGACAGAAGGAGCTAACTCCTTCTGTTTTTCCCTTAGCTCCGGCGATGGTAATACATAATATAGCTAAGGGGTTAAACATACGAGGAGCGCATCCGGCAATGGGTGATGCAGCATGAGGCCAGCAGTAATATACAGCTGGTCCCATGTCGTAATTGTGCGGGGCTCGCCTATGAGCCCAGACGGTCTGCAGAACGTACCAGTACATCCATTTGCAGGAACGCACTTCCTGCTAGGACGTACCAGCACGTCCTATGTTGAGAATGGGTTAACCTCTGTAGCAATGCTGGCAGCACTCATCTCTGGATATGATGCTGAGCATGTGCACTCAACTTCTCTGGTCGGCCATGGCGAGGCCTGTTCTAATTGGAAGCTGTCTTGTTAAACCGCTGTATGGTCATGGCCAACGAGCTGCAGCTCAGTTTTAGGATGTTAGGAATTTTCTTATAGCCTAGGCCAGCGGTTCTCAACCTGTGGGTCGCGACCCCGGCGGGGGTCGAATGACCAAAACACAGGGGTCGCCCCTAGCCTGGGCAGGGCGGCCGGCCGGAGAGCTAAGAGGCGCCGCACAGGCATAATAGCTGCAGGGAGGAGCGCTGTGGCCGCCGCTGCGCCCCTCCTTGCTGCTGCTTGCATAGTGTGTCGCAAGCGTTTGAATTACCGAGGGGAGGGGGAGCAGTGGGCGCCGTTACTCGCAGCATTAGTGGTTCAGTGAGCCGCTCCTGTGAGCGGCGCTGCGGCGAGGACGGACTTACGTCCCGCCGGTCCCTGTGGGCAGTGCGTGCAGGACGCTGAAAGCGCGCAGCATCGCGCCCACACCACGTATCAAGCATCAGGAACAGCCCTGCCGTACTCAGTGCAGAGAGAACGCTGACACTGTACGGCAGGGCTGTTCCTGGCTGCAAGGTAATTTAGTGTTAAACACACACAACACAAAACTGCATCATGTAATGTCTGTATGTGGTACAAGTAATAGGTTATTAACCTGTTACTTGTACCACATACAGCCATTACATGATATGCACATTCCATTTACCCCCCCCTCCCCTTATAGGGGGGGCTGTGAGTGGCACATAAGGGGTCACATTTGAAAACCCTCTTTGTGCCAAATCACAGCCTCCCCCCTCTCCCTGTATAAAGGTTACATCTATGTAAGGCTCTGGAGTGGTACCTTTTATATGTATGTGATATGTAGAGGTACCGCTCAGAGGCGTCACACATATGTAACCCCTCATGTAGCAAAATTACAGTTTTGAGGTAGCCATCAAAATTATTTTTTGGTTTGGGGTCACCGCAACATGAGGAACTGTATTGCGGGGTCACGGCATTAGAAAGGTTGAGAACCACTGGCCTAGGCCATCTTTATTTAGAGCAACAATTCTTTTTTTCAGATATTCAGACAGTTCTTTGCCATGTGGTGCCATGTTGAACTTCAAGTGATCAATTTGAGAGAGTGTGAGATCGATAACAAATATAACACACCTGCTCCCCATTCACATGAAACCGTGTAATACTAATGAGTTACATGACACAATGGAAGAAAAATGGCAAATTGGGCACAATTTTTGCATTTTCACTTTTGTTGCTAGTGGTTTAGACATTTATGGCTGTGTTGAGTTATTTTGAGGGCACACCAAATTTACACTGTTATTCAAGCTGCACACTGACTGCTTTACCTTGTTTCAAAGTGTCATATCTTCAGTGTTGTCCCATGAAAAGATATAACATAATATTTACAAAAATGTAATAGGTGTACTCACTTTTGTGAGATATTTTGGGCGACATGTATGAAAGGGGCTGCGTCAGCTATCCGGCGTCTTTTCAGCCCAATTTCAGCCGCAGCCCTGTTCATACATTTTTAAATCTCCTGCACGCCACTGCCGGCGCATTACATAGCACCTGTGGCTGATCTAGGGGGGGCATGCGGGAGGCGGGGTGCACTAGAACCGCAGTGAAACTACATATTTGTAGCTTCGCTACGGCATTTCAGCTGGAACAGGTATACCACTTTCAAAGAGCGGGTTCATAAATCAGGCGCATTCTATGCCCTTATTATGCACATGAAATTTGGCGTGTTAGCGTTAAATTTCATGCATGTTGCCCTTTAGATAGATAGATCGATAGATAGATAGACTACTCACAAAAAGTTAGGGATATATGGCTTTCAGGTGAAAATTATGGAAAACATAAAAATGTTACACGTCAGTAATATTTTATTCTGAGGCCATTTAAGTTGTAGCATGCAATGTTGGTTTACTCATCTCAAACAATTTAACCCCTTAAGCCGAACGCCTGAAAAGTAGTTAATGACCAGAACATTTTTTTAGTTTTGGCCTCCTTGCGTTTAACCCCTTAACGACCTTGGGCGTATGAGTACGTCCCAGGGCCGCTAAGGGGTTTTGCAGGGGGATCTCGCCGCGACCCCCCCGCACCGCCGCCGGGTGTCAGCGGCAAATCGCCGCTAACACCCGGCAGTAACAGGGCCGGCGGGTGGCTCCGCCCGCTGGCGCTGTTTAACCCATCAGACACCGCAGCAAAGATGGCCGCGGCGTCTGAATTAACGCCGATCGGTGCCGTGCACCGATCGTTACGGTCATCAGCGTCAGCGCAGCTATGCTGCACCGATCCGACGACCGGGCATGGTGGTGGGGAGCCTTGTGAAGGCTCCTGTCACTTACCCTGGTCGGTTTGCCCCACTTCCGTCCGCAGACAGGAAGTGGGGAAACCGCCATCTTTGTACACCCTTATGCATTGCCTATGCAATGCATTAGGTTGTATTAACAATCGCGCCACCTAGTGGTCAAGCACCATAGGTGGCCTCAATGTTACAGTAAAAAAAAATAAAAAATAAAGTTTTAAAGTACAAAAAAAAGTATTAAAAGTTCAAATCACCCCCCTATCCCCATTTTACAAATAAAATCATTAAAATAATAAAAAAGTTACATATATTTGGTATCGCCGCATCCGAAAAAGTCCGATCTATAAAAATATAACATCATTTATCCGTCGCTGAACAACCATAGAAGAAAAAAAATTTCCAAACGCCCCAAAATTGCGTTTTTTTGGTCATTTTACGTCACTCAAAAAAATGGAATAAAAATTATCAAAAAAGTCCCATGCACCCTTCCAAACTGCTAGCAAATAAAAGTACACTTCAGCCCGCAAAAAATGCCCCCTTTCTGACGTCCGTACGGTGTTAGTACAAAAAAGTTATTGGCCGCACAAAATGGCGCCGTGGGCCCCAAATTTCAAAAATAGAAAATGTTTTTGGGAATTTTTTTTACGGTACCAAAAACATAACGGAAACCCTACATGTTTGGTATTTTCCGGATGCGTAAACAACTTGTGAATACAGATAACACATTATATTTACCGAAGATTGAACGCCATAAAAGCAAAACCCCCGCAAACATGGCGAAAATAATTTTTTTTTCACAATTTGTCACACTTGGAATTTTTTTGCGGTTTCCCAGTATATTCTATAGTATAGTGAATAACACCATTAGAAAGTACATCTTGTTCCGCAAAATAAAAGCCCTCATGTGTCTATGTAGGTGGAAAAATAAAAAAAGTTATGGCTTTCAGAAGGCGAGGAGGGAAAAACGAACGTGTCACCCAAAAAAAACGCCTGGTCCTGAAGGGGTTAAACAGTTGTAACTTTTTTATTATTATTTATTTTTATGTATGAGGCCTCGTTTTATTCGAGACAAGTTGTACTTTATGGGGGAATAGTTTAAGTACAATTATAAATAATTGCAGTATTTTTTTTTATTTAAATTTTATTTTTTTTTATTTTTTTTACACCATTCACATTTCACACTTAATAACTTGTTAGATTAATTCTACAGGTTATTACGGTCGTGTGGATACCAAATATGTGTAGGTTTTTTTGTGCTTGTAATTTATGTACAATTATTTTTTATTAAATATTTATTATTTTTATTTTATTAATTTTTTTTATTTTATTTTTTTAACACTTTTTATGGTTTTTTTTGCTCTTTTTTTTTTACTCCCATGAAGGGAGAACTGTTTAACATTTTTTAAACATTTTTTTACACTTAGTAATGTATTAGCATATTCATATATGCTAATACATGCTAATCTGTGTCAGTTTGACACAGGCAGTGATTAGGACAGCACACAGTGCATCCTAATCACTGGCTTCATACACAGACAGCTCTGGGGCCACGTTAGGTCCCCAGAGCTGACTGTGCAGCTGGTCCCTGAGCTCTATCGGGTGACCGGGTGTTCCGATCACCTGACAGAGCAGGGGAACCCTTTGATTGCGCTGCGGTAATGCACCGCCGCAATCAAGGGGTTAAAGCATCGGGTTGCGGAGGTTTCCTACGCTCCCCGATGCCTGCAGGACATGCTCTGGGATCGGGGCTGTGTAGTAAGCCCTGATCCCAGCGCAATTGCGGCGCCGGGCGCCGCAAACTCCCATGTCTGTAGCGACGCCAAAAGACGTCGCTGCAGACGAACGACCTGAAATGCCCGCCGTCAAAAGACGGTGCGCGGTCGTTAAGGAGTTAATGAAACAAAAGCCATTAACAATGGAGGGTAAACACCATAAAAAATGTCAATGTCTCAGTAACGTGTTACCGTGTTTCCCCGAAAGTAAGACAGCGTCTTACATTCTTTTTACCCCCAAAAGACCCACTATGTCTTACTTTTGGGGTATGTCTTATATTGGCAGGTATATGGCCCCATACGCAGGTATAGGGCAGGCTGTAGGCAGGGTATAGGCAGGGCCGTCTCTTCCATTGGGCCAGGTAGGCCACTGCCCGGGGGCCCCACGATCTCTGGGGGCCCTCCCCGGGCAGCCGCCTACCCTGCCCAGTGGAGCGACAGCCAGGCTCTGCCCGGGGGCAGCCGGGATTCGGGCCGCAGCGCCGGCTCGGAGCGTCGCCGGGGGAGGCTGGGGTTTCCCCTTGGCGGGCCCCGAGCACCGGCGCCGGTCTGTGGCCCCCTCATCACATGGCTGCATGGCTGGGTCACAGACCCAGCCATGCAGCCATCACGGCCGCTGCCTGCACCGCGCGGTGCAAGCAGCAGCCGAGGCTGAAACATCTGGGATCTACTGATCCCGTCTGTTCAGCTCCCAGGAGGCCGCGGGGCAGGCGCGCGATGTGATGACGTCATCGCGGGGCCCGCTCCGCGGCCCTGCCCCTCTGCTGTCAGCGGCCACCGGCCGGACGTGGAGAAGAGAAAGGAAATCAGGTGAGTAAGATTTTTATTTATTTCTTTTTTAAACTACTGGCACTACCTGGCAACAATGGGGGCACCTACCTGGCAACAATGGGGGCACTACCTGGCAACAGAGGGGAACATCTACCTGGCAACAGAGGGGGCACTACCTGGCAACAATGGGGACACTACCTGGCAACAGAGGGGACATCTACCTGGCAACATAGGGGGCTCTACCTTGCAACAAAGGGGGCACTACCTGGCAACAGCGGGAGCACTACCTGGCAAAAGAGGGGGGCATCTACCTGGCAACAATGGGGGCACTAGCTGGCAACAGGGGGCATCTACCTGGCAACAGAGGGGAACATCTACCTGGCAACACTGGGGACACTACCTGGCAACAGAGGGGGCATCTACCTGGCAACAATAGGGGCACTACCTGGCAACAATGGGGGCACTAGCTGGCAACAGAGGGGGCACTACCTGGCAACAATGGGGGCACGAGCTGGCAACAATGGGGGCACCTACCTGGCTAACAAAGGGGGCACCTACCTGGCAACAGAGGGGCATCTACCTGGCAACAGAGGGGGCATCTACCTGGCAACAGTGGGCGCACGACCTGGCAACAATGGGGGCACTACCTGGCAACAATGGGGGCACTACCTGGCAACAGAGGGGACATCTACCTGGCAACAGAGGGGACATCTACCTGGCAACAGAGGGGGCAACTACCTGGCAACAGAGGGGGCACTACCTGGCAACAATGGGGGCACACCCTGGAAACAGAGGGGGCACTAGCTGGCAACAGAGGGGGCACTAGCTGGCAAACAATGGGGGCACTAGCTGGCAACAGAGGGGGCACTACCTGGCAACAATGGGGGCACTTCCTGGCAACAATGGGGGCACTACCTGGCAACAGAGGGGGGCACTAGCTGGCAACAGAGGGGGCACTAGCTGGCTAAAAAATGGGGGCACCTACCTGGCTAACAAAGGGGGGCAAACCTACCTGGCTACAGAGGGGCATTTTACTTGCCTACCAGGGGGGCATCTACCGGCCTGTAAGGGGCACGACCTGCTTATGGGGGGTTACTACCTGGCTATAAGGGCATCTACCTGGCTTTCTTCCAAAGCCGTTATGCAGTTAGGTGGAGTGGGTGTGGCTTTTTGAAGGGGGCGTGGCATACTGAAAAGATGGGCGTGCCATGCAAATTTTTGCCGCGGCGCGCTCTGCGCACCGCCGTCTAAAATCTCCTGCTTTTTCATTTTCAAAAGTTGGCAACTATGTACTACCTACTTACTAAATGTGGGGCGCCCATAACAAAGGTAGGAATCAGCAGCGAAGTGCTGATAAAGTGAGGGATTCTAAGATGTTTTGTGTGTTACATTCTGCAGGGACGAGTGGCGGCCGGGACAAGGCGTCATGGTGGTCTAGACGGAAGGAGAGGAAAAGGGAAAAAGAACGATTCAGAGAACAACTGATCAGACAGGACGTCTCCGGTTGAGTCCCTGGTGTCAGGGGTTATTTTGCTATTATATTCCATCAGTGCTAAAGTCTCTGTCATGTAATGGTGACCCGGAGCTGGTAATGTTTATATTTGTTTCTTTGAGTAGTGTTTTTTTTTTTTTTTTTTTTTGTGGGGGGGGGGGGGGGCAGTACACCTCTCTGCCCAGGGGCCCATAGTGCTGTTAAGACGGCCCTGGGTATAGGGCCGGCTGTAGGCAGGTATAGGGCAGGTATAGGCAGCTGTAGGCAGGTATAGGCAGCTGTAGGCAGGTATAGGCTGCTGTAGGCAGGTATAGGGCCAGCTGTAGGCAGGTATAGGCAGCTGTAGGCAGGCATAGGGCCGGCTGTAGGCAGGTATAGGCAGCTGTAGGCAGGTATAGGCAGCTGTAGGCAGGTATAGGGCAGGTATAGGCAACTGTAGGCAGGTATAGGGCAGATATAGACAGGCTGTAGGCAATAATATCAAAATTAAAAAACAAACAATCACTTACCTGGATCCCCGCGCTCTCCGCTCTGCTCTATCTTCTTCTCGGCACAGGCGGGTGACATCATCAGGCCGCGCACGCAGCGTGATGACACACGCTGCCTGTGCCGGGATCTCAGGACAGCCGCCAGTCTGCGGTCGCCCGGAGGCCACTGCGGAGCACGGAGCGCTCGCTCTGTGCTCCGCAGTGGTATCCCTTCACTTATATGCGCTCCGGAGGAGTCGCATATAGGTGAAGGAATCGCGGACAGTGCCCGGGCCAGCGCAGCGCCCGGACACTGTGCGCTCACTCGGCCTTCAGTTATATGCGCTCCCTGAGGAGCCGCATATAGCTGAAGCGTCCCTGTCGGCGCCCGGGCCATCGCAGCGCCCGAGCGCAGACAACGTAGTTTACTACGTCTTACTTTCGGGGTACGTCTTACATTAGTCGACGTCCCTAAACTCCCCGCTACGTCTTACTATCGGGGAAACACGGTATGTGGCTTTGTGCTTCAATTACAGCTTGAAAACGATGTCTTATGCTGTTCACAAGTTGAGTTATTGACAGCTGAGGGATGCTTTCACATGGCAACTTAGCTGATCACAAAAGGTTTCTAGGGAGTTCAGGTCTGGAGAAAGTGCAGACAACTCCATTTAAGGTACCTCACTCTCCAACAGCCATTTCCTAATGATGCGACCTTGATGAGCTGGAACATTAGAAACATCTGTGTATTTGACTAATAAAGATCCAGAGTAAAAGATAGTATAAATTCATATCCCTTTCCTCTATGCACAGGCCCTGGGGTGCCTTACAGCCAATATGACCTTGTCTACATT
Source organism: Phyllomedusa bahiana (assembly GCA_025379985.1). Classification (NCBI taxonomy): domain Eukaryota; kingdom Metazoa; phylum Chordata; class Amphibia; order Anura; family Hylidae; genus Phyllomedusa; species Phyllomedusa bahiana. Next base: position 36,953 of record JAODAL010000170.1, on the reverse strand, counting down.
CTGGTGGCTATGGCGCCATCTATGTGACTGCTGCATACTTTCTTCCTAGTGCTGTTATAGATGTCTCTTCTGTCTCTCTTCTCTAAACTACATAAGGTTTATTTGTCTCTAATACAATTGATATTGTTTTCCACCCACCATGCCCTTTTTGAAACTGTTCTTGTTTCAATTTATTATGGAAGGAAGACTAGAACTGGGACATTTAATGTATTTCATGGCGCTGCATAAATATGAGGCGGCGATACAGATGGTACTTGTGATTTAATGCATCTGGTTTTTTTTTGCATAAATGTACCTGTGTTAAAACAATGCATGAATTAGCATAAGATTATATTGGCTCTATCAGGTTACCTACTGTCTTGATGGATGGAGTTTTCTGAAAATTGTTGTACAGTCATCTTTTATTGTACCCAAGAGGATATTTTGGCACAAAGGGCCAGGGGTGTCTACAGATCCACTGTACGGGTGCTGGCCAGGCAGTTTTCAGGGATTCCTCACTTCCAAGATAACAAAGCCTATGATGTGATATGGTGTCATTTGTGAGAGAATGTCCCAACTAGGGAACTAGAGGGTCCTGATCCCCATTTAAAAAAAAATAAATAAAATTAGCTGTGCCATGTTATGTTTCCTGCCAATGGGAAGTATAGAAACCTCTTAAGGTTACATTCTCAATTAAGGTTTTAGAATCAGTAAAATGCCATTTGTTTTGTGTTTTGACAGTGGGGAATTTCCTGCTAGGTAAATGTATTTGCCTTCTATACAGGTATGTTCACACACAGCTGACAAAATCTGTATGCATTATGAGCAGATTTTGTCATAGACTGTGTTGTGCATTCAGAGTAGATTTCATGCCTTACATTGAAAGAGTACAATCTGTGGCTTTTCAAAACCCTATGCACATGTATTGTACTGTAAATTGCTACAGCTGTCTGGTATAGAATGTGCACTGCGAAACTGCAGCATCTGAACTGGGCCTACGACAATTGAAGCCAAAATTCTCTAATATTGCCTTTACTGATGTGCTAGCCATGGAAAAACTAATGGCAAAGTATTATTCACATCAATGTACAAAGGTGCCATCTGGAGAAGTGCACAAACAGATATGATAGCTACAGTGTAATCATACTTGCCAACTTTTGGAAGTGGCCTTCAGAGAGATTTTGAATTGCAGCTTGTTGTCTTGATGGTTTGAGTGGGCCACACCCCCTGTTTTACATGACACGTCCTCATTTGCACAGAGCTACACCCCCTTGTCACATCTGTGTAACAGCTTTGGAGGAAAGCTAATAATGGATGTGTTATCCTTCAGCTTTACTGGACGTTGGATAGCCTAACCAGCATCCAAGCTGGGTAACACCACATTAATCAGCTTTCGTTCACAGCCTAGCTACAATGTGGTTCCTATGCCCCAAGTGATGTCAGGGCAGTATCTCATGATTCTTTACCCTGGCACCACCACTATTTAAAGAACAACCCACATTCAGTAAACAAAAAAAAAAGTACTCAGATGTATAAAGTGGTTTAGCTGCCATATAGCCTTAGGCTAAAACCAACCAAACATTGTCAACTTGTGACTATGTTTTGGCCATTTTCAGCCATATATGCTGCGATAGTGTAAATAGTGCAGAATATAGCAATTCTGTCCCACAAATATCTTAAAAAAGGCCAATTTTAATCTATAGCTATACTGTGGCTGTGCCACAGTGAATGTCTTTCACCCCTTATATCCAATCTCTTGCCCGGTCTTGTCACCTGTACCTGAAGAACATCTCCAGAAACCGTCCTTTTCTCACTGCGGAAACAACTCAAACTCTCATTACTGCTCTTATTCATTCTCGTCTTGACTAATGTAAGCCCCAGCTTATCGGTCTCCCATTCTGCAAACTCTCCCCTCTCCAATCTGTCCTGAATGCAGCAGCCAGGCTTGTCTTTCTCTCCAGCCGCTATACTAATGCCTCTACCCTGTGTCAGTCACTGCACTGGTTGCCCATCCAGTACAGAATACAGCATAAACTAATTACTTTCACCCATAAAGCTCTCCACGGCGCTGCACCCCCCTACATCTCCTCCCTCATCTCTGTCTACCACCCTGCCCGCTCTCTCCGCTCAGCTGCGGACATCAAACTACAGACCACAATCATCCGAACCTCCCATGCCCGTCTTCAAGATTTTGCACGTGCTGCACCAGTTCTCTGGAACATCCTACCACGTACCATCAGGCACAATCCCAGCCTTTGCAGTTTTAAGAGTGTCCTGAAAATACATCTTCTTAGGCAGGCCTACCAAAACCACTAATTGCTAACCCACACCTTGTATCACACACACTTCTGTCACTCCCTACACTAGGGCACTCACAGGCACTTATCTGTATATAGATGTGCTGTCAGGGTGGCAGGGTCACACAACTTTTATGTAAACCACCCCATATTTATGAAACAAGGCTGGAGCATTGTAAACTTAGCACTTCTCCCCCGTTGTCTCCCCCAGACACCCTCATAGATTGTAAGCTCTTGCGAGCAGGGCCCTCACACCTTGTGTCTTATCTGTAAGTAGCTTTCACTATGTAATGTATGTCTTTTGTCTGTAATTATACCCTCAACATTGTAAAGTGCTGCGGAATTTGTTGGCGCTATATAAATAAAGATTATTATTATTATTATTATTATTAATGTCTAATTACTTTTTAGCAGGTACTCAGTTTCATCCACTTCATTTAAATTATTTTATTTATAGGACAAGTTTTATACAGTTGAAACCAGAAGTTTACATACTTTATAAAAAGACACATATGCATGTTTTCCTCACTATCTGACATGAAATCTACCACTGCAGGAGATTTTCCAACTCTTCAGGGGGCCCGTGAGGATCCATCCTTTTCAGGAAGTCTCCCTGATGATCAGGGAGAGTTGGTAAGTATGAGGGTAATACAGCACTTCAATAGGATGTGATGTGTGAGCAGTCAGTCAGCAGCCAGCATTGTGCAGACCAGGGCAGTTTCTAGGCCACATTTCACTCAGGGCGAGGTGAAGAAATTTCACCCCCCCCCACCCTCCCTGTAACATATGGCGCCACAGTGCATCACCATAAACCAAAGCCAGAATATACAAAAAGCTTTACCACAATGTGTTACGTATAAAACTACTAAATCATAGTCCTACAGTTACCAAATAACACAGCTATACCAACCAGAATCCCAAGACCACTAGGACCACATATCACCAGCACACAGTGACCGAATAATACCACCACACCATGACCCCATATCACTAACACACAGTGACCGAATAATACAACCACACATGACCACATATTACCAGCACACAGTGACTGAATAATACCACCACACCATGACCACATATCACCAGCACATAGTGACTAAATAATACAAACTGACCATTACTGAGTATAAACCATTATACTACAACTAATATTACCCCCATACAGTGACCATACAATGATGGATACCCGCTGCACACAGGCTCTGCAGGCATATAAATAATTACAGTAAAGCCATATCTAGTGACTCACAGAAGACGTCTCTGAAGAGTTGTTCTCTTTCTCTTCTTCTTCTTTTCCATCTAACCCAGACGCCATGACGACTACTCCCGACTCTTCACTGTAAAATTTACAAAACAAATATCTTAAGACTCCTCAATTTATCAGCACTTCTCTACCAATTCCTATCTCTATACAAACTCCCCATCTAAAGCACCCCATATGGTAGCCATGTAATATGCCCTGTGTAGCCACGTAGTAGCCCCCTGTAGCCAGTTGATGCCCCCCTGTAGCCAGTGATGCCCCTGTAGCCAGTAGATCCCCCTGTAGCCAGTGATGCCCCCCTGTAGCCAGTGATGCCCCCTTGTAGCCAGTAGATGCCCCTGTAGCCAGTGATGCCCCTGTAGCCAGTAGATGCCCCCTGTAGCCAGTAGATGCCCCCTGTAGCCAGTAATTCCCCTTGTAGCCAGTAGAGTGCCCCCTGTAGCCAGTGATGCCCCACCTTAGCCAGTGATGCCCCCTGTAGCCAGTAGATGCCCCCTGTAGCCAGTGATGCCCCCCTGTAGCCAGTAGATGCCCCCTGTAGCCAGTGATGCCCCCCTGTAGCCAGTGATGCCCCCTGTAGCCAGTAGATGCCCCCTGTAGCCAGTGATGCCCCCTGTAGCCAGTAGATGCCCCTCTTATAGCCATTGATACCCCCATTGTAGCCAGTAGATTCCCCCTGTAGCCATTGACGCCCCCCTTGTAGCCAGTGATGCCCCCTGTAGCCAGTTATACCCCTCTTATAGCCAGTGATGCCCCCTGTAGCCAGTGATGCCCCTCTTATAGCCAGTAGATGCCCCTCTTATAGCCAGTGATGCCCCTCTTATAGCCAGTGATGACCCCTGTAGCCAGTAGATGCCCCCCTTATAGCCAGTGATACCCCCATTGTAGCCAGTAGATGCCCCCTTACAGCCAGTAGATGCCCGCCCTTGTAGCCAGTGATGCCCCACATTGTAGCCACTGACGCCCCCCATTGTAGCCACTGATGCCCCCCTGTAGCCAGTAGATGCCCCCCTTGTAGCCAGTGATGCCCCCCATTGTAGCCACTGATGCCCCCCATTGTAGCCACTGATGCCCCCCTGTAGCCAGTAGATGCCCCTCTTATAGCCACTGATGCCCCATTGTAGCCAGTGATGCCCCCATTGTAGCCAGTGATGCCCCCATTGTAGCCACTGATGCCCCCCATTGTAGCCACTGATGCCCCCATTGTAGCCAGTGATGCCCCTCTTATAGCCAGTGATGCCCCTCTTGTAGCCAGTGATGCCCCCCATTGTAGCCAGTGATGCCCCCCATTGTAGCCACTGATGCCCCCTTGTAGCCAGTGATGCCCCCCTTTGTAGCCACTGATGCCCCCTTGTAGCCAGTGATGCCCCCCTTGTAGCCAGTGATGCCCCCTTTGTAGCCACTGATGCCCCCTTGTAGCCAGTGATGCCCCCCTTGTAGCCAGTGATGCACCCCCCCTTTGTAGCCACTGATGCCCCCTTGTAGTCAGTGATGCCCCCCTTGTAGCCAGTGATGCCCCCCTTTGTAGCCACTGATGCCCCCTTGTAGCCAGTGATGCCCCCTTGTAGCCAGTGATGCCCCCCTGTAGCCAGTGATTCCCCCTTGTAGCCAGTGATGCCCCCTTGTAGCCAGTGATGCCCCTCTGTAGCCAGTGATGCCCCTGTAAGTAATTCTAAAATAACAAAAAATTACTTACCAGACCTCGGTCCGCCGTCCGCTCGGGAGCTGCTGAGCGGTGTAAGCAGCGTGACGTCATCACGCTGCTTACACTGTACGCAGCTCCCAGGGATCTCCTCGGCGGCAGAGCTGCCAGCCGAGGAGACCCAGCGTCACAGGGGGCGCGGTGAAAGCCGTGCGCCCCCTGCGATGCTGATACAGGGGAGGAGTCAGGACGGGAACGATCCGTCCTGCCTCCTCCCCTGTACTGGCAGCTACTGGCTCTGCGCATAACAGCCGCGCAGTCAGGGGCGCTCCTCTGGGCGGGCAGGGCGGGTGGCCGCGGCGCCCCCCCTCGGGTGAGCGGAGCCTCGGCGCCCTGGGCAGTCGCCCGCCCTGCCCGCCCCTAGGAACGGTCCTGGTGCAGACCCCTAGTGTTCAAGGATCAGTTCCGGAGACAAGCCATCACGTGTCATGTTGTTGAATTCAGGACTGTTTTGCTTAATCCTGAACACTTATTTATACTTAAAGCAAAACATCTAGAATCTAACAGGGTAGAAAAGGAACTGTTTGTACTTTATGTATCCTCTTACAGCCCCATTTACGTCACTTTTCTTGCCTGTGTAAAAAAAAAATTAGCCTGGCTCCAAACTTCAAATTGGAACAGCAAACGTATGTGATGGATAATCATATGATATACGGTACATAAGTTATTCTCGTTCTTGTTCTAGGTTCTTGTTCAGGCTACAGTAGGAGGACTCACAATGATTTCTTATGCAATAAATCTCCATGATTGCATCTTTATGAAGGTTGTAATTGTTACGGGAAAAATATATAGTGAAAGTAACTTACATTTATTAGTGTCTGTGTTCTACTCTTGTGTATACGATGTTGAAGATCAGTGTTTCATTTTTCTGGGCCTATATGTGTAAGTTGGTCGGTCAAATCCTCATGTCCCCTTAATTCTGACATGGTTCACTGGTTACTACCCATTGTCTGTGCCTGTTTGTCATATGTACTAAGGATTTAGGAGTCTTGGACAGTTCCTTTAACCTTGCCTATCCACACAAATCTGACATATATTCCACATACATATTTATTTATATTTAGCAGTTTACCCCCCCCCACCCCCACCCGGCTCACTGTACTAGAATAAGTGGCATGTGCTTGGTCAGATTTGAGCGTTAGCTATATGTGAGGTTAAAGGGGTTTCACAGATTCTGCCATCTTAAGACCCACATTTCCTGTTCAGGCTGTGGGCAGTTCTATAGCAGTGACTGACATTTCAGCTCTTTTGTTCCCAGCTGAGTCTGTTACTGGGACATTTGGGATAGAAGGGCTTTAACAGCAGGTTACAAGGCTAAAGAGCTCTAAAGGGCTAAAGTTTGTTAGTAAGAAAGAAAAACAAGTTTCTGTGCTGTTGACCAGGTCCGGTAAAGCAGAGACTGGTTTTAACTAACCTAGGAAACCTTCTGTGAAAAAGAAGGAGATAAAGAGGGCTCTAACTTTGAAAGGAAGCAAAATCAGAACATTTGATAATGTAAAAGTATGCTTTCAGGTAGGTGTGGATCCACTGGACCTCCACATCTGGTGGTATTAGCCATGCCAGGGAGCGGAGTCTAAGAAGGTCTGGTATGTACCAAAGCCCACTGCAAGGCAGGTTAGGCTTGCTGCGGCGGAACACTACCAGGTCGTTACCCCTGACGTGACTTGCTTGTGGTGGCAGCCGAGATGTAGCGTGGTACAAAATCGTGAAGCAAACTTGTAGTCGGGGACAGGAAGGAAGGTCAGGAAAGATGGCAAAGGTTCATGGTCAAGGGATGGAGGCAAATGGAACTGGTACACTGGATCGACAGGAACAACTTTTAGAATGCTTTCTCGCATAGGCTAGGGCACTATGAATTTGGCGGGGAAGTCAGAGGCAGTCTGGGTTATATAGGACCAGTGCCCAGCAACTAATCAATTATCAGCGCGCTAGCCCTTTAAATCTCACAAGGCCGGCAAACGCACAAGCAGAGACAGCGCAGGGAGCGAGGAGAGGTAAGTCACAAGTGCCGGGGGTGGAATTGCGAGTGCACACGCGGCAGGGACACCCATGACAGTACAAACTCTCCCCCCCCTCTTTTTTGCCTTGCCCTCTTTCTGGTCTGGAGAAATTTCAGAAGAAGCTTACAGTCCAGGATGTTGTCTTCCAGCTCCCAGGACCTTTCTTCTGGCCCAAACCTTTTCCAGTCAATAAGGATGTGTCGCTTCCCCCTGATCGTATTCATGGCCAGGATCTCTTTTACAGCAAATACATTAGTGTTATCAGCCTTCGGGAGAAGGAGGTGAAACCATCCGATAAAAACGATTCAGGATGAGTGGTTTAAGCAGGGAGATATGAAAGGAGTACGGGATACACATCATAGGAGGAAGCTGGAGTTTATAAGCAATTTATAGGAGCTGGGAACCCAACTTGTAGCTGGAAATCTTCAGACGAATGTATTTAGACGACAGCCACACTTTGTCACCAGGATTGTAGGATGGAGGAGGTCTCCTTTTCTTGTCTGCCCGACCCTTTATTTGGGCAGAAGCCCATTGTAGAGATTGCTGTGTTTCGCTCCAGATGGCTTTCAAATCTCAGACCAGAGTGTCCACAGTGTTGTCCATATACAACAAAGAACGGAGAGGCACCAACAGACTCCAGTCCAGGAAATTATAGGAAAACTCCACCCATGACAACAAGCTGGACCAGTCATCCTGTTGCGCGCAGACAAAATGGCACATGTAGTTGCCCAATACTTGATTGATTCTCTCCACCTGACCATTTGTCTATGGATTGTAGGCCAAGGAGAAGTCCAGTTTCACCTGTAATTGAGAACATAAGACCCGCCACAAATTGGACCCCTCAATCCAAAACAATATGTAGGGAAAGTCCATGCATCTGGAAAATATGCTGGAAGAAGAGGCTAGCAAGGCATGGAGCGGAGTGCAGACTGGACAGAGGAATGAAGTGAGATATTTTGGAAAAACGAGGTGGCTGACCACCATGGAGCAGTGTCTCCATTTTATAATTCTCCCCTGAAGTCAAGGGTGCACATAACTTTCCCCGGGGGAGGTTATTTGACAAAAACTGAATTTTCCCCGAAAACTCGAAATACAGAAAAGGGCATCAGCCTTGACATTTTTTCACGTAGGGAAAGGGGATAAAAAATTGAACCGAAGAAAAAAGGGACCTCGGGCTTGTCGTGGTTTAAGGCATTGTGCCATCTGGGGGGGTACCAAAAGATGCTAGGGGTCGGTAATATAGTGACCGGATGACAGCCCCCCCCCCCAAAAAAAAGGTGGGGGCACTTTTCCAAAAGCCGTTTTTGGCCGGAGTCTTGTGGGAGAAAAAGTTTTGGAAAGAACCCGAAATAATGGTCTTCCCTTTCTCCCTTTTTTGGGCCCCGCCCCTGTCCCAAGAAGAAGCTTGCCCTCCAAAAAAAGGGGTTTCTAAAAATTTGGGGCCGGGAAAGAGGGATGCCGGGGGCAAATGCCAACTTCGCCGAGAAAAGGGCTTTTTGCCCCCAGGGCCACAGTTTTTGGGTTCCTTTCTTTTTGGGATGCCAAAATCTGAGCCCCCACCATGGAGAATTGTGGGATAAATTGCGATAAAATTGGCAAACCCCAGGAAGCACTGTATGGCCCAAAGACCGGCGGGTCGAGGCCACTTCAAGATGGTGGACAACTACGCAGGGTCCATTTGTAGCCCCTTGTCCAAGAGTATGTAGCTGAGGAAGGGGAGACTGGTTTAATGGAAGAGGCATTTCTCCAGGTTTTGGCGAGAGACTGTTTCACAAGACGTCTGAGTACCTAGTGCACATGAGACCAATGGGCTTCCAGATCAGGAGAGAAAACTAGGATGTCATCCAGGTAAACGACAACACAGAAGTACAGGAGATCATGGAAAGTTTTGTAAAAATTCCTGAAGACAGGGGGGCATTGAAAAGGGGGCCCTAATTCTCAATGCCTTTCAGGGGTATTGGGGCCGCTTTCTCCCTCATCCCCTTCCGGATACAAAAGATTCTAGGCCCCCCGCAAGTCCAATTTGGAAAAAATTCTGGCTATGCGGAGTCCATCAAAGAGTTTGGTGATTAGCGGTAAAGGGTTTTAAGGTTTTAATGGTTTTTTTATTGAGACTGAGGGAATGGGGTTAAGGGACAAGCGAACCCTCCCCCTTTTTTACAAAAAAAACCCGCTCTGGTGGGAGGGGACTTGTGGTAAAACCCCTTCTGGAGGTTCCTGGATGTAGGGCCCCCCATGCCCCGGTCTATGGTATGGATAACGGATAGATCCTGCCAGTTGTAAGGACGATGAAGGAGAAGAGTCCCAGCCTGTTTCTCTGAAAGTAAATCAGCAAAGTCCCGATATTCAACAGGCAGATCCGGTAGAGGCATGAAGTGCGTCAGTGGAGAAGTGGGTGCACCGGGTGAGGTGCTAGAAGACATCGATACTGGCAGTCTTGACCTCAGCGTGTGACTTCGCCCGTATTCCAATCAACATAGGGGCATGGCGCTGCAGCCACGGAAGACCCAGTAGAATTGCTGAGGAAGAACAGGGTAACATGTGGAACATGATCTTCATCTTGTGTAGCGCATCCATGTGAAGTGACACTGGTTTAGTGCAATACTGAATGGAGTCACTAATGAATTCTCCACCCATGGACCAACAGGAGGCAAAAACTTGCAACAGGCAAACTCCAAAAAATTTCCCGTTGATCTTTAGCCCTAAAGGCAAAAAACTTGAAACCCCCACACCAAACTGGTTCAAGATTTGCCGGGCATGGTCGAGTGGGGATGGAATATTCACACCCCAGGACACCACTCCTATGTGACTAGTGGTGCGTTTCCGGGGTGTTGTTGGCATTTCGGGAAGCCAGGCTTTCCGGGAGAGAATACTGACCCCCGAATGCCACCTTTGGGCTTTTGGTTTGGGAAAATGTTGCAATCAGTTCCACATGCAAGGAGCATTGCGTAATGAACCCCCTGCAGAGTTTAGGATCTCGTAAGAAAAAACAATCGACTTGGACCGCGGCGCCCCAGGACTAGCAGGGGAAAAGCAAGATAATGGGGAACTTTTGAGTGTGGACTGGAGGAGCTGCTGCTCATGGAGACAGTTTTTGTATTGCTTGTACCTTTCGCAATCTGCTTTGATGCTCACCACGGGGGGTCGGAGGTCGGCAATGCTCGGCAGAGGCACCTTGGTGGGATCCATGGCTGTATCCAACTGTAAGGGTAAGCTTACAATACCAGCAGGCCTGAGGTGTGGTTCTACTGGATCACCACAAGCGGTGGTAAAGGGCCATGCCCGTGCGGATCTAAGTAGGCCAGTATTCACCAGAGCCCCTGCAAGGCAGCTTTTGGGCTTCGCAAAGGAACATACCCAGGGTTCTACCCTGCTGACTTGCTTGCGGTGGCAGCCAGGGCAGTGGGTACAAAATTTGGGGAAACAAACTCGTAGTTTGGGGACAGGCAGGAAATCAGGACAGACGAAATTTTGGTTTGGGTGAAGGGAAAAAGGCAACGGAACGGTACCAGGAACCAAACTTTTAGAAAGTTTTTCTCCAAGGCTAGGGCATATGGCAGGGAAGTCAGATACAGGGTGGGTAATTAAAAAAAGCCGCCCAGCCAAATTTCCCAATTACTGGTGTGCTAGCCCTTTTAAATTTTTTCCCCCCGGCGCCGCGCCCTATGGAGCAGGGCTGCACCCGCTGGCCAGCAGGGACAGTGAAGGAAGTGAGGAGAGGTAAATCACAAGTGGCAGTGATGGAATTGTGAGTGTGCCCATGGCTTGACATGTGAGTCGCGGTGCTACTCGCTGATAAAATGGGACCACGGGTGCACCTTTTGATGGCATTAGGTTGCAGGGGGAACCCCTTTATTAAAATAAAAACTTTTATTTATCTTTGCCTGCGTACGTAAACTAAAAAGGGGAATACCCTTTTTAAATTTTTTGCATAATAGTACATAATTATAGTAATATATACAACATATTTAATAGCCTCCATCGCAGGTATCATCAGGATTGCCATAGAATCTATAGAGCAAATATAGCCTCTTTTGGTTTACATTTGCTCTATTTTCTGTCAGTATATGCTTTGTTTGATGGACACAAAAGGGTTTTCTACCATTCTTTTGTGTCCACCATATAAAGCATAAAGGAACGGGAAATGAAAAAAAAGGCCCTATTATTTCTTTAACCCTTCTGCTTTATCCCTCGGGATACTTTATTTCCAGGTATCCTTTTGGGTACCTGCAAGAGAGGCAGACATAAACTTGTTTGCTTTCTGGCTAAGACTAAGGGTAGTAGCCTGAATGCATAAGCAAATCGGATAAATAAAGCACAAACAATACCATTTCTACCATATGAGAAGTTAGAAATTTTTCTCTAATTTGACAGTTAACTAATGAAGGTCCATCACGGGTCCATGCACTCTACAAAGAGAAAAACAGGTAAGCTGGGTTGTTGTAACTGACTTTAGTTAGTACTTGTTTAATATAGAACTTTGCAAAAAAGGCTGCAGCAGTAAGAATAGAGTTCTTGGAAGAAAAAATAGATCACCCACCATCTGCGGTGAATGCCAGCATCTAAATTAGGAAGATCGTTGTTCGGAGCAATCCAGGTCACCAGGTGGGACACCTTATTATCATATTATCCGTTCATTTATTAACTGTGACTCCACTTCTGCTATTTATCTTATCTCATGTCTTTATTTGTAGATTACAGTATGTGGTGTGCAGAACAAGACATTTATGAAAAAACATAGGTGAACACCTGCTGGATATTCATAATGTAGGCACCCGTAACATGTCAAGGGCTTTTAAGCATTTCCTCAACATACACAGTGGAAATACTAGCAGTTTCAGTGTAACCGATATGAAAAGAGTCAATATATCTTTACAAGGAGGTGACAGAGTTACCAAACTTAGAAATAGGGAAGACTTTTGGATATTGAAATTGAATACCAGGTATTCTATGGGTGTGAATTTTAAGAATGATCTTTGTTATATTTATTGTTTGTGCATTATTGATGTAATTAAGTTCATACTAAGGGTCAATTATCACCTGTGTTCACTGTGGGGTCTAAGCTTATATTGAACTCTTTCCTGTTCCACGGTACCCTATGTTTAAAAGCCCTTTACTTCTGTGAGGTTTAAAATGCGTAAGGTAGTGGACAAGGAGAAGGACCCAGTGTTTTATCCCAAAGACAGTAAGAATAAGATGCTTCAGATGTTTGTATTTTGCTGGTTGCCAAATATGAAGTAAGTGTCTTCAATCTGTTTTACACTATTGCACTAATAAAGTGTATTTATCAAGATTTTTTTTACTGAACTTCAACTATAGGGATGATGAATGTTTCCTGGTATAATGGGATCATATTGGAGAAAGGAAAACATAATATGTTCAAAAAGAACTACCGCAAATATGGTTGTGGTTAATCACAAAGAAAGAAGATATGACTCTCTCATTATCTACACACCGAAGATTTCTGGAGAAAATTTTTGAAAATCAGTTCCTGTTTAAGGTCATTTTGGCAGAAAGCTCAATAATTTCTGCAAGCTCTGCTCTGATGAATGGGACAGTCAGAAATTTGTGCAACGAATACCCTTAGAATACATGAGGTTAAATCAGACAGCACTATAGATGGTATTGGAGAAGTTATCTATTGATCATAAAATTCTTTCTAGTAACCTTCTGACATTGTATTAAATGCTGTACACTGAAAGGTCTATATCAGCTTTTATCCGTTTTAAGGTCTTTAGAGACATATTTTCACAGGATGATCATTGATTCATGTGCAACTCCATAGTGACCGTTTATATTAGAATGAAAGGGAATAATATAAGGGCAGACTATATCGACCATGTGGTCTTTTTCTGCTGTCCATTTTCTGTGGTTTAAGAATGCAGAGCTATAGTAGCTACCTTTTACACAGCACCTAAGTTAATTCCAGTGTAGGGTGTGCTTAAAGGGGTTTTATCATTACAAAGATCATGTCTCAGATTATGGGGACAGTAAAAATAAGCACTTTTGTAATTGGGTTACATTACCTCTGTCACTTGATTTAGCAGATATGAGCTTCTCTGTAAATCTGTCTTCTATTTCTGCTATTGCTGGTCGGAACGCCCCATGGACGGTTCCCGCACCCTAGACACGCCCCCTGCACTGTGATTGGCTGGCTGACATTTCATTCAGCCTGTTGGGATACGCCCCTAGACAGGAAACGCCCCGGCCACGCCCCCTGCGCTGTGATTGGCTGCCTGCACACTCTGTGTTTACTTCCCTCTGAGCTGTTAAAATCGATAGTGAAACCAAGGTCTGCTGGCTCTATATACATCTCCCAGCTCTAGGTGAATGATCTGGGCAATGACTGCCTGTTTAAAGGGCTTTTGCCAAGAGGTTGATTCACCTCCTCACAGGTCCAGTCCTTAAGCTGCTACTTTGAAAAGAGGGCGTTCTGTTCTTCAGATCTAATGCAAGCCCCGCCTCCTTATGACATCATCATCTGTAGTGTATAACATAAGGATTCAACACTGTGTCTGTATAAGCTGCTTGTGCAGTGCTTAGGTGATCAGCTCTGCAAGACAGAGGTTAGGAGTTCAAGCCCCATCAGTAGTTTTTTTTTTTATTTTCTTTTATAAATTGTACACATATGTAAATATATGAAAATATATGTGTAGACATCTATAATATTATTTATATACACACACAAAGCTCACCTATAGAGTGTCCAATCCTCGCAGTAGTCACACCAAGCACTTCCAACATATGTGATACAATGCATATACTCTGGGGGATGAGACATGATATAGGGGGGAGCTATGTATGTGTATATATATCATTATAGAGATTGACATATATATTTTAGGTCTCTCTTCTTATGTGTAGAATTTAGGGGTGTGGGGGAAATACTCTGTGAGGGACTAGAACTCCAAACCCCTTCCTTATACAGCCAAAGCTCTACCGCTGCACCACCAGCCCAATTCGGTTACAGGCTGAGCAGGGTCTTCTCTCAAAGCTGATTGCTTCTCTCCCCATTGTTTTCACTCACATGTCACTAACAGCAAGCAGAGATCTTTACTTGAAGCTGACATTTGTCCTTGTAGTTGAGTAAAGAGCTCTGCCTGTTGTCAGTACAATTTGGGTGAACACCACTTGAAGTGAAAGCTGCTGGCTTTCAGTGTCATTTGTGTGAGAAGAGCTATAACAGATGCTTGCTGGAGCCTCAAGGCTGCAGACATAAGCAGGCAGGAGGCTACAGAGCTGTTATATCAGACAACCTTCTGCATCCCCTGCTTCAAACAAAATGATGATGTCACAGTTCTTCAGTGAGGTGAGACACACCTCCTGGGAGGAGAGACACGCCTGCTGACAGGATAGACACGCCCCTGGATTTCAAACTCAATCTGAGAAAATTAGCTGAACAGTCCGAACAGCTCAAACGATAAACCTCCTTTAACTAATGAAGTTGATAAGCTAAAGCCTGGAGCTATAACCAGACATGTCAGATACTCTGTTGGACTCAAATGAATAAAAAGAGTCTGTTTGGAGACCCAAAGTGTGGCACTGAGAAAGCAGCACCGATCTGCTGACTTTGAGCCATCAATCATTCATCAGAATGGCTGCCATATTACACTTTATTTTACCTGAAGTAACAGTGTCTGGTTGGCCGCAGCTGTCTCAGGGAGAGTCAGATGTTTGCCTGGGGTGTCTGTGGCCTGACCCTAGTTCCATTTAAAAAAAAACTGTCTGCTCTTTTACAGCGAATTACTCCTAAATGGATATGAAGCCTTAGGGTAAATTCACATGATGGATATTAACTCCTACAGGACCCGGGTTTTTTTTTTTTGTGACACGTTCGTTTTTCCCTCCTCGCCTTCTGAAAGCCGTAACTTTTTTATTTGTCCACCTACATAGACACATGAGGGCTTTTATATTGCGGGACAAGATGTACTTTCTAATGGTGTTATTCACCATACTATAGATTATACTGGGAAACTGCAAAAAAAATTCCAAGTGGGACAAATTGTGAAAAAAAACATATTTTCGCCATGTTTCTGGGTGATTTGCTTTTATGGCGTTCAATCTTCGGTAAATATACTGTGTTATCTGTATTCTACAGGTTGTTACGCATCCGGCAATACCAAACATGTAGGGTTTCCGTTATGTTTTGGTACCATAAAAAAATTCCAAACATTTTCTATTTTTGAAATTTGCGCCACGGCGCCATTTTGTGCGACCAATAACTTTTTTGTACTAACACCTACGGACGTCAGTGAGGGGGCATTTTTTGCAGGCTGAAGTGTACTTTTTATCGCTAGCAGTTTGGAATGCATGTGACTTTTTTGATCATTTTTATTCATTTTTTGAGCTACGTAAAATTACCAAAAAACGCAATTTTGGCGTTTGGAATTTTTTTTCTTCTACGGTGTTCAGTGTATGGGATAAATGATGTTATATTTTTATAGACCATACTTTTTCGGACGCGGCGATACCAAATATGCGCAACTTTTTTATTATTTTAATGATTTTATTTGTAAAATGGGGAAAGGGGGCTGATTTGAACTTTAATACTTTTTTTTTGTACTTTAAAACTTTATTTAATTTTTTTTTTACTGTAACATTTAGTCCCCCTATGGTGCTTGCCCACGCGGGGGCGCGATTGTTCATACAACCTAATGCAGTGCATAGGCAATGCATTAGGGTGTACAAAGATGGCGGTTTCCCCACTTTCCGTCTGCGGACGGAAGTGGGGCAAACCGGCCAGGGTAAGTGACGGGAGCCTTCACAAGGCTCCCCACCACAATGCCCGGTGATCGGATCGGCGCAGCATAGCTGCGCTGATGCCGATCACTGCACCGATCGGTGCGCGGCACCGATCGGCGTTAATTCAGACGCCGCGGCCATCTTTGCCGCGGTGTCTGATGGGTAAAACAGCGCCAGTGGGCGGAGCCACCCGCCAGCGCTGTGACTTCCGGGTGTTAGCGGCGATATGCCGCTAACACCCGGCAGCTGTGCGGGGGGGTCGCGGCGCGTTCCCCCTGCAAAGCCCCTGAGCGGCCCTGGGACATACTCATACGCCCAGGGTCGTGAAGGGGTTAACAGGTAATTCAATGCAGATTCCATGTTATAATCCTTGAGCAATCCAATTGCCATTCATTTGAATGACCAGTCTGCACTGTAGTCCACATTGTAAACTACAATACAAATCAGTGGTGCTGGAAAAAAAAGAATGGGCATGTTCAATCTTTTGAATGGATCCTCCTCAGCTTCCACTCTGACAGGAGTGATGCAGGTTAGCCTCATTGAAGTGGGGCTTACCCACGTTAAAACCACAAGCAAATACCAGCTCTATAAAGTAAAAATCCTTGGCAGAGATCGGAGGTATCGCCGTGGTACTCTAACAGGATACACGTTGGATTTTTCTGATTGTAAGGCCATGTTCACACGGCTTAAACCAGGACGTATTTCAGTCCGTAAATTATGGGCTGAAAATTTCCCGGTCATTACGGTAATCCACAGTTCTCATAGAGAACTATGGATTACGTCTCCTCTTCCTGTTCGGCGAATCCGCCGCGGGGGGAGATAAGTGACATGTGAATTACCAGCGGCGTATACGTGCCGCTGGTAATACAAGTCTATGGGCCGGCGAAGTGCTGGCCCCCCGCTCCCGACCCGCCCACGGCCACACGGCGTAATTGCGGGGCGAAATTACGCCCTGCAAATACACCGTGTGAACCTAGCCTAAAAGTCATATGTGTGAACATATCCTTATGCGGTGTGTCCTAGTTCTTTACTTTGTCTCCTAGTTCTGTACCATTTTCAAGATCTTATGTTAGGAAATGAAACATTCAGATTGTTTAATGTGTTGAATAGGTGCATAACCATTACAAAAGAGAATGCTGACAAAACTAACCAGCCATGTTTGTTTTCCAGGGAAGGACTTTAGCATGTAAATTTAAACCATGAACTTTTACATTCAATGACAGAAAGCAAGGTTTTTAATAATTCAGAAATTAAAACACCAAGGGCGAAATGTATGAATGGGGCTGCACCAGAAGTCTGCTGTCTTTTCAGCCCAAAAACGGGGGCAGCCCTGTTCGCTATATTTTTAACCAGGCGCACTCCAAAATTAGGCGCATTATAAAGTGCCCACAGAACTTTGTAATGCACCTGAGATCAGGGGGCATACTGGAGGCGTATCGCACTACAACCGTATGATTATACACATTTATAGCTTTAATACAGCAAATCCAGCTGCATTACTGCTGGAACAGGTATAGCACTTTAAAAGTGATTTACCTGAGCCTGAATTGTCGCTTTGTAGCTAGAAAGCGCTAAACCGCAGTAGAACAGGTTCATAGATTCAGGCGCATTCTACGCTATTAATGCAGGCAATAAAATTGGCGCTTGGGCGCCAAAAATTATACCTGTCGCTCCAAGTATAGTATAAAATATACACAGTTGAGCCACATTATTATGACCACTTGCTACATTAGATGTTGGCAGACAGTAGCCTAATAAAGAAGCTTGTGAAAAAAGTCACGTGTCGTGAGCTCACTTGGTGAGTATATAAGGTGTGTGATAGACTGCCTGCACAGTTATCCTTTAATGCTGTCATGGGTAAAACAGATGACTATTGGCTTTCCAGTCAAGGGTGGTGATATTTCTGAAACTGTGCAATTTATGAACTGTTCAGATGCTGCGGTAAAAGTGTATCGTGAGCAGAAAAATGGCACCATTGTAAGTAAGTGACGTGAAAACTGCAGAGTACCACATGCCATTGATGTAAGAGGTGAATGTTGGCTGTAAAGGTGTGTTAATACGGACCAACACACTACAGCTGAGCAAGCTCACCAGCAAAATGAACCAGGGGGCTACTAGTGTGTCTAAAACAACAGTTGAGCAATCCCTTCTTCATATGGGGCTCTGCAGCAAATAGATGGTCATCGCAACTTTGCTTACCAATCTGCATCAGAAGAAAAAGGCTTAAATTTTCACGGATGTATCAGAATTGGACATCCACTGAATTTTAAAGGGTTGCCTTCTCCTATGATTCACATTTGCTACTTCATAGAACCAATGCATGTTGGTGTGTCAGGTGAGAAACATCAAAGAATAAACACTTTGCAACCATTGTTGGAAGAACACAAACTGGTGGGGGCAGCATTATGGTGTAAAGGATGTTTTTATGGCATCCTCTGGCCACTCATCCATGTGGAAGGCACTCTCAGTCAATTTGGGTACGAATCTATCCTTGCAGATCAAAAACACAAGGCCATACTTGCAGCTCAATGGCTAAACTAAACTGAACCCAGTAGGAGGCAACACAGGCCCCGATGCTACTTGGGAAAGATAAACAGGTGCAGCTAATTGCTGAGCAGTAGCTCACACACCCCTCCACTACGGGAACAATTAGATGATAAAAAACTGCACATTAAATTGATACCTGTTCACACCAGCATGCAAAAAAGCCACAGTACAATACATGGGGAGATTGCACAAATACAAGAATACCGATAAAACAACCGCTCACATGACTTCAATATATGAGGGTGGTGGTTGCTGGCATTACAATTGTATATAGATAAGGTGATACAAAAGGGCGCCATAAATGCAGATACATGTGTGCTGGCACCATGCTGGTTTACAACCTATTACTGACGCCCGTACTAACCGATTGGGTGGGCTGCCCAGCACTTTCTAGGTGTCCAACACAAAATACAGACACCCTCCTCTCCTCAGTATTTTTGGGCAAATAGAAATGACTTACTGGAAAAATATCAAATATGAGGTATTAGTTAATACATTGGCCACTACATTTCACAAGCTCGCAACCCGCGTCAAGGGTCCTCATTACTTCCGAGTCCCTACACTAACAATTTACAGATAAATCACCAAAAAAAAGGGACATTATTTAATCAAAAACACAACAAGGCCGTACTTACAGCTCAATGGCTGAACTAAAGACTAAACCCAGTAGGAGGCAACACAGGCCCCAATGCTACAAATCCTTGCAGATCACATACACCCTTACAAGCTGATTGTATTCCCTGGGGTGAATGGGATATATGAAAAAATACTACATGTCATACTGCTAGAAATGTCCAACACTGCTTGGAGAGCATGGGCAAGACTTCCAAGTACCACCCAGACTTGAACCTAACTGAGCATCTTTGGGACCACCTGTATATGTGCTCAAGACTTTGCGCTGCAGTGCTACATTCAAATGGAAGCTAAATTGATCTAATTTCTCCTATGGGATGCAACATAATTACCAGCTGGTTTGCAGGCACAAGTTGTAAGATGCACGCATAACATTACCATGTGCATAGACTTTATGTGGTGGTACATGGAGTAACTTAGAATTCACTTAATGGATCTGCACAGGCACTCAATGCCAACATATGTTACCTTCATAAAACTTGTTTTGTATTATTGGAGAATACTTTCATGCTATATCATGCCATGGAAAAATCCACAGACGAAAATGGACAATATTGATGCATAGCAGACTATGGACACCCTATTAAAAGATCCATATACAGATGGACATACAGGGAGGAACTGAATCAAAGTTAGTAGATTTCTGCAATCAATGCCATTCAGAAGCGAACCAATAGTCAGCTGTAGAATACAATGCATAGCCAATGAATAATGCTGTATTATGCAGGGAAAAATGAAACAATGTTTGTGGTTTAAAAGCATAAAAAATCTCCTAGTACTATATTGTGCTAGTTATGAGGAGTACCTTCACCTTGCGGCATATTCTTACATACAGATAGAAACTATAGGGATAGTAAGAAGAGGTAGACTACAATCCTGTTATTATTTATTACATAGTGGCTGCTTTCACAGTCCCTGCTAGGATGTGCATTCTTGTCACTTACACATAGCTTTATCTTTGTTATCTCATCCTGCACATAATATTTTTAGAAAGCACAGAGTCCATCGAATTGTTTCTTTACACCAGAAATAAGAGCAACAGGTAGATTTCCTTTCCCACATTATTGGGATTGCCATAATATGTGAAGTGCTCTCAAGACCGCTAGCACATAGTTCACTTTGCTGGGCAAAGTTGCCAGCTACTTATTTTTATTGTAAGGGAATTTAAAGGGATTTTTCCATCTCAGACATTTATGGCATATTGACAGTATAAAAGGTACTGGGACCTGCACCTGTTTTGAGAACCTGTTCTTAATGGGGGATAGTCACACGGCATCTTTGCAGGGTGTACTTCGATGTGTAATTGAGCTGCAGTAAGTATGATTTTACAGCGTATTCCCTGACATGTACTGAATGTCTGGAGAAAGAAATGACATGCCAGGGAAAGGAAAGGTGAATGGGAACCTGTGTCAGATACTATGGCAATTGTTATGCCCATGCCTTCAACTAAAACAATGTGTGGAGAAGCGGAAAATATATTAGAAAGTTGCAAAGCTTCTTATTTTAAATGTTTTCATTTTTCAATAAAAGCAGATCTAACAATGCCTGAAGCACTTAGAAGTACACGCTGGCCAGAGCGTATTTCTAATAACAGCAGGCGTATAGTGTCGCCACTGCCACACAGTCACCCAATCTACATAGCATAGATAGACTATCCCTCCTATCTCTCTAGTCTTAAAGTGACATGTATGAACGGGGCTGCCCCATTTTTTTTTCCCTTTTTTGACCCCAAAGGCAAACTGCTTACCCCTGTTCTATGATTATAACTTCATACACGAAAACTTGGGTGAAATCTAACCAGATAGCTTTTTTGATCACTAAGATGCTGGGCCATATTTTTTTTATAAACTCTGTGAGACATCTCATAAATACTGTCGATCTTAACTTTTAAAAATAGAGATAAAACGGGGGTTTAGGGCGGTTCATACAGTCCCAATTAAAGTTTTTTGGTCTTGTGTATGTTTTCCAGTACAAGTATTTATCCCCCTCACCCTTTTTGGGATAATTACACCGCCCCTAAAAAAAAGAAACCCAATGGCCATGCCATGCCCCCAATAACTTGGATTAATCGAGGAAATTTTAAAGGGCTCCAGCCCACCCAAAGGAAATTATGAGGCTTTGTTTAAAATGCATTTAAAAAAACACATAAACAAAAAAAAGGTTTTTGGTTTTAAATAGAGCTTCCAAGTCTGCAAGATGCCCCTTTTGGTTTAAAATCCGCTTAAAGGAAAAGCCCAAATATCATTAAGATTTTAGTAAAAATTGAAGGGGAATACACACGGCACGAGTGGTCTTTAAACCACACACGTAAACCCAAAATTAAAGAGACCAAATTATGAAGTAGGGCATGCAGTATGGTATTACGTTCCCCCCCCCTATAAGTAGTGGGGATAGGGTCCCAGTAGATATTTAAAATAGCTCCCAGTAAAAGGTTATTTTTCCCCTCCAGTAGCAGTAGGTCATAGTAGCCCCCAGTGGGGAGGTAGGTAGGTACAAGGACATCAGTTGTAGGAGGTTTTATACACCCCCCAGAAAGGGTAATGGGTTATACAGGAATCCCATTTTAGAAACAAAAAAATACCCCCCTTTCGGATTATGGGCCAAAAGCCCAGCCAAGCCTTATAGTTATACGGGGTAACCGCTCCGTGGCATCTAGAGGGGAACACTGGGATCAAGGACCCGGTGTTCCTCCGAGCCACTGCATCTTGGGTGAGGGGAGCCTGGTTTTAAGGGACTCCTTACCCCCGTATAGTTTCATTGTACCAGTTTGAAAATATGGCTGAACTTCACTTGTTTAGTGAAAATTTTCTGTTTTAATGAGATTTTTATTAAAGGGAAGTGTAATCAAAAATGACTTATTGTTTACTCACATTTTTTTGTTAAACTTTTTTTTGGGAATTTCTGGTTATTGTTTTTTTAATTTTCTATATCACTTTCAAAATTTTTTTAATAATTCTTAAGTCCTGCGCTGTTTCATCTTATGAGGCCTCTAAGCTACTAATAGGTCTGACACTTCCTGTTCAGATAGAGAGAGATTTTCAGTGTAGCTCCTCTTTAGCGAGCAAGCACAACGCGGGATCAAAACTGAAAGAGACCCGCAAATGTGCATGAGACAGAAAAACATTGATACCCCATTCGCGATACAAGCAATAGTCGACAGCTGCCCCTTCTCCTCTTTCTCTCCACACTGGACGTACTTCCCAGCATGGAGCCGTATGAAAACTCTTCTCCTTAGATAAGGAGTCAATGTGGTGATAGAGTCAGTCTTAACGGTCGTCCTATGTGAGCAGGAAGGTCTGCCGTAAAGTATCTCTTTCTGACCTGCTTGAGTTAAGATCATTGCAAACAATAATTGTCATGTCCCCGTGCAGAAATCTATAAACCAAACAACTGAATTAGATAGAAATCCAATACCAATCCGATAAAATAAAAACTGCGTACGAGAGCGGAAAAGAATATGAGCAGATTGGCGACAGCATTCGGCTTTAAAGGTATATATAGTTTTTAAGTGATTTTCTCCACGACTTGGCCCTGTTCCTGTTGAGAAATACGCACTCTAGAATTGATCGCACGCACATTTGAGTCCATACTGTTTCCTATGTTGCTGTGTTTAATTAATGGTGTGTAATCCCATTCGATAAGCCGTGGATTGTATCAAAAAGGCTGACATGATTCGCCACATAAATAATTTCTTGTGTTCCCTTGACTGTGTATGGTGCTATCCAAATCCCAAAACTAACTTGCGACCATCATATTTTTGGGTAGTGAACAGAGTGTGAACACCGTTATTTCCATATTAGAAATAACAGTATATTCAGTATATATTCCAAATATGCAATGGCATATATACTAATCTAATCTGAATCAAGACTTTGATTATCGACACCGTGTCCCTCTAGCATTACTATTACCACATACCACTCAGGGGCACTGCTGTAAATGCTAAGGTCATCTGCAGCAGATTTGTAATGAGCAGCAGCAATATGACGTTTCACGTCTAATTTATATGTCTTGTTACTAAAAGTACTTTGAGATAATTATCATGTACGTAGAGTTTAACAAGTAGCTTTGTTCAATACGGCATGTTGAGTAGTTTGGAATATATAGCTATACCTTGGAAAAAGTGCAAATAATCATCTCACTTTCGACTTCTTATTTTCGAGTAGATCTCTACAACCGTTGCCGATACTAATTCTAAAAACTGACTCCGATGTCTAGACCATAATCACATACTAACACAATATACTATGCAATCGGTACAGTTGAAAAACTGTAGGAATTAGCAAAAGCCCGATTTTTGGTACCATTATTGTATGAGGACTGGATCAGCCAGGCAGTCGCATTCAACAACGCTGGCACGACGGGCACCACCTTGGCGGCTGATCTTTGCACTTATACTGTCCACCTGGCCAAATCAGAAATTGCTTCCGTGACTTTTCTTCTCAGCTAGAATTGAAAGAAATATCTAATGAGATGCTATTAATTATATTACAATCCAGTGTTTCACGGAGCTAGAACATCTGATTTTCATGTTTGATTCTTGCTTTTTCTGCAGTCATCAGCTCTATCCCGAGATAAAACGGTTGGCATTTGGACATCAAAGGTATTGAGAGCTATTCCCCCTGCTAATTTCCATGATTAGCTGAATAGAGACACAGCGGTCAGAGGCTCTTGGCTTTGATTACAGACATTCGAACAGGATTAAATACTGGCTAGTGACACGAGGTAGCTCGCGCGTACATGAGCGTTATTTGATGTTATTTCATCTATTTCTATAAGCACCATTATTATTCCACAGCGCTTAAACAGAGATATGTCCAATTATTCACCATTGGTGCCCTGACTCGTCATTGGGGCTCACATGCACGATCTGATTAACCCATCAATGAGTTTTTTGGAAGCCGTTTAGTACCTATGAAGAAAATCTAGGAGCGCAAACATTGGGGAGTCGGGAACATATTGACTTTAGTCAAACTCTCTCTCTATATGTGAGTTTGACCTATGATCGATTTATAAACGCCCTCTCTTGCCGCTTGCCATGTGTCTTGTTAATCTTAGGTGTAGATTGTAGTTCAACTGCGAAAAGTTATATCTGCATTCTGTATTGTCATTAAGCCCATTTCTTAGACATTGGGAGGAGATCTACAAGATCCTCTCTAGCTCAGACAATAGCGCGACCCGCCTTGCCGTGGTGCCCCTCCCTCGCCCCGGTGGGAATGGAATGATGTGTTAGAATAAAGTATGAGTATGAATCGTAGTTAGAATATTAAAAGTTACATTAATACGACTTAGATTCTTTTCCTGCGCCGGGTCCATTTTTCCATGAAGGCGTGTTTTTTGTTTTTATTTGGTAGCTGCTGGAGATCACGTGAGGTGATCAGCAGGATCTCCTTCCTCGATCAGCGATCTCAATTGTTTTTTCGATATTGAAAGGAATGGATGCGTGGCAAGCGAGAATAAACTTGGGGGGCTGGAAATGTCTTCGGGAGGTGACGAATTCATATGCTCTATGAATTGACTACCTGAGTAGAGGTGAAGCACGAAGTGGAAATAAATCGTACTCCAAGGTACAGAGACCCCCAGTTAGCGGGCTGGTGAGTCGGTGTCAAGCGTGACAAAATTGGATGGCGCAAGAGTGTGTGAGGGATAAGTTTTTTCTTTTTATTAGCACGCATTATGCTATGGTTCTTAGTAGCAATTATGCCCTGCGACTAGAAGGACTGGCTAGTAGTTTTGTGAAAGGAATACATCAGTCATTACACAGAACTAGACGCATTTCTACTTGACACATACTGCAATCAGATACCCTCATTCCCCTGTTTTTCTTTTAGAGCTATTTATTTGGCCAACAGGGTGCTTTGTAAACTGATGGCAGCGCGCTCGTACAAGACTCAGACAAAGTAAGCATCTCATCATCCTCTGATGAACAGAGCGAGGAGATTGACTCGCGGCAAGCCAAGACAAGTCAAAGGCTTCTGCTGATCCAGATCTCGTGGAGCAGGATTGTCGCAGCCAGCTGACACGGCTGTCAGCTGAACGAAACTGACAACTTGCACGCAGTAGTCCAGTTAGCGCTGTGAATTTGCTGTTATCCCGAAACAAATTTCCCCTGAGCGATACCGTGCGAGCGGCAGTTCTCAGGGAGGCATGGGACTTCTGCCTCTGGGCATGGCTTTGTAGCATGCTTAGAGGACGGCTGAGTGTGTATCCCCTATTTGCGCCTATAACTTAATCTGCCCATACCAACAAGACAGAGAGCAGGTAGGGCTGCTGCCGAATGGTGCGAGAAACGTCAGGCCATGTAAAGCGTTGCCCTAGAGCGCCACGCGTTTAGGAGGAGAGACGTAGTAGACTTGCCGAGTCGCGCAAGGAGAGAGGACCGTGGGCTCACTTGCTAGTCTGAGGCACTACTGATGAAAGGGCGGTGAGACTTTGCCACAGCCTCTGACCCCTCAAGGAAACAAACCCCTTTGAAACCCCGACTAAACATCATTCCTAGTGGAAGGAAAAGAATTGTAGGACTTTAGAGTTTTTCGTTCGCGTAAGAGTGAAAATAAGGAAAAAAACATGCAGAAAATAGCGATCCTGCCCAGAGGGCAGGTGCGGCAACGATGATCTGATCCCTGACTAAAGGGGCAAAGCCTTGGTGGTTTTTTCAGCACCCTTCCCCACCCTAGACCAAGACGGGAAGAATATGGACGCCCATTAACAAGAGAGCTCTCTTGTCATTGAATATAAGACCCCGATCACGGTAGAATCTCGAGTAGGATGTTAAAGTCGCAGGAAATTTTGTGACCATGCAGAAAGGTCCCACTGACAGCTACGCAGATGTGGAAGGCAACTTAAGGATCACATGCAAGCATGGGTAAAGGACTCTCTGTATCCGAGCTTTAGACTACCTGTTTGAAGTTCTAATGGTCAAGGAACGATCTACTCTCAAATCACGTCCCTTCTGATTTTCTGCAGATTTTTGTCTGATCTGACTGGAATGCCCACATGTTACTCCGGAGTGTCCTAACTGGGCAGTACTCGAGTGAGTTACTGGTCGCCCAATCGAGGATGCCCAGAAGCTCTTGGAAGAACCGTCTGAGGTCACGCTGGAGGGAAGGAGAGACGGACCTGCTGGGATCCCGGCTACCACCCGCGAACATGTCTCCGCCTGGCACCGTGCCTTTTACTGCCCACCTTGGGATCCCCGAATCCCACACGGCCAATTGACTGGACACCAAAGCCAAAATGTTTTATATCAAAAAAAGTGGGGTCAAGTTAGTGCCACTTGTCCAGACAAGCTATCGGAGTACGGTATGCCTCCTATACCCACAGACCCCCTGTAACAGTCCCTTTCCATCAAGACTTATTAACTGGAACCAGCAAGGAAGGCGAGAGAAAGCATAACCGTTCAAACCCAGGTTTCTATCTGTAGGTCTAGAACAGATATGCCATGGCTAGAAAGACAGTGGGAGAAAAGGATTGAAGTAGGTGGTGTGCATGACCCGGAGATGGGGTGCGTCTAAATCTAGAGATACAAATTTGCCGGCGAAAGACATGACCCTTACCGGGATTTTGGCGGAGTCCCTGCTCGTGCGAATAACACAATGTCTCGGGTGATGTAAACTGTGACTTTAACTGTATGAGTCCAAAGGCCGAGGCATGAGAAGTGTGGAAATCCGCTACTATCCGCCCTTTATTCAACGAGGTTTTATTGGGTAACTTAGACCCTTCCGTGGGGAGATGCACAGTAATTATTTCCGTGCTCCCACCTGCCGGAAAAGCAAACCCAGCAAACCCAGATATGAGATTCCCCACAGAGACTGGATGCGAATACTTCTCATGTGAAATGCCCCATGGGAATCCAGACAGTGGATATGAACACGTGAAAAATAAATTTGCTGAGATGCAGAGAGTACAGTCACAATTTGACCTGTCCTTATGAGTCCACGCCTGTGAGACCCGTAATCGAGGAGTGTCGAGGCAAGCATCAAATTGTGTGTGGGCTGACCAGGGTCACCAGGTGAAATCACCTGCTAGAGAGAGTTCAAATTTCCAGCGGATGTGGAAGCAGTGCTGCAGGCCCCCAACTGTTGTAATTCTTCAATGGCTGACAGTCAGCAGCTGCAAGCTATTCACTGATTAATCACTTCCCAGCGAGCGAGAATGAGCTGCAAGGTCAGCAGATAAGCCCCATGCTGAGCATACAACGACTAAGGGTAGATGTCTGCCAAGCCCAGCAAACGGTCTAAAGACATTTTGGGGAATCCCACTCTGTGAGCAGCCCCACTGATGTGTGGCCAGGAAGCCCATGGGGATCGAGCCAGGGACCTTCCCCATATCTCACCGTGCCCTCCGTCCTTCTATCAGAGACCCCGCCAGGCACCTCGGACGGAGGACAGTTTTGTTGCAGAGTCATTTCTCTATGAGAGATACTGGCTCGTGACTCTGGCATTGTACTAAACCATAAGTTGCCAAACTTTGAAAATGAAAAGAAGCGAGTGCAGATTGCTAGTGTGTCCTAGGTCTGCGCGCGTAGCGCTACGCCGCGAGCAAAAAATTGTCAATTGGAGCTACAGCCCCATCTTTTCGAGGTATGCCGCACGTGCCCCTTCAAAAAAAAGCCACACCACTAACAACCACCACAGCCACCTAACTTGCATAATCATCGGCTATATTGTGAAGGAAGCCAGGTAGATGCCCTTATACGCCAGGGTAGTAGCAGCGCCCCATAACCAGGTAGTAGGCCCCTTGCAGTCCCTAGAGTAGATGCCCCCATTCGTAAGCCAAAGAAGGATGCCCCCTACTGTAGCCGCGTGGTATAGCCAAAATCTGTAGCCAGGTTAGATTCGCCCCCCTTTGTTATCCAGGAGGTGCCGACGCGCAATGTTGCGGCCAGGAAGGTGGCGCGCCCCATTGTTAGTGCCCAAGGAATGAGCCGCCAATGTCTTTAGTCGCAGGAGTGTAGCCGGGCTCCAATGTTTAGCGGCATGTAGGTGCCCCGCCTCTTTGACTCTTCAGCTCCTGTTATAGAGCCCACCAATGTTTCCAGTAAGTTGCCCTTGGCTCCATTGATTTTGAGCAGGGTAGTGCCGCCCATTGTTAGCCGGAGGTAGGTGCACCCCATTGTTTGCCGAGGCTTAGCTAGCCCCACCATCTGTGCCTGAAGAGATAGAGGTCAGGGTAGTGCCCTCCTCCATTGTTGTTAGCCCAGGCGTAAATGCAAACCTCCATTCTGGTTGGTGCCCAGCGTAGATGCCGTTGCCCATCGAGAGGTTCGACCAAACAGAACTGAAGAGTATTTTGTCTCCCCGTCTGAGTTAGCCAGGTAGTAGCCCCCAAGGATCTGTTAGTGCCAGTTAATGCCCCCATCTGTTTATAAGGCCAGGAGTAAGTATGCCCCCCGATCCTTGTATGCGCAGTAATTTTCCCTCGTCCAGTTTGCCGACGGGGAAATTTTAGATATCCCAGCCAGTCTGTAAGGCCATGTAGTACCCTGAGGCCATCTGTTTGAGCCAGGTAGGTTACCCCCACGCATCTGTTGAGCCAGAGTAGATGTCCCCATCTGTTAGCCATGTAGATGTCCCCTTCCTTTATGCCAGGTAGTGCAGCCCCCGGTCTGTTGCCGCGTGTTAGATGGCGCCCCGCCTCTGTGTGCCGGAGGTAAGTTCCCCCATTCTCGTTAGCCGAGTGTAGATAGCATTTCAATGATTCCAATCCTGATCATGCAGAGCCGTAGGTATTGCCCCCCTTTGTTGCCAGATTAGGTGGCCCCCGTCATTTTGCCCTGCCAGTTGTAAAGACGGCACCGCCTTTTGTTGCCCGCAAGCGCGAGTGTGATAACCCCCTAATGTGCCAGGGGCGGGAGTAGTTGATTTTTTTCTTGGCAAATGATCAAACGTAAGGATAAATCACAGCCGCATAGCTGCATGAGACCTATCCCAGTTGTTGCCTGCCGAGAGGCGCTACTTAGTTAGAGTTTTGACCACCTGGGCCCGCGTATGTCTGCCAGACAGGTGATGAGCCAGGCGGCCCTATTGTTGCCAGACATTCTGGATATTACTAATAGCTATAGAGCCAGACGAAGGAATCAATCCCTAAACGAAGAACTATGCCCCAAAAGTTTCTGTACGTTGCGTCTCCAACGACCCCAGCCCCCCAAATGTTGTGCCCTAGAGTGGATGGCCCCATTCGTTGCCAGGAAGTTTGCCCGTCATGCCCGAACACTATGTAGTCCTACTGAGTACATGACTCAGGAGCTGAGACTGGCCCCCGACTAGATACCCTCTGTTTTGCACATGAACTTAAAACAGTGAAGACACTATCTCCCCACACTAGTTAGGCCCTAACAGTTATTTAGCCCCACCTAGCAATGGATTTATAGTCAATCTAGTGTATCCAGTATCAGCCACAGGTAGATCCCCCTAAGCTAATAAAAAAATACAAAACTCTCTCTCTATCTACACCACTTACCTTAACCAGTCTCCTGCGAGCGCTGGGTCCGATCGCCCTTCCGCTCTCCCTAATGCATTCGCTCTTATACGGTCCGCGAGTGGGGAAGTGATAGCAGCCCACGGTCACTCCCCTGCAGCCGCTGGCGGTGTCCCTTCTTTTCCCCCTGCTGGACGCTGCTCCTCACTGTTATGGTACCGTCCTGCTCACAACAAGGGCTGAAGATGTGGGCGCCGTTTGATCCGTTCGCCGTAGCAATAACAGATAAGTGATGCGGAAGGAAGGTAGCGTGATCCCGTCCTGCGCTCCTCCCCTTCAGCAGTGTCGACGCTGGGATTCGTGTCAGTGTTTAAGCGGCCGCTCGATTCGTGGTCGTCGGCCCGCTGCACCCTCCGGGGCGAGCCCTGTAGGAGCGGTCCCGGCTGCGGCCGCAAGGTAAGTAGGCTGTCGAGGCGCAGCGCTACTCTTAGCGGCCAGCAGGTAATTTAAAGATAGACCGCTGACCGCCCATCCGAGCCTGCTAGGCGGGCGTGGAGAGGAATGACCGAACGGTTATTCCCCCGGGGAGGGGGCGTAGGTGATGGGACGACCCACATAGCGTGACCCGCCCGCCGGGCCGAAAACGGAGAGGTTTGGTAGTCACATTTATGGATCCTAACACTGAGAATCGTATACGCAGCTCTGTTAATCAGAGCTTCCGACCTTAAGTATCTTCAGACTGTTGTGTCTGTCTGGACGTGTACGTGGTATTTTTTGTGCCTAAGGTCAGGAGTTGGTGGGGCGGTGCCCGACCTCGTTTTTATCTAAAAAAAAACTCTGTTTGAGTGCGGGTCGTGCCACCAGATGTATCAAGCCTCATGGATGTTTATTCTGCAGCAATTATGACCCCTGGCCTGCCGTAACATCAGTCCTGTAAGCTAAGCTGGGGTGCGGCCTGTGTCAAAGTCTACTACACACAAGACACACAATTGTTCTCTGGAGCTGGGATTGATTGCCCAGTCTACAAATGTAACTGAGCTGCCAAGCATGATGATCCGATTGTATCTTGTGAGCGATATTAACTTTGGAGGTAGCTACAAAAGCCTGAGTTGCGTATCAGGACTGTTTATGGACAATAATGATTAATCCTAACCTGAGGGTGTACTTCAGACTGTTGTGTAAGGCTATAATAATTACCAAAGCCTAAGGGTGGTATCCAGATGGTAATGGTGGAGGATCGGCCATATCCCTAATGTCTTGTTTGTCCCATGATACCAACAACAGCTCAGTGGATGTGCCTTGCAACAGATACTGATGCATCTGGACGAAATCTGTTAATGAACATCGGGGTGTATCCAAACCAGTTGTATTTATGATCCTGCCTTGCCCAGAGGTGTATCCAACCCCATGGAGTGTAATGTTGATACCCCTTCCATTAGCAGTAGGATCCGAAACCGTGGATAAGCTTTGCAAGGAAAATATCCCTGGCGAGAAGTTGCCTGAATTTGTGGTAAGACTATAGGACCCCGGATCCATTAGAGAGGTAATTCGAGAGGTCCACCATACATGTATAACGATGTGATATGTACCGCGCGCCCCGAAGACTAACGCTGATAGGTGTCCCACGGTACACGGAAAGGCTGCCGGTGCATGCGGTAGGGATTCTCACCAACACCTGAATCATGAAAGTTACACCATACAAAAACTCATAGAGCGTGGTAAAGTTTCTCGGAAGTCTACCGGTCATTCCGCGAGGGGAGTACACGAGGCGGAGTGGTGCACAGGAGGAGATGAGCAGTATGAGCCATTCCCGCACATCTGGTCCCCACGAAGATGTCAGGGGAGGGGATCAGAGTACGAGGGCCGGTGAATGACGTGCGATACATAGGTGAGATCCAAAAGGGTGGAGGTTGATATGTCTAGGTATAAGCTTAGAAAAGTGGATATGCAATCTGTAATGTCATGTCGAAATCGCATCTGTCTTAGATTGTCTGAGTCTACAATGTTCCTGTAGCACATACACATACCTCGCCCTGTCACCGTCCCCGCCCCCCCGGGTAAGTTGGAATGTTCATGTAAGCAAAAAGTCTGTAAATCATTTGTAGTAAAGTTTACCATTGATAGTGTTAATATTCTTGTCGCGATACGGATCCATTTCCTTGAAGGAGTTTTTTTTTTTTTTTTTTGTAGTCGGCTGGAGAGCAGTTGGAGGTGATCAGCAGTCCCTTCCCCTCTGATCTCCTGTTTTTTTTGATTATGAAAGGGAAGGTTGGTGGCAGGTGTGTGGAAAATTATTCGACCCATACAGTGGCCCCAGACAACTTGCTGGTGATTGGTGTTACGTACACTTAGTTTAGGGTCACTAACTTATTTATAGAATGGATGCCGCAATGGAGAGGACCAGTAGTGCACAAAAAAATGACTTCTTTTGCACCCAGTTATTTAATAGCAGTACATAGTATAGTGGTTTTTATACTGTTTATCTTCCATATTTTTCTATTGAAGCAGAGTAATGAGTTCAAGGGATTGAGCAGGTTGCCTAATTTTTTTTAATATACTGATTCTCGCTGAAAATGAAATTAATAAAAAAAACTCATACCGCTGTTCTCATCTTCTGTTCCAGCACTTGCATTGATCCGTCATCACCGTCCAGGATCAGTTTACTTCCTGTCACCCGCCTCTGAAAAACCCATTCGGTATTGTTACAGCGTTAGATTGGTGTTTTCCAATCCCTGAAATCAATGTGTTATTACCTGGCACTCACCACTACTGGAGGATTCATCATTCTCTGGTAGTAAACCTGGGAGTAAACCGGGAGACGGGTGAAGGTGGCAGCGCTGGAATGTAGGTAAGGTCAAATGTGAGTATAAGTTTTCTTTTATTCCACATCAACATTTTACGCTATTTATTAAGTTGGGTAATTATATTAAAAATGAACCCTTTTAAAGAATTTTATAGGCGAAAAGTTTATACTTTGGTCCAATTGTTCTGTCTGGGTGGTATCAGGAAGTTTAGCCGATCCTGTCAGTCATATGCATGGCAGTTAGTGTACTTTCGAAGAATCTTGCTAGAGATGCTTTCATTATTATATTGGTAAATATACCTCAATGAAACTCCCACAATTATACAGGAAATGTTATATGAACATTACTTGATTTGCCTATTTGGACACGATCTGTTACAAGTATCAGCACACAGAGGGCTGTTTTACGGGGGCAACAGGTGGTTGGTCCCGGCAGCCCGCCGTCCCCATAGACTGCATTATTCTCGGCGTGTATACGCCGTAATAAATGACATGTCACTTCTCGCTCCCCACTTTCCATATTGTGCGAGCAGAGACTTGGAGGAGATGTAATCCATAGTTCTCTATGAGAACGTTATTACCGTAATGACTGGGACCTAATCAGGCCGTTAAATTTGCGCAATACGGGCTGAAATACATCCCATAGTAAGCCGTTGTGTACATAGCCTAATGATTTGGATTTATTCCTTTCACAACTCCATAACACGGTCATGCATCATTAATCCCTACTTAGATAAAGCAAGTAAATCCCCAACCCTGCATCAACTCTGCATTAGTCTCGTCCCTTTGCAGTGCTCGTAAGACAATCAAAAGAACACAACAAAACAGGATTTGTTCAGGAGGTATTTCTGTTTCTCACGCCAATTAAAACTTTGGTTCAATTTTTTTAATCAATTTTGATCATTATGGATAGCAATAAATATAACGAAGAAGCACTCGTTTCCCCTCTGTGCCATGTCTTCAGCAGCATCTACCCATTGACTATACTATGGGGGTGGCCCCTCCTATTACCTCTTTACAGGATGCCTCTGTTTATCATTCAGAGGCTTATACTGTGCAGCATTCCATTTGTACATACAAATGCTGAAAGATTGTGAAATGCTTCCACTAGACGACATCTATGCATGGTTTTAAATGTTCATTAACAGCTCTAAATGGAGCACCATCAATGCAGCACATAGTGTCCAGAAAAGAAAAACGACTGAGATTCCTATTAGGGGCAGGAAACAGAAGTACTGTGAAAATTTCCCATTAGCTTTAATTGAGGAGTTGGGATGTTAGAGTAAGTTTAAAATCCACTGCTCACCACTGCTATTGTCCAAACCTCTTTCCCCTGGGGAATGCCCATAGCAATGTGTTGGGGGTAGATTGGGTAAATGAGTTTCTTTTAACACAGCATACTAGATCCTTATTAGCTTTCCTTAATGCGGTTTATCATTAAAATGTAATGATCATTATTGAAGGTTTAAATTATATATGGAGCCCAAGTCAGAATTCAAATATTCGAATGTCAGCACATAGCAAATCACTTTCCCTATGCAGTATTTAAGCAAGTGGTGCAGTAAATCACACTGATGAGATTTCAAATAGTTAGCTAGGCAAATTCACTTTTCCTGTACAGCATCTCAAACAGTTGGATAACAGTGTAATAGGACAGTATAACTATATTAATAATTTTATATATATATATAATAAAACTATTATAAAACATATATATACTATAATATTATAGACTAATATAGTATATAATATATATAGTATAATCAGCTCTGGAAAAAATTAGGGAGACCACTCGAAAAATTTTCAGTTACTCAGATTTTTTCTCTCAATTGTATGTAGTATTTAAGAAAAATTGTACTTTATTTTTTTTATTAAATATAAGCAGCTAGTCTGACAACAAGTCTCCAAACTTCAAATCACAAAATTTTGTAAATTTATTTGCAGTAAATGAGAAATCATCAAATAATAAAAAGAAGCAGTGCTCATCAGACCGTCAAATAATGCAAAAGAAAACAAGTTCATATTTCTTATAGAAACAATAGACTAATGTTTTAAGTCGGGAAGGTATTTTTCTTTCAACTCCTTTAGCATGGATAAAAGTTGATTTTTTTTCCAAATTCCTTTTGGCCTATTCCAACACTTGGTTTTGCCATCCAGCTTGTCCTATTGCAAGACGATTGTTAAGACCACAACAGAGTGTTTTTTATACTTTGCTTCATTGAAAAAGATTTGGTTCAGTTGATCACCTAATCAGAAGCACATTAAGGTATAATGATGTGGTACGTTGGTTTGGAATTCAACTGACACAGGAGATGGATGGGCTGTAAGATCGTGTAGATGCAGGATGTTTTAGAAAACTATACAGTGAGTCTCTTAATTTTTTTTCCAGAAGCTGTCTGTGAGTAAGCTCTAATTAGATAGTGTATATAAGCAGCTGTAATAGGAGACAGGAAGGACGCGCATATAAAAGAGACTGGATGAGAAACTATCAAAAATAATAGCAAGTCAGCTTCCCTATGTAGCATTAAAAGCATTGACAGCAGGACAGTGACATTTTTGGAGTAGAGCTTAAACAGGATGGTATTTAGTAGGGGCTAAGCAATAATGGCTGTGATGGTTAATAGATACTACCTTTGTATCTACTATGAACTAACCCGAGAATTATAAAATAGGTTAGTTCACACTAAGGTGTCTTTCACAGAGTGCCCATTTTTGGTTGCTGTTTTAACTGCGCCCCTTTGAATTAAACTGCCTTTATTACTCACAAGCGTTCTTTCACTTATCTAACTGTTGGAAAGTAGTAATCAATTAGTGTTCTGTAATTCCACAAGACCTTCACACACAGTCATATGATTTATCTTACTTGAAACACCTTTCTGAACAATTAGACAACTGAAAGATGTTTGCTTGTAATAAAGGCCAGTTTAGTTGGAGCACAGTTAAAACTGCACCAAAACTGCACTGTGTGAAAGCGCACTAACAGGTCAAATTATTCCTAATTAGGCAACGGCTGGAATAGGATACATGAGGGTTAAATTTCACTCTCAGACAATTGTTGCTTAAGATAGCACCTAAAATAAAACACTGTTTGCAAGCACCTGAAATGAATAAATTGTCTCCAAATCTGAATTGGGTAACCCAGCAACTGAGTGAGCTTGATAGCATACAGTTTCTATAGAGATGTAGGAGAGCTGTAATTTTAAAACAATTGGTAAGCTAGATATTTTGAATAAAGATATAATATTAAAAATGTTTGTTGAAATAGAAAATGCCTTGCCAATGGCAAATTTGTTTGGTTTTTTTTGTTAATATATACACTCTAACTTCACCAATTAGTCCCCTTTTTTGTATATATGTCAGGAAAGAGGCGCTGCCACGCAAGTTTTAAGGCGCATTAAATGAGTGTATAGTGCACTCGAATGTATGAGCCTGTCATAAATCTGGCGTGTGGCATATTTTAGGCGCATTCAAATGTGTCGTGCCTGTTGCAAATATATAGAATAGAGCTACAACAGTTTTCTGGTGCAAAATACACCAAAAAAATGGCAAATCCCAATTCTGACATGTCACCCAGTATGTTTATGACTATGTAGTATGAGGCCACAAAAACCTTCCAGGGTTTTCACACACTTTTTTTTTTTTTAGTTTTAGCATTTTTTGAAAGCATTCTTGTTTCTCACTGTATTCCATTTGTAGACTGGGTTTTTCTTATCTAAAAAATGCACATAAAAAGCACTACAAAAATTGGAGAGCTTAATTCTTCTCTATTGACTTTCATGTAATATCTGCCTGCAGTGCTTTTGGGTAAGAATATGCAGAAGAAACTGCCAGGAAAAACAACAAAAAAAGGTGGCCTTTTTATTAAAGCTTTGTAAACATAATCCCCCTAATAAAATATCATACAATTTTAGAGCTGGAGCCGGCAATGTCCATCCCTGACCAAAGATGGCATCATTGTACTGAGAGAAAACGCAGGAAGAGGAGAAAACCGAGAAGCTCTAACCATAACCTACAAGGGGCCCCCATAACCCCTTATCATATAGCCCGAAGTATAACCATACTGAAGTGAACCAATATGAAAGTTATTGAATCAAAGGGATCTGAAAATAAAACCAATTTAACCGGAAATTGGGGCCAAGGGGCTAGGGGGAAAACCTTTTCTTTTAAGATCTAGGCTTCTCAAAAAAAAAAATATTCACCATGCTCATATTGCTGCTACTTGCAGCCCTCACCTCCTGGCTTACCACCCATTTTTACACCCAGAGAATCTTATCCCATCAGTGCCTCGCCCTTTCCTCACCCATGTTTCATCACACCTCTCCTTTCCTTTTTAAATACCAAAAAACCAAACCCTACTATTGCTGACAAACCCGCTCATACTCATCACGAACCATTTCTGTATCTTTCTTTCTCCTGCTTCTTCGCAGGTGACATTTCTCCTACCCCGGGCCCCCCCCCATTTCGCTCACCCAACTCCTCCCCCAAAAAACCCTGCTAACCAATTATATTCCCCCTGTACATCTTTTCCGTCCCTTTGAAATTCTCTTTGGGCCCCCCAATTCGTCCA